>CAUJNA010001033.1:0-117374 GCA_963377175.1 Effrenium voratum | reverse complement strand
GGGTGGTGGGTGGGTGGGTGGGTGGGTGGGTGGGTGGGTGGGTGGGTGGGTGGGTGGGTGGGTGGGTGGGTGGGTGGGTGGGTGGGTGGGTGGGTGGGGTGAGGCACACTGCCGGGGTGCCTATCCCCGAAGGGAACTGGTACGCTTGTGGTAGTTGAGGTCGTTGATGAGGTCCCTAGATCTATTCCGGAGAGAGTCCAATATGCCAATATGGATGATTGGAGGATGGATTGTCCCTGGTGGATTGTATTGTGATATAATCCTGTAAGCGGCCTGCAAAGGTTCCTTTCTCTCACGCACTCATGAATGTGCTATGATACACAAAAAGGGCCTTGAGCCAAATGGTTGCAGGAGATCAACTGTGTAACAAACCAAACACAAAACAGACACAAATTTCTTTTGATCTCCAGCACTAAGTATGAAATACTCTTGGCTTCATGGCCTTTGGCCGTAGCCTGGTTGCTTGCCGTAGCCATGTTTCTTGAAATACTAGATTCATCCTATTTTCTGCGCGGATGAATTGTCTTGATCTGCAAAATGGAAAACAGTCTGTACTGATTCTCTGAGATACCTAGATGTATCGAAAAGTGATGTACAACGCTATGTACATGCGGGACAAATGTGAAACTATTGATCTCTCACTGAATAGTCTTGTTGGCGGTGAGGATCAATCTGGTTGTCGTTCGTAGTGCTGAACGTATGAGTCTTCTCGGTCAATCGGATGGACGCCAAAGGTGGCTTTTCATTTGTACCACCGACGGCTGCTGTCGGATTGACTGCCATAGTCTCCATAATCATTCCAGGTCGAGTCGCTATAGTCCTTCCACTGCTTCGGATATCCCCACTGCTTGTTGTAGTCCTTGAATTCTTGCGGGGTCCAGGATTGCTTCTTCTGGTTGTACTCCTTGCTTCTCTCATAGTTACGTTTCTTGGCTGCAGATTTGCTGCGGATGTAAACCATGAGGGGACTGTGCGAGTCGGAATCCTGTGAGCCATTCATGAACATGTCGTTGTTCACGTGCTTGAAACGCTCTGCGGATGAGACCTGATAATCGAAGATGGCCTTTGCTGGATTGTTCCGCATGGCTTCCAGTTGTGCATCATTCATGGCGTTCATCTCCTCGTTCCGGAAAATCTGCTGGATGTTCGTCTTGCCCCATCCAAACACGAATGTCATCATCACATCTGGGAATGTTCGATCATACCCTGATCCGCATTTCATGTGCAGGTGATGACGGAGGATGGATTTAAGGGTGCACGAAGTCTCCATCGCATACTCCATTCTGTCCACGAGTGACATGTTGCTGGTTTCATTCCATAGCTTCTGGTATGCCTTCATGAGGATGTTCATGAGACCGTTTGCCGGATTGAAAACCTGCTGGAGCTTGCTGTGGGTATTCGCAGACTTGTTGGCGTCTCCTGTGATCGCATCGCAGTGATACAATGTCACGAGCGGCATGATCTCCTTCTGAAAATCGTCCCGTGCTGCTCCATGGCTGATTGATGGATGGATGTGGAAAACTCCAATGGTAGCAAACGGGAGGTCTGCCCTCGTCACGTGGCGGTCGTCAAACTCGAGGAGTGACTTGTTGGATGATTTCGGGAGCATGCCTCGAAACTCATCACTCTGCTCGATTTGGAGAACGATAATCTCTTTTTCTCGTCCGTATCCTTGGACAATGGTGCGTGGTGGCAATCTCGATCCAATGTAACTTTTGGATTCAGAGAACATGGATGTTCCCGTGGTTGCCAAGCAGTCCGAGGTCGGAATTTCGTATTCGGGATCAGTGCAATTTTCCTCGGTGCCGAAGAAGCATCTGAACATTCCGAATGTTGTTCCCCAATTCTGACTCCTGGTGGACATGTGCCTTGCCAGTAGTTCCACTCTTGCGGATGGTCCGCCGCGGACAAAGCATGCGATTGGTCTGGATGACCATTGCTTGATCACAATGCCCTTGTATCCGAATCGGATGAACATCTTGATGAGCTCTCTGGATTTCTCATCATTAGGACTGAAGAATGCGTCTGCTTCATTCAAGCATAAGATGTGTGCACTGTTCTGCATCATCATCTTCATGATTGGTCGATCCTTCATCGGCATGTTGTACACCTCCCTGTTACCAAGCTTTGGATTCCTCGTGAGGTTTCCGTGGTTCATGGTAAGCATGTTGAGCGTCAGGGATGAGGTGAACTCATGCGTTTTGAGATGGTCCACAGGTGAACGGTCGGTCGGCTTCATCAGCGATCCCAGGATATCAGCATATGCTCGGATGAGCTCTGGGTCGTCATTTGACTTAAGCTTTTTCAATCCCAGCGGAAGCTTGATGGGATAGCCGGAAAATGGCTGTGCCTGCCGGTACTCGTCCATGGTGGGACATTCTCCTTGATGATCGAAGTAGAATTCTTCTTCTCCGAGATTGACGTCTGGATCGACGTGTGCCAGTGAGGCTCTCTCGCATTCTGTCAACATAGGATGAGCTTTTCTTGGATCCTTGGTGTACTGGTCCAGGAAACGGCGGAGGTTCTCCTTGGTTTCCGCGAGCGTCCTCGGCGTCCTTTTTGTTCATTTCTATTTCGAGGTAGATTTCCTTGAATTCATTGATGAACTCGTCTAGGTTCTCGGTGTTGTGATACTCCATGGTGACCTTTGGCTTGACGGATCTCTCCCCGGAGGGTTCCATGGTCTCCTCTTCAGCTTCGTCCTGATCGGTGGAGTGCCGTCGCTTCTTGGTCTCTGAGGAAGTATCTTTTTCTTTGTTGTGCTGGTTGGAACTCACATGATTGAAGAAGGCATCGGCGAATTCCCGGATCTTGGTGTCGTACATCTCAGAGTCTTCACGACTGAGAAGTTTCTTCATGATCCAGTTGTTGCTCATCATGATGCTACCGTCAGGTTCATATGCTGCAACAATATTCTTCGCCTCGATGGTCTGATCTGTTATCGCTGTTCGCTCTTCAGAGAGTCGGATGCCATAGTCCTGGTCCTTGAGGAATGCAAGGATCAACAGTGCATCTCTTCCTGCTGGCACATGGGTTAGCGCTGCTTCTGACGCGTCGTCGTCAAGGATGACGTCGTCTATGCATGCCATGTGTACGTGCAGTCTCCCCGAAGGGTTCGACTGGGATTTCCCAGATTTGAGCCCGTTCTCCACGATGCTGAGGAGCTGATTTCCATAGGTTGCATGGAACATGAATGTGATGGGCTTCTTCGCGAACGGCTTGATCTTTCTCTCTTCTTCAATGGATGGCGGTGCCGGCCTTCGCATTCTGTACTTGGGCTGAGCTGTGCCTTCATCTTCATGAGGAGCATCTGACCTCGACGGATGTGGACTTGGTGGAACAGATTCCGTTGGAAGATCATAGTCCGGTTCGTCATGGTGAGGTTCTTTCTGCTGCTCAGAGTACAGGGGTCGTCCAAAGGATTGGATCTCGACTTGTCGTGTATGTCCGCTGTTGCATCTCACGTAGAATTCCATCTTTGGATCATGGTAGAATTCCTTGCCATCAGGCCGGAGTGCACTTTGTGCGGATCTTGTGTTGAGCTTGTCGATCCATCTGTTCCTTGGAACAATTTCTCCCCTTGCCTTGCGCTCATTGTATGGCCCGTCCACGGATGGAAACACGAACGCAATCTCGAAACGTGATTTTCCATGGTTCGGGAACATAGCCATCAAGAGAAGTCCTGGCTTGCTTCCAATGAAGTTCTTGGCATGTGAGATGCAGGTCAATGCGTCGTAGAGCTCGACGGATCCATCAGGACCCATTTCCACCTGTCGTTTGCATTCCCTAGGAGTTCCATGCCTTGGATCGTGTCGAAGACATGCGGAAAGCAGTCTGCTCATTCTCTCAATTCGCCAGAGGATGAGGTCTGTGATCTGCTTCGCCTTGGATGGATCCATGTGGAAATATTTGCAAACCTGTTCGACATTCTGGATGGTTCTTTCGTGATCAATGTTACCGTTGTGGCATACCATCGGGATGATGTCGGTTCCGTAAGCTTCCCATTGAGCATTGGTGTAGCTGCAGATACTGTAGACCTTCTTGATGAAGTCCATGTATTGTTTTTCTGCAGTTGCTCCTTCACCTTGGATCGTTGGACTCCAGTAATCGTTGAATCTTGCCTTCAACCAGAATACTTTCTCTCCACGCGATCGTTGATGCTCAGGAACGAAGTGGAAGTCCGGATGATCATCGAGGATGGTTGAGCACTCCTTGTAGTAGTCGTACACAAAGCTGAGGAACTTCGAGTTCCCGAATGGTCCTGGGTGTACGGATGACTTCTGGAGGCTGATGTCGGTATCTGATCCATATGTCACAAACCACCGGTCGTTGGATGTGAGGATCGGCGGCATCTCTGGTCGCCTTGGAAGTGCCGGACGATTCCCAGGAGGGTTGTCGGATTCCGTGTCCTCATCCAGGACGTTCTTCGGTGCTGGCTTGACCTTGGATACAAGCCTCAGTGTTGGAGGTGGTGACTTTGGAACAATCTTGGAGGTGGCATCGCTTTCGACGTTGGCCTTCCTGCGGGAGGATGATCTTCTTCATCCGTATCATCTTCTTCGTCATCGGAATCTCGTTCATAATCAACCTGCTCCATGTTGACATTCTCGGGTTGCTGAGAGGCGGATGGATTCTCATCGGCTACCTGTTCCATGGGGCAGTCGGATGTCTCATCTTCCTTGTCACGAGCAGGGGATTCCTTCAACGGAGATGCCCGTCTCTTCACCATCGGCTTCGACAAAGGAGCCGCGGTGCTGGATCGTCCGAAGATCATGTTGAAGAGTGGCATGTCTTCGAGATGATCAGGCATACAAGATTGCAAAGGTCGGAATGGTTGTAAACCGAAAGTGGCTGCGGACGCAGACACATATTTCTTGAGATTCAAAATGGGTCAAGTGCAAACACGAGCATCACGGATTTGAGGAATTGAAAATGTGCAAAACGGAAAAACTCATGCATCAGAATTCTCGGACATGCGGATCATGCCCAGGTTCCCCAGTAAGCAAACATGGATTCTGCTATACCGACTCCTGCAAAGGCAACGATGTCGGGTCCGTGCTTCGTATTGTGTGCTAGCCACTCAACCAAAAATGCCTTGTTCTGTAACATGGTACGGAAGGGTGGATGTGCGTCTACATTCAAGAGATTGCCGGTGAGGACGGCCTTGATGAGCTCGTCTGCTTTAGCTGAGTGCTTGGTCAGCGAATCTGCCAGGCAATCTTCACTCCGTACATGTGCAAGGTCATGCATCTGTCCGCTGTTGCTTTCCTTTCTCAACATCTGGATCAAATGCATTGTTTCTTTCTGTTCCGGTTGATGTGTTGTGGATGCTGTGGTGACAAGATTGTTCGCATCAGTGCGGATGTGTACATCTGCGATTTCGCCTGTTATGTCTGACCAGAGACCGCGAAGAAATAATGCTGAACCGTAACAACGCATTAGTCCGTGCAACTCTGCAACGGTAGTGGACATGGTTGTGGCGGTGATCTTGTGCGTCTCATAGTCGACCAATGAGCCTCTCGAGTTCGATGAGCCCTGGCGAAGATCTCTTTGTTCTGCGAGAAATATAACATGCGCACGTTGGGATGACTTATCCTCATTGTTGCGATAGGATGCATCTGGATAACCAACTATGCGTGTCTTGCCACGAAGGGGCCAGAATCTCATACTAAGCGGAATGCTTTTGATGGTTCTGACTGTCTTGTTAATGGCGCGAACGTCCTCAATGGTCGGTGATGATGCCTTGGAGGCACACCTGGAGAATTGATAACCAATGTGGAACTGCGTTCGCGATTGTAACCAATTGATCTGACCTAGGACACTTCTATATGCAGTGTGCATTTGTGGAGTGAGAGGAGTGTCGTCCTTCAGGTGTTTGTCAAAGGTGATCTCCTGCAGTTCGTCAATGGCAACGTTCTGATGGACATTGATGTACCAACCGTGCTTGTCATCTTGCTTCCATTGGATGCGCTGTCCTACGAAGAGGCAATCATTTTTGTCTTTGGAACCAACCTGAAAATCTTTTCGAAGTCGTCCCATGATTTCCTTCTCGAACACGTCATCCCCCGTCATAAGAAGGTCATCAACATGAAGAGACAGTGCTCCATGAACTTGTCGATTCTTGGCATTGTTACCAGAAACAGGATCCATAAGGTAATCAACTGCTCCTTCGAGATCGAAAGTAACGGATGACTTCTTTTCACTCACGATGGCGGGCTTCGGAAGCTGCTTGCCATAGTACACATATGTACAACGGTCTGCCCTGGTTGGCACCAATCCGTAAGAACGGAGTGCCGAATCAAGGATGTTCCACCATCTGCGGGGTGCGTCATTTAGCCCGTAGGCAGGCTTCTTCATGCGCGCTCCAATGTGTGGTGGATATCCCATTTCAGGAGGGATCTGACAAATGATGTCACGAGTCTGATCGTATGCTTCGCCTTGGAGAAATGCTGTCTTCAAATCCATGTGAAATATATTCCAGCCTTTATTTGAGGCTGCTTGGATTGCAAGGCGGAAGCCACTCCTGGATGCAGCAGGACTGTCTGTCTGCTGATCATTCTTCTGCTTGTCTTGGAAGCCTCGGAGGACCCAGCGAGCCTTGGTCTTCAGGAAGTTACCATCCTTGTCTCGCTTTAGGGTAAGGACCCAGCGACCAGTGACCCAGTTCCTGACCTGAATCTTGCGTGTGTCGACTAAGTCGAACACTTCGTTATCAAGCCAAGATTTGCACTCGAGCTGTTTGGCTTCCAGGAATTGCTTCTGGTAAGCTCTTATTTCCGTGGCTGTCGCTTCCTTCCGCTTCTTACCAATGAGTGCGGATGTGGTTGAAGCCTTTAAGGATTCTTGCTTGGATGAATACAAGACTAAGAGTGCACGATCATCATCGGTCATGTTCTTGCATAACTGGTCAACATGATTCTGATCTGTGTATTTCTGGTGAGAGAATCCACATCGTGGCGATGGGATGGAGGTCCCTTTTACTCGTCCAAGGAGGACAGGGTTGCCTTCAATATCTCTCGGAACCGTGAAGGATCCAGTGTTCGCACAGATCTTCTGTTCGGCTGTCATGAGTGACCAATGTGCTTCATCAAGAACGAGATCAGCTTGGTGATCTTCATAGGATCTGGTTCTCTGAGAGTCTTCTGATTCTCCATCTTCCTGGTCAGTATATCTCCTGGTTCTTTCTGAACTTCCAGTGCCGGATGAGGTTGGAACATGAGGGATCAGTTCTTCATCACTCTCATATTGTACCGGCAAGTTAGCTGGATTGTTCGGATTGTGATTGGATGAAGATGCAGGTTCGTTTCTGGGAGAATGCTCAGGTGACTCGTCATTGTCATCTGGCTTCTTCTTCCCAGTCTTCTGCTTCTTAGTTGGACTGCCAGTTGGTTCTTCTAGTATTGGCAGTTCAAGATCTTCATCTTGGTCTTCTGCTTCGGGATTCGTAAGAATCGCAGGTGGTGAAGGTACCACGACAGTCGGAAGAATTGGCTGAGATGATTGCGACTGTGACGGCAAAGAGACATCACCCCCCAGTCGATTGAGCCCGCTTGAGGATGAAATGGACTGTTTTTGCCGTTTGAGCGCTGCATCTCCTCCGCCAGGCTTGTCGTGTGGCGGCAGTGGTGGGTCCACTGGACTGTCTGGTGATACACTGCGTGGTGCTGGCGGCATGGGATGATCAGGCTGATCCGGAGGATCCGGAGGAGGATCTGACATGTGCTCGTCCGGAGGTGTTGGTGGTCTTGGATCAGGCATGGGATGGTCCGGTTGATCAGGTGGCTGCTGTGTGTCAGGTCCGGGAGGTTCATCCGTGGGATCCGATGGATCCGTCTCGATGGGCATCGGCCTGATGGCCGGCGCATCTGTGAACGACTGATGAACGGATGAAAACATCACAGCATGCCAGGTCTTCGGATCATAGTTCTCCCAATTGCACTTTGATGCCGGCAAGACCCAAATTCTATTCAGCTGATCAGGTTGCCAGAAGGATATGATCGCATCGTCCGGAGGTGACGTAATCGGCATGTTGATGCCAATGGTGTGGACGTATGCGGTGCATGCATCATACTGAGTGGATGAGATGCACAATTGTCTCAACTTCTTGCAACCATTCCACATGTTCTGACATCGCCAGTCATTGGGATCTTGCTTGAAGATATCGATTTCAGTCCCCGGAGGGTACTGCTTCATCGTTTTTTGAAACTTCTGGACTAGCGGATCCTGGATGACTAATGGTTGAACGTCCTTGTTGAACGGCAGGTCCTGAACTCTGACTGCAAGACTGCTGCTGGTCATGTTGAACTCCTTGTCAATGGCTTCCATCTCCTTTCTCAGGATGTCAACCTGCTTGATGGTGAATGGTTCGAAAATGTCCTCCAAGAGGTACACCTCGTTGTCTAGTGGTTTCACCTTCAAGTGTCGTAGGAGAATGTGCGCGAGATCCTGACAGAACTGGTAAGGATAGACCTGTGCCAGTTTGGTCCTGCTTCCGAAAGTGCCAGCATTTCCCTCTAGGGGTTGGTGTTCATGCTTGACCGAGCTGGAAAAATTCTTACACCTTCTGAAGATCGGTCTCATTACCTCGGGAGGTAAGCAGTGCATCAAGCTCGTGGGCTTGAGACTTCTGAGCCCGGATTCAGGATCTTTTAGTCCGTATGCACAGAAATGAAAATCTCCCCAGGTCACGGATGGATCTGAAAACAACTGCTGCATGCAATTCAGATACCATATCCTGGATGTCTGAGGATTTTCAATGATGAAGTATCTTCCGTGCTTCAACTGATATCGCGCAATGGATGCCACAAATTCAACCATGGGGAGATAGCGTCTCCGCTTTTCCCCGACCTTTTGTTGGTCTTGTTGGATGTTCTGCATATTTGACCATGGTCCACAGACCGGTGCCATTAGGATGACATCAGGTGCTTGTTCCCTGATGATCTCCATGACCATGCGTCGTCCCTTGGATGTCATTACGTCGAATCCTGTGCGGATGTCTACGGGAGTCCCAACCTTAAGACCTGATAGTGCACAGCATTGACTGAATCTGGCACTTCCTGCAAAGATCTCGAGAACGTGGATCTTTCCCTTACGTACACAGTTCCAATGTGCTTGTTCAGGAACGGATGTGAGGTCCTCGACGAACATGTTCTCTGCCGGATGAGGTACTGCAGGTTTGGGAGTTGTTTTTCCCGCGATACGCAATGGCACTGAGGATTTTGGCTTAGGAGCTGGAGCGGATGACTCTTTCTTCTTGGTGTCTGCAGAGGATCCCGGTTGCTCCTTCTGCAGGGATTCTCGCCCTTCTGGAGATAGAAGGTCAATTCCGGGTTTCCCCGGAGGGATGGTTTCATCCTTCCTGACCTTCGTCATGATGAGTCGAGTCCCAAGATCAAGTCCTACCATTGCTCCTTCAATGGAAATGACTTTTCCCTTCAGCCATATTCCTCCTTTGCTTCCATCGGAACGGATCTTGGATTTGTCTTCCTGCCAGTAGAATACCTTGTCCTTCACCTGAAGAGGCTTAGAACTCATTCGGAGATTCTGAGCTAGGTCTCGTCGGATGTCTTCGGATTGACGTGCTTCTTGGAATGCTTGCTTTGACAGCTGCTTGATCTGGATTGCTGTCAGCTCTTCGTCATTCCTGTCAATAGTCAACTGCGTTGGAGTCGCGACATCAAGTTGGATGAGATCTGCTGGTCGTCTTCCGAATGCGAGCTCTAATGGTGTTACACCCCCGTAGGTGACAGTCTGATTCCTGACAGTTGCAGCGGCCTTCACCAGCTGTCTGTATGTCACCTTCTTCAGTGTTGCAGGTGCAGTTCCTGCCTTGATGGAACTTAGCATGATCTTTAGCTGTGCCTTCAGGAGTCGAACTGCTGCTTCAGCTCGATTTGGCCATGGGGTATTCGGTCCTAAGGATGTCGGTGTGATGTCCAAGGATTGATAGAAATGTTCCCATGTCTCTGTCATGAAGGCTTGATCTGCGACAACTGACTTGGGCTGCAAATGGTACTGGTCAAAATAGTTCCTGAGGACAGTGATGTTCTCGACTTCCTGCGTAGTTGTCACTGCCTCTGCGGTGAGCAATGTTGTTGCTCCATCCAGGATGACAAAAACAATGACGTGTTCTCCTGTTCCAAGAGGAACTTGACAGTGATCAATGAATGTCATGTCACCAAAGGTGTCCGCTCGAAGTCCACTTGTCTTGCTTCGTGATGGTGCATGTTTTGCCGCTTGGCAAACTTCACATTCACTTCGGACTTTGTCAAATAGATCGAATGTTGATTTCGGCAAATGAAGTGAGCGAGTTCTAAATCGAAATTGATCTGTTGTCATGTGATGATGCTGGAGGTGGAGCTTCTTCAACTCTTCGGGATTTGACAATCGCTTGTGGATTCTGCCTAGGGCAAGCGGAAGCGATGTTGGTTCTTCTGAGGATGGTGCAATTGGATCTGGCTCAATGGTCGACCGGCCCTTCTTGTCGATGATCCTGTCTGCTGCCGATCCTGAACCTGCTTCCTCTTCTTTAAGCGAATTGTCCGCGAAGGTGAAAATGGTCTTACCTATCCACAGGTTGATCATTGGTTTGTTTGCCTGGGATGTAAGTCTCCAATTGTCTTCTAGGATGTCTGGATCTCCACCTACGGATGCATCAATTATTTCCGTAGTACGCTCTCGGCTGATGTTGTCAGGATCGATTGGACATTCCTTGGCTCCATTTGGTGTGAACAACGCCTTGCGGGGCGTGATGTGCACACGGATGAGCTGCTTGTTCTTCTTGTCAAGGATCCAATGGTCCTGCTTCTGAGACCCAATAATTTTAGGAGTTGCTAGGTCCTCCTTTGTCTCGGATGACTTTGCCGCACAAACAGTTTCACTCTGGGAGAGATCCCCGGAAGGAAACTTAATGCTGTTGTCATCATCGTAGACATAGTTTGTGAGGCCCTGGCGAGCAATTTCTCCATGTGCCTTCACTCTTGCAACTCCAGCGAGGTCGACGAGCGCATGTCCTGTACCGGATACTGGAACTGCTTGACGGTTCATGCCAAAGGCCTTGCATGTGATCTTGTCACATTGAGGTGTGTGCTCGATGGTCATGTAAAGGTTCCGCATCTGACTGATGCTCAGGAGGATCGGTACAGTTCCTTGTTCAAGGACGTCGATGTTGGTACTGCATGGAGGAGTTGTGTGATATCGAAGATGCAGGGTCCAATTTACCCTGGCTGTCTCTCCGTTTGCAAAAGTGAACTTGGTCTCGGCCGGGATGTACTGATAGGAGATGATGTCCTTCATTGGTTCGATGGCCTGAGTAAAACGCATCCATTGTCCAGAATCGCATAGGTCGGATTGTGCTGTGGGTTGATGACAGGCGCCATCAGCTTGGTTGCCAGAAGGCTGTGGTTTGTTGTAACGGACAGATTGTGTTCTGAAACTGTATCTGATTGGATCAGCTTCCCGTGGATGGCCTTTTCCCAGCATGCTCATATGCATCATGGAATGCCATTAACGCTTGTCCGGTGCTGGATGTCTCATGGGATGAGTACCAGCCATGTTCGTTCCATGTCCAGGATTGATCCCAATCTTGGTCTGTCCAACCGGCATAGGTAGGCTCTGTGGATGGTGCAGTCTGCTGGATGGCGGGCTGCTCCTCCGTCTTCTCTGAGGTGGCTACGAACGTTTTGGACTTTCCTTTGTCATGTCCGCCTTTTCCCTTGCCACTCTCATAGGATGGATAACCTTTGTTTCCATCATAGGGATATGGGAATTTTGACTTTCCTTTCTTTCCCTTCTTTCCTTTGCCTTTTCCCCAATATGCCTGGTCGTAGGGATCATAGTTTTCGTTGGCCATATTGGCCTTCCCGCCAGAACCGCTTTTTCGAAAGGGTTTGAAGCCACCTCGTTGGTGACTGCCCTTTTTATTTCCTGATTTTCCTTTTCCTTTTCTCTTCTTGAATTTGAAGTTCCGCCCCGACACTTTCCTTGCTATGAACGCATCGTTCTCCTCGAGGACCCAGAACGTCTCCTCATCGTTGCTTGACATGAATCCTTCAAGTCCTTCTTCATCCTCAACCCAGAAGCCTTCTTCTCCTTCGTATTCACCTTGCTCGATGATGAAGAAAGTGTTGCTTCGGTTGCCTCCTTGAGGTCGGATGGATGGATCTTGGATCGATGTCCTCGTCGTGATGAAGAGTTCATGGTATTGAGTCTTCAGCATCTCATAGGAGTAATTCTCTAGCGATATGTTCCTGAGTGACATTGCACTTGTCAGTCTTTCTCTCTGCTGATCTGACAATTCACTCTGGATGATGAAAAACTGCGCAATGAGATTATCCCCGAAGGGAAATGCGTCCCGCTGTCTGTCCTGCATTCCGTTGATGTACTGTCTGAGGACTGTAGGATCATCCTCATTGAGCAGGGCTGGAGGCGGTGCTCGGACACCGGCTCCTTGCTGATGTCGAGCAATTGTTCTTGCATTTGCTTCTTGCACGGACTGGCGAAATGATGGGGATTGTGCCGTAAAAATTGGCATCAAGTCCATCCATGCTGCCTTCAGTCTCATGAGAAGAATCTCGAATTTTGAGGTAAAAATGAGGAACTCTTGGTTCTGCCTTCTATGATTGAAGAAACTGAGGAGTCTGTACAGATACACGTTGGTCGCACCTTTCAAAAAGTACTTCTTCAGCGTGTTCTTGAAATAGTTGACTCCTTCATCAGGATCTTGCAAAAGGTCATTTTGGAGGACGGCCTTGTACATATAAGCATCTCCAGTGAGTCTGCTCTTGAGCAGAGGTCCTCGCTTGGATGCTTCCATCGTTGTGATGGTTACCCAGTCGTCCACGAGTTCTTCATACCTGAACCAGCTGACTTTTCCGTCGTACGATGGCGGCTGCTTGGCGGTCATCGATAAATTGAGTGTCTCCTCCGTATAGCCACTTGGTTTGGCCATACTTGTGTAGGCTTCCATGAAGCCTTCTCCATCTGATGACATCTTCCCTTGGATCTCTGCGGAAAACCTGCTCCGCTACCACAAATTGAGGCCCACTGCCGGGGTGCCTATCCCCGAAGGGAACTGGTACCCTTGTGGTAGTTGAGGTCGTTGATGAGGTCCCTAGATCTATTCCGGAGAGAGTCCAATATGCCAATATGGATGATTGGAGGATGGATTGTCCCTGGTGGATTGTATTGTGATATAATCCTGTAAGCGGCCTGCAAAGGTTCCTTTCTCTCACGCACTCATGAATGTGCTATGATACACAAAAAGGGCCTTGAGCCAAATGGTTGCAGGAGATCAACTGTGTAACAAACCAAACACATGGGGTGGGGTGGGGTGGGGTGGGGTGGGGTGGGGTGGGGTGGGGTGGGGTGGGGTGGGGTGGGGTGGGGTGGGGTGGGGTGGGTGGGTGGGGTGGGGTGGGGTGGGGTGGGGTGGGGTGGGGTGGGGTGGGGTGGGGTGGGGTGGGTGGGGTGGGGTGGGGTGGGTGGGTGGGGTGGGTGGTGGGGTGGGTGGGTGGGTTGGGTGGGTGGGTGGGTGGGTGGGTGGGTGGGTGGGTGGGTGGGTGGGTGGGTGGGTGGGTGGGTGGGTGGGTGGGTGGGTGGGTGGGTGGGTGGCACAGTTCGCCTGGTCTGTTCATCCGACATGCTCAAACCATCAGCAGCGACGTCACAAGCGGTCTCACAAAGATCCACCACATCAGCCTCAGCCCCCGACTGAAAAAGAGGCTAAAAGCTAGCTCTCAAGAACCAAGTTCTCAGCATCTGCAAATCGGGACCTTGCGAATGCCGAAGCACATCGTCTGAATTTGGCTCCCAGGTGTTTCCTGAATGCGGCCAGGGATCCCCAACCGTCAATGGCTGAAACCTGGGCCGAGTCCCAAAGCTTCTTTCAGCTTTTTGCTGGCTGCCAGCACCTGAGCCGAAAGCAGGGAAGGTGTGCAGCTGCACTCGTCCGCTTGAGGGCGCCACAGAATCTGGCAGCCACACGCGGCAGGAAAACCCCGACTGGGCCATCTGCCGCAAAGTTCCGCCTGATCTTTCAACAAACTCCCAGCCCGGCGACAGCCACACATGTGTGCACTGGGGGGGGGGGGGGTGTATTTTTGAAAGGCTGCTGCAGTCCTCTTTGGCGTGCTTCATGTCTGAAATGAAACAGTGCTGGTAATTCCATTCCGTCATGCAATGGGTCAGCATGCTTGGTTGATGGGGTATTGGGTCCTCAGGTCGGGCTGAACCGAATCCTAAGTCTTTGCTCCAAGCTGCGGGCGGATCTTGAAAAAACCAGCTCATGCCACGCGCTTGTGCACCTTTTTGATGTGGCATGCTCGGCTTTCAACCACAAGAACATGGTTGAAACCAGAGGAAAGAACGAACAAATTGTTGATTGCCGAACTAAAGATGATTGTCAGCCTTGGCAAATCCACTAGGTCTTGGGCAGCCTTAGCACTTTTTGGCGGAGCCTACATCAAGAACCTTCTGCCCATCTCACGAATGAAATGCAGCATCCCTAGCCCGACGCCATCTGAGAAGATGCTCCAGACATGGATCGCAAACAACGATCCAAAAGAATGCAAGCATTTTGGGAAGGAAAAAACGCAGCAGCAAAATGTCGTCTGGCATGCTCTCCAACGGACGAAGCCCTCTGATGCGAGAACTTTTCTGAGGGGCAACGATGCCTCTCTGCACTCGCATCCAGCATTCCCTTCCGTTCCTTTCTACATCCCTAACCAATTCATGGGGTCTAGATTCATGGGGTCTAGATTTGGGGGTTTTTGGCTATCTCGAATTACCTCGAATTATCTCGAAGATGTAGGTCAGGTTGAAAGCACTTGCATGTTTGGGATTTGTTTCTGCCTTTTTTGTCATTTGTATGATGTGTGTCTTCATGAATGCCGTGCGTTTTGTTTTTTGCATTCACATTTTAAAAATATATTTGTTAAAATGCTGACGCACGGTGGTCGGTCGTTTTTTACCGCAATGATCTTAGACTTTATTGCATCGGCTCAAAGAAGTCGGGGGCGGTGATGATGTCAAACAGTGTGTTCGTCGCGTTGCCTTCAACAATTTCAATCAATGTCCCGCGTATACATCATCAACCGAAATCGCTTCTGATCATGAACATGGTGGAAGACGCGTGCAGAAGTGACTGGACAGACATGGACCTGCATTTGGAAAAGGAGTGGGCAAGATTTGCAAAGGACGGGCTGGGATATGACCACAGGATGGCCACAGGATGCAAGTGTGATTTACGAAGGCGAGAGTGACAGTGACCACCATGATCCCTCCTGTCCAAATTCGAACGCTCTCAAACTCATTATTGGAAGCTTGGCTGTCGGGCTGCGGGTCCATGAGTTGGGTGAAATAAGTCAGGTCGGGAAACCTGTGCAGCCCTATGGCCTGTGGGATAAAACCCATCTACAGGTGAGGAGCGGAACCTCTTCAAGAACGACTTCAAACGGACTTGGCAGCACATGTACAATGACATCAAAACTACACGGGCTTGGACTGAAGGGCGTTGTCGCAGCATCTTGTTTCATTGCCATGGTGGAGCGCATCGGAGCACATCTGCTGCTGTGGCGTTCCTATTGATGCACCATCGATGTAGCCTTGAAACTGCAGTCCAATGCATTTTGAGAAAGAGAAAGTCGCTGCGAATGTGGTGCAACAGGGAGTACATCATTGAAGCTCTTGTGGCGCTGGAAAATTCGATCTTGTCAGAGACATCTGAGACTCTGAGCCGCCAGGTGTGAGTTTTGAGCTCCAGCTTAGTTTCACCCTGTGACAGTGCTTGCTGCGAAACGAGCAACAAATGACGTGCGTGTGTGTGTCACAACCCACGATCGTCCGTTCAAACTGTTCATTTTTTGCATTGCCAAAAGCAATAAGCTGATAATACAACTTATTATTGCCCCACTCCCTTCACACCCCAGACAGTTGACTGACCAACCAACAGAATGACTGAGAGGCTGACTGCTGGCGCGTTGATGCGACTTTGACTTTGATGGACCTGTTACTGAGCTACTGACTCCACTGACTGACTTGTTGACGTGCTTACTTTGCAATTAAATTGCGCTGCGGAAATTGTGTGTGTGTGACATTGTCAACAAATGCATTGCTGCAATAGTTGGATCTGAGGGTGACTGAACCCTGCCCATAGTAGTGTGGAGGCCGCCTCGCTTCCAAGATGAAGCGCCCTGCTGCCAAAGCGATTGTGAAGCGCCCTGCTGCCAAAGCGATTATGAAGAGTTCTGCTGCTGCAAGAATCGAGAAGCGTCCGGCCATGCAGGTGGATGATGACGAGGACCTGGAATCTCTTCGTCTGGTGCATTATGGCCAGACTCAGAATGAGAACGACTTCCGCTTTAACAAATGGCATTCGTTGGCGCCAAAGGGCAAACGGATTTTGATCCTGGCAATCTTCAAAGTATTTGGCGCTGATGATAAGGATATTGAGGAAATGACGCATTTCAGCATGAGCCTGAAGGACTTGCACATTCAGTGGAAGTACAGTACGGACGAGTTGAAACGGAATTTCAGTGATCGTCGGATCCGCAGATATATCTCGGCTGTGGTTAGGTACCTTACGACTCCAGGTTCTTCAACTCATGAATGGCTTTGCTTGGCTATCAAGGTCGCCAGTGCTGTCAGGGGCGTCAAGGATCGTCTGATTGATCCAGAAACCGAAGCAAGTTCAAGTTCAAGCTCTGAAACATCTTTTGAGATATGAAAATCCAACCCAGCAAGCCAAACAGTGTGTTCCTTGATTCCATGGCAGCACTGGTGGGATGTGGAGCCGGCGACACTGCCAGGCCTTGACAGGCAGTCTACTGTTGCTGCGACAGCTCCACCGCTCGTCTTGCCACACTCTCTCTCCATCACGCATCGCAGTTTGCAGAAGCATGCAATGACTCGACACTTGCCACATCCCCCTGCACGTCATGTGTGGGAGATAGGCTAGCATTTCAGGAACGACATTCGCCAGAGTCGGAGCCTGAGCCCTCACCTCATTCATGCAGCAGATGTCATGTTGCATCATCCGATCATTGCTGGTGGACACCTTCATCAACCTATTGGAGTCACCTTCTGGGTGCCTCGGATCACTCACCATGAAGCATCTCGGTGACAGCCGGCCCCCAGATATCTGTACCGCAAAGACTAACACACTGTCTGACCTTGCCCTGTCAGAGTAAGGGCCACCGTTCCGGCAGAGCAGAAAGCCTTGTGATGCTGCTTCGCAGGCGCTGGGCTGCTAGGCTCCGGAGTGGCAATTGCCCCACTGATTTGTGCGCCTTGGCTAAAGCAGGCCTTGAGTTCCTGAATGACTGACATGGCTGGCCCCTGCAAAGACATGAGCAATTCACAAAGATTGAAGGCTGAAGGCTAATGACACTGAGTCCTGGTTCAAGGCTAATGTCACTGAGTTCTGGCTGAGGGCAGCACACCGTGGAACGAAAATGAGCATCCATCTGGCGGACCTGTGAGTGAGGGCTCCTAAGATGCAATATGATAGTGACGCTTGTTTTACCCTATGACATGGTTCTCACGTGTGCTTCTGTAAGTACAATGGCAGCAGGTTGTTCTTTATCTTCTCGCTTCCGCATCAAATCGCTCTGTGACAGACAGTGTGTGAGTCAATTCGCAGTCTGGTGGGCACAGATGTTGATCATGACTGACTGGGCGCTTGGAGTTTTGCTGTGACATGTGAATGACAAGGTTATTATTTGACAGCGACGTTAATTTAATGTTCTGAATCATTGCCAGTCATCATCTGCCCCCCCGTGACTGAGTCACAACACAGTGTTTGCGCTTCGTCGTCCTGCGTAGCCTCGCATAGCTCACACTCGTGTAGAAGTGCGTCAGCGTTGCCCTCTTCCAGAAACATCATCTGGCTAATGGGCATGCGAAACCTCCACCAGCCTTGTCCCTGGCAAGTTAGCATCTTGTCCTGTTGAAGTGTGCCATTCCCAGCTTCGTCACGAAGAAGAAGAAGAAGCACAATAAAAGAAAGAAGAAGACAAAGAAGCATAAATTATAACAAAAACAGCAGCAGCAGCAGCAGCAGCAGCAGCAGCAGCAGCAGCAGCAGCAGCAGCAGCAAGACCAACAACCACAAACAACAGCACCAATGACCAACAATACCAATAACAACAATAACAACAATAACACCAATAACTACAGGATAACAACAATAAAATCAACAGCAACAGCAACAGCAGCAGCAGCAGCAGCAGCAACACCAGCACGGCCTCACATTGTCCCAGTCACACTCACATATGAATATGAATATGCGGATTAGGAACTCTTCAATGCATCAGCAGTTAGGCTAAGGCACTGGGCCTCAGGATAGTTGTCGCTCCGGTACCACGTTCCCCTCTCCACTGCCACCTTCAGGTCCGAGCGCAGCGAGAAGTGGTAGCGCGCGCCCGGCTGGTAAGCTGGGCTCACATCTTTTGTCCCCCACAGAAATTGCACCTGCACAACGCACAGTGCGCAGCTGCTCACAACTGGGCCAGCAACAAATGCAGCAACACTAATGTGAAAACCGTCTTCTACACCTTAAACTGTCAATTAGCAACCTGGCCAACACATGTAGTCAGTCCCACCCAATTGTGAGCCAGGCCTCTCGAATGACTGGGACGTAGAAAGCTGTTGGGCCTGCCCCGTAGATCTTGTTACTGCGGCTGGCGCCGCCGCTGTCATCTTTCTGCTTCTTGAGCGGGGTGGCAGTAGGGCCACGGCTACTAGTGCGGCGCGACATGGCAATGATGATGCAAAGAGCACAGGGGCAACACACTGTTTTCCTTGAGTCAATGTCAGTAACTGACTCGATGTCATGGCATACACAAACTGTTGTCAGGTCAGGCACAGACAGCAAACACAAAGCAACCGCTAAACTCCCCTGCAGCCTGAGAGTTCTGTAGTCATTCATGTTGTGAGCAAGTCTGAGATTGCCTGCAGCAAGGGCTGGGCTCGAGGAAAACCAAGTTCGTCACACACTCCGCTTTGCACTAGCGACATGGAGCATCAGGAGAGGGGCAGTTTGCCAAAGGCTGTCTCAGCACCTGCTTGGCCAAGCCTACAAGGACATCAACCTCCAATGACAATGTGTGGCCACCCCATGTATGGCTTTGCCCCGCCAGGGATGATGCTGCCGCCTGGGCCGCTCCAGCAATCATTAAGGCAACCAGTGTGGTGCAAGCGCGGCCGGTGAAAGTGATGATGGCCGCAGTCAAAGGGGATTTGGCCGCAGGGTCCGCCAGAGCCGCAGGTCCAGGTCCAGGTCTCGGCGGCGCCGCAGCAGGAGTGACAGCCGCTCAGACTGCAACACTCGCGACAAGCGCCGTCACAAGAGGTCACGCAAGGACCGTGATCGCAGACGGAGGTCGGCTTCCGAATCGCAATCAGAAAGCGAGCTGCAACCTGAGATCCGAGCATTGTTTGACAACAATCCGTATGCAAATGCAAACTCCATCTCTCGAAGCACATCAGTAATGAAGAAGGTTCCCAAGGCTGGTGTTGCGCAAACTGCTAGACCAAAACGGGCTTATGTTTGTGGCCTGCTGTCTTAACTTCCACAGTGTAGCCTTTTGTCAACTTGAGTGCCTGCCATTCAACCAAATCCTGGCAGGCGCAGCTTGGCGTGCTTGTGTCAGCAATCAATCCTGCTTGGAATGCGCCAGCCACAAGTGACTTGTCTGTCACAAGCTTCCTGACGCTGATCTTCCTCACGACCCAACAGAAGCCAACGACATGCATAAGCCAGCTGCGCTGTGGTGATAGTTACTTGCAGCTGGCAAAGGTGCTTTGGAAGACTTTCAACAAACTCAAACGGTCCTCGAATTCCTCATAGCCCCGAAACGAGGCAATGCTGGGGGACACAGTGGTGCTAAGCAAAGAGGCAAGGCAGTAGTGGCCCGGGAATTTGGCTGGCAGGATGTGTGGATGACACAGCCACGGCTAAGGCCTCCTATATTCCCAACGCCCAAGGCCACTGCCAACACATTGCTTGCTGACGGCGCAGAGGCAGCGCCACCGGCAGCTACAGATGCAGCTGCACGCTGCAGATGCAGCTGCAGATGCGGCAGTTCCCCCAGATGCAGCTGCTGAGCTACCTGATGTGCCTGGCGAAGCAGAAGTGAGCGAGCAGGAGTTCCCTGTTCCAGGCGAGGCCAAGGTGCCGCAGTCGCAAGAGAGCGATGAAGCAGCTGCCAAGTGCCAGTTTTGCCTTGAGCGCCTAGATGCAGCTGAGCCTTGGCTAATTTTGGTCAAGTTGTGTGGGCAGTTTTGTGTGTTGTATTTAAAGGTCAGTTATGAGGTTTGCACACACTGTGATGCTTTGGAATCAGTCGCTGCGGCAGGAGGCAGAAGCACTCGCTTGCTCACACACCTTCCACACGGAATGCATTCACCGATACATGGCCCGTGCGGGAATTCCAAAGAGTCAAGCCTGTCCTTTCCGGTGTGCGCGAAGCCATGGAGCACTGGAAGAAGGCGATGTGATTGATGACGCGTGGCAGGTATTGTGAGTCAGGCTGGCTGGCTGAGGCGGTCCTGGTTAGAAGCCAGCCAGTGTGGCATAGTGGTCTGCAGGCCAGATCACTCTTTTTGTGATGAGTGGCGACATGTGCGGGATGTCAAAATGCCAAAGCTAAGCTGTAACATTATGGGCTGGCCTGCATGCAGTGCAACTTAGGCAGGAGATGACGGGGCCTTCAACGCATCTGTTTTGTTCTGCCATGGCAATGAAGTAGCTTTTAGTTTTGATATCTCGATTGTTTGTTAATGAGTAAGCCACAAATGCTCTTCGACACAGTTGTCCACCTTATTGATTGCCTTTTAGCTCTCTCAATGTGCTTCAAATTATTCAAGAATGCTCTCAAATTATCTCCAAATATCTCAAATATTTTCTCGAACTCTCACCCCAAACCCTATCTCAAATTATCTCAAATGATCTCAACTTATCTCAAATTGTCTAATTATCTCAAATTATCTCAAATTATCACAAAATATGTCAAATTATCTCAAATCATCTCAAATTATCTCAAATGTGCATGTAGCATGAGATGACCTGACATATATTGGGCTAACTTTCCCAACGCATTGCGTTTACACTGGGAACATGACAAGGACATTAATGATGTCATAAACAATGGGCTAACATGCTAGAGTTACAGTAGTGCAATCCTGCTGGCTGGCTTGTGGTGGATCGCATGCGTTCAACCATGCTGGGGACTGACTGTGACAGTGTGTATGTGTGTTGCGCGGGGCTGTGACACTGTGTTATGTGTTGCCAGCGAGGTGTGCACATTGCATGATGAAGGTCAGCGGATCAGATGAACACCAGGCGGCTGGCAAACAGTGCATGTGCGTGTTGCATTGCTTCATGTAGTGCAATGCCTTTAATGTGTGTGTGTGCTGGTTTGCTCAAGCTAGGCCTTGTCCAGTTTTCTCAGCTTCCTTCGGCCATGGTACTCTTGTCCAAGGATTAGTTGGATGCACAAAAAGAGAAGGGCAAAGGGGCAAGAGCAGTGACAAACAGTGTGCTGAAGGACAAGGAGAACACACTGCCCAATGTTGTGGAGAATGTAGCTGCCAAAGTGCAGGCTGAATCCTGGCGCATTCAGAAAGAGTTCTACGCAGTGAGCCACGGGGTGACGGCTGACTACTTTGCCATTGGAAACTTCCCGATTGATGATGAGGGCCATTGGTCTTTTGGCGGTTCGGGCTGCAGGAGGAATCTGACCCAAGAAATTCAGAGGTTTCTGCCCCGGGATGCTGAGTGCAACAAGGGGATGGCTTCTGAGGCATGGCATCCTATTTTCCTGAACTGAAGGAATGGAGGCTGGCGGACATGTTGCTTGGCCTATGCTTGAGAGCATGGAAACATCGGAAAGCAGGTCACGCATCTCTAGATACGGCTGAGTTCTTCGCAGGGAGTGGCAACCTGACCAAGGAGTTCATGCGGCGCAAGAAGAAATGTTGCTTTGGACAAGCTGTATGGTGAACATCATGATGTTCTCTACCCGCAAGGAATTCGCCTGTTGGTGGATGCACTAAGCAACACAGTGTGTGACTCCTTGAACTGGTTTGCCACCAGGTGCAGCTCATTTGTGATGTTGTGTGCTGCGCAGGCAAAACGGAAAGAGGAGAACCAATTCTGGGGGGACACCAGTCGACTGTTCATTGTTGAGGGCAACCACTTGTGCAATGTCACCAGTCTGTTGTTCTTTATCAGCTACCTCCTCATGAATGTTCCCTGCTTGCAGCCGCCTGCGGATAGTGTGCTTGCAAAGGTGAGTACAACGCAGCTGGCGCTGGGCTTTACCAAGGTGTGCAGTGCACGGACATATGGAGCTGCCTTTGGGGGCGAGACTAGGAAGCCTTGGATGATTTGGTCGACATCCAAGCATGTGGCAAGCCTTGAAAGAGCACAGCCAGATTCATCTGCTTGTGGTGCTGCCCTGGTGACTCGGAATCCTGAGACTGGGGCCTTCACAGGCATCAAAGATGCACTGCATGTGTCAGAGTTGTATCCCCCTGCGTTTGGCGCAGCGGTTGCAAACATGATGGCCCAGCATCCATCAGTGAGCACAGGACGTGATGCTCCACAATTCAAGTGGGCTTGGGGATGTGTGCTGCTGATAGTGTGGCAAAGCACTCAATGTGTGGAGTCACACACTGTGTGCTGCAGCAGGCTGCTGGGGTAAAACAAGAGCTTTGTAAATGCCAACTTGAGACTGTGCTTGCATGTGCAGCGCATGAATGTTCGAACCTCACGCCTGCAGGAAGCAGTGACTCGCAGAGGAAAAAAAGGTGAGCCTACCTGGGTGCTGTTGCCAGCGTGTGCTTATTATTGCTTTGCCCTTGTGTTGAGCATGTTGCAGTGAATCAATGCAGGTGAACGAATGAGCCAATGAATGGAGTGTGCCCACTAAAGAAACAACAGGTTGCTTGATTTTTCCATGTCCACAATAGCACGTGTTGCCAATATGACAAGCATAGGATGAAACTACATTGGTCAGCCAAGAATGCAAGTTTTGCATTGCAGCAAGGGCAGACAAAGAGTCCTCGTGTCTAGCCATGGAAGATAACTACCTGCCTGCAAGCAACGCTGTGATATGCAATTTGTCTGGAGACCCAGCGTTGTTCCCTGGTGACTGTGCCTATTCGGGGAACATATTGGTGGCGCCCGGAGTACATGTTTGACAGGTTCAGAAAGGAGCTCCAGGAGTTGAGGCCATTGCACAAATGGGTCCGGCATGTCAAAAAAATGATCGATGAGTCTTGGCTTGCAACGGACAATGAGCTGCATATTCAGGCGGTGGCTTCGTGAAGCAGTATTTGTCGGACAGAAAGGGCGCGCTGATGTTTTTGTGTCAGCAAATTAGGAATTGCCGCCAGGAGTGCCAAGTCAAACATGGTGTTGCCAAGCTAAAGGGCATCTGCTCGCGGGTGTGCTCTGTGATTGACCCAGATGGAATGCAGCATGTGGATTTGAGAGTGACGCAGCAAGGGATTGTGTACGGGCTAGACATTTTCTTAGACAATTGCAACAGAAACTGCGCCACTTCAATCTGGGCGTATTTATCCCAGCCACTGCATGGCTGGGGACAGAATGGGCTTTGGCTTCAAGACTTGGTTTTATTCACAGCGTTTGCGAAGAAATGCAAGTCGAATCGCGCCACCAATGAGCTGATTCCTGAATTGGAGAAAGCGTGGCTGACAACTGTGTCCGATCTTTTGGACCAGTATATTTCCTCCCAGTACATGGTTCATCATGACATTGGAAGAATGCTTCCTGCGCGCAAGTTCTGTGACTCGGAAGTACACCCAGGTGGATCTTAGCACTGTTTGGACGCTCATAGGGCTGTGTGCCACATCAGGCTCAATGTCTACTGAAGTGGCAACGCAGTCGGAGCTTGAGAACAGTGCTTTTGCAGGTTACTCGGCAAATGTATAGTCTATTTGTTTTTTGCAATGCAATGAGAGCTGCTGAGAAGCCTGGCTTGCTCAGGAGTGAGCCAGGAGAATGCCTACAGGTGGACAAGGAGGGCAGGAGAGCTGTATGAAACAATCAGTGCCTCGCGTTTTGAAAGTTGTTGTCAATTCAACATTTGTGCTGATGGATCCACTCATGGAACAAAAGACATCCTTGTATCTTTGATGTACTCTCATGCAGAAGATGTTGGATGTGTGGCGCGAATCCAACATATGCCCATTGGGCCCTTGCTGCCGAGTGAAGTGCATGACATATCGGCGCTGGCAACCTTGGCCCAGAAGAGCCAGTTGAGCAGATTTGCAGCTTTCAGGCAGCTCCAAGCAATGAGCCATCAACTGAGCTTGCTGACCAATGGTGCCAAGACCCTTAGTTCATTTGTGCGTGCCAAGGCTTGCAGACCAACACAATCTGGCGAACATTGAGTGGTGATTCCAGTGTTTCAATTTGGTTAAAATGACGAGGGGGTCGAAGATGCTCAAGTCAGACAGTGTGTCAGTCGGGCATTTATTTGCCAGGATGGGGGCACCCAACTGCCTGTCCTTCCTGAAGAGCCTTTCTGGTGGGAGAAGGTGCCAATTCTGGTTGCCTGCCAGGGATCGGTTGGAAATGCGGGGATGGCGTTTGCGCTACAGCACATGGTTCATGTCAAGATTGACAAGATCCATCGATCAATCCGGGACTACAAATTTAAATTGGCGATTGGGCGAGCGTGCAGGGTCAGCTTTTGCGCACACAGCTGCGCTCGAGCTATGTCTTCAGCTTGAATTACAAGCCATTCGGAACAGGCGGGTTCTTCCAGCACAAGCAGAGCATGTTGGAGTCATTTCTGGCAAGCCACTCAACAAACTCTGAAATTTGGATCCGCTATCGTGAGCTGATTGCTTTGGATATGGGACTTTCATCCCTCAACGTCCATGACAACGATCTATGGGATCAAACGCTGCAACTTCCATCCTTTTCAAGGGTGCTTTGGTCAAGCTTGCCCGGTGGTTCAGCTGGAACGAGGTGTGCAATGAAGCGCTGGCTGAGTATCATGCGTTCAGGATGGTTTTGGAGGACTTGCTTGACCTGGACGATGAGAGCAATCCAAGCAGTGTGTTGCCAAAGAGTGTGCCAACTGCACAAGGCCCTTCAATGAATGACCCAACATCAGCTGACCAAGGCCTCCTCAATGCTGCAGCAAAACGAAAGGACATCAGCCCCAAAGAAGAGCTGAGCCTCATGAAGAAAACGACGGGAGGATTCAAGCTTGCGTGGAAGCTGATGACGGAGGACTTGCATTTTCATTCCCACATTTTGCTTGAAGTCACTCGTCCACTGTGGTCATGGTGTGCGGCTGAGTGAAAGCCCCGCAAGACTCTGTCAAAAGGCCCGCGCAGCTGGCGATGGGTGGCTGGAAGAAGTCCGAGCGATTGCAGAAGACAGTAGCAGCACTTCAGAATTCAACATTTCTGCAATTCATATCTGAAAGTGGTCTGAGTGACTGGGTCATGCAAATGAGTAGTTTGACAGAGCACTTGCTGAAGCAGAGGGTCTGGTCGCTCAATCGCCACAGTTGTCCCCCAGAATCATACGCAGGAATCCTGGCCGCTGACAACGAGCAAGTGCAGCAGGAAGCAGTTTGTTTGCTGAAGAAGGAACATCAGGTTTTGCTGCGGCTTGAAACTGTGTTAGCTAGTCGGTCTTCCTTTGGCCTGGTGCAGGGGATTTGCGACAAGCTGTCCGCAAGTGTACGTCTAATCGTGACAAACCCATGCAGACTTCACTTGCTGAACTGCTTGCCTTGCACATTCCCTGACAACAAAATTGTTGATTTTCACAACGATATTCGGAGAGATGGCAAATTTCAAAGCAACAAGAAGCAAACAAATGAGCCCATCCAAGATGTTACTCGCAGCTCGCAGGTCTTTGAAAGCCGTGGAATTCCGCAAGTGAAGATCTCCAGAGACGAATTTGTGGGTGACTTTAGACAGGGAGATACAAGTCGGAGAAAATGTGGGTTCAAATCAAAGACTCACAAAATGCCTCGGGAATGGCATCAACTTATGGCAAGGAAACCTGGGGCACGCTGTCGGAAGAAAGCCTTCAAGAAGGAGCTGCGGCATGGTCTTGGCTTCAGCATTGGAAGGGCAATGACAGATCTTCGGCAGGCATCAAAATCTGGCAAGGGGTGTCCAACAAACTGGCGCCACGGCAGGAGGTCATGAAGAATTTGTCAGATGAGTCATTCTGCTTTTGCTTGGGCTGGCCCGTGATTGTGGCGGACACTCCTGAAGCCAACCACTGTGGTGCCCTTGGAGATGCGTGCTTTGTGCTGGATGCTGAAGGGTAGGCAGACTTCATGTTCATCGAGCAGCCAGAGATGTGGATGGTGGTGGAGACGCAGCCTGTTTGCATTGAGTGGCAAGGTGGTCTCCGATTGGCCAGGCAATCGTCCGGTGTGGAGCGCAGCTTGCTGAGAACTTTTCTTACAGCGCCAACGCTGCTTGGATCTGAATGAAGCCGCGCTGTGACACTCATGTCAGGGAGCATGCTTGATGTTGTCTTGTTGTGTTGTCACCCGAGAGAGTCAAAGAGTCAAACTGCTCAGGCTGACAAAGATGGCAGCCCTGGTGTGCTACTTGAAGGGCATTGACCTGCGTGCTTGCAGCAATACCGCTGTGCCAGTTTTTCAAGCGATGAGCAGACCTGAGCTTTTGAAAGCTCTTGCTGCGGAAACGTCACAGCGGGATGGCGATACTGATGACATCACGGCCAACTTCGTGGCTCAGGTGCAAGCTCTGCACAACAATGCCGCCGACAACGACAGTGATTCTGATGATGTGGGTGTCTGCAAGGCTGATAAGGATGATCTTGAGTTTGTTGCAATGGTGTTGGAGGACATGGACCCAGAAATCGTCGTTTTGAACAAGTTCAAAAAACAATTGAGAAACATCAGGCTCGTGTGAAGCAGAAGGAATGGGCAGTAGTCAGACAGGCCATGGCGCCAAAACAAAAGGCCAAGGCAAAGGCCAAGACAAAAGCCAAGACAAAGGCCAAGGCAAAGGCAAAGGCAAGCAACAAAGCCAAGATGAAGGGGCAAAAATTGAAGACTGCCAAATCAAGCAAGACTGCCAAATCAAGCAGCTCCAAAGTGGCCAGCAAGGCGAGCAGGAAGATTTGGCATGGCGCACTGAAGAAGAAAAGACAAGACTGCCCTGCTCTTGCTCTTCGCGAAGGCGACACCCATGAAAAGGGTAACGTGCTGGTTGCAGTCCCTGCAGAAGTTGAAGCTGTGACTCCGAATCCATGGCAGCGGGTGGTTCGTAGAACTCACTCAGCGTCGTCGTGCGCTGAATCTGCGAGGCCTGCTGCGCAGGACGAGGCTGCTCCAGAACAGAGGCCAGCCAGTGTGGCGGAGGACAACAGCACGGCTCCTCCAGAAGACAAGCCAGCCAGTGCGGCGGACGACGGCAACAGGCTGAGAGCGCAGGCGGACCTGCCACCTGCCAGCCACACCCAATCTCCAAGCAAATCGACAAGTAATGGGCACAGTGATGAGCCATTGCCAAGTTCTGGGGCAAGTGTCATTGCTGCTTCCCGCACTGCCGATGATTTGGCTATGGCTGATGGTGCACAATCAAGTCGCGCTGGCCACCATGGACCCCGGAAACCTGCTGTGTTTGAGCCGCTTATCTGGACTGAGGTTTCTTGCAATGCTTGCCGCAAGCAATGTGGGCATTACAAGTTTCATCCAGCGCCAGGGGGCCGAGACAAGCCAACCTGGATCATGAGGTGCTACGACTGGGAGAAAGGCGGGCAAATAACTCATAATATAATGACCATTGTTTGTGTGTGCGGTCTTGAAGTCTTAGTTCTGTGCTGTGGTGGCGCTCTGCCAGGCGAGTGGCCATCAAAAGGCCATTTGAAAAAAGAACAAGCACTTTAATGTCTGAGCTACAGGTTAAGGACTGGATCCAGTCTTGCAAAACATGTGGCTGTAGACAGAAGGCATAATTCTTTGCACGTTTGCGAGTAAGTTGCGCACGACTTGAGAAAATAGCGAGAACCTCTGGTGCGTTGTGCTTTGACAAACTGAGTGCAAAGTATCTCATCATGTCATTGGCCTGCTTGCACTTGTGTACGGGAATTGCTCGTGGCAAAACAAGTTGTGGCGGTTCGGCTCAAGTGCTGTCAGCTGAAAGCGCAGACTCAAGTGCTTCCCTTTTGCTAAACTTGCAATGTCGCTGCTGGGCTTAATAATGATTGTAAGCATTAGGTGTTGCTGTCATCAATTTAGGCAAAGTGATGGTGCGGGGTTCGGGCGCAATCTGTTTCTATCTAAGGCAGACGCTATGGAAATGTGAGGTTGCTGGTAGTTCTGGTATATTATTGAGCCGCCGTGCACAAACAACATGGCCAATGACACTGCCATTGATGATGACGAACACCAGGAGGCCACATGCCAGGAGGGCACCTTGAGTGAACCCCAAGATGCGATTCCCACAAAAAAACGACCGCGCTCTTCGACTCCAGACACGGGAGATCTGCGCCCAGTGGTGATGATTCAAGAAGTGCTTGCTGACCAGATGCAGATGCCCTTACAAACTGCCAATCGCAAGCTCAAGTTCATCGAAGGTGACTGGTTTGTTCGGATGCCCGTGAGTTACAGCACATCGATGTGCACTGTGTGCGGCTTAGCGCACCATTGTGGCCCTCAGTGTTCACGCGCCTGTCACAAGCTTGCTCGTGCATATTCAATGCGTCATGGCCTCGTGCTGGATTGATCCTCAGCCAATAAGACAAGCAGTGTGTTGCTCCAGTACAGAGCGGAGCATGGCAATCAGCGAGTGACATGTTTTGATCGTATTAACAGTTTAACAGAACATATAACTCAAATGAAGTCAGGATAATAATCGAATAGAGCGACAACTTATTTCTTCCTCTTGTTCCATGACTGCTGGGCCCAAGTGAGCTTCCGCACTCACGCATCTAAACTCACTTGCGCAGCCCTGCTGTTTTCCAAAGTCGCACACAGTCGAGTCAAGCAGTTTGTCCATCCGTGCGCGCCACTATTACTGTCATGACATCATGAATGACATGAACCATGACCCATGTTCAGGCTGCAAACATTCCAGTCATGCTGTCATGGCTGTGAGCCGCAAAGACACTGGCCAGAAGTGTGCATGCTGCTTGGCTTGAGATGCGGTTTTGCGGCTCAAGCCTGTCAGTAGCAGTTGACTCAACGTGCTTGATTGAGATTTTGTGAACCATTGTCAGCCTCATGTCAACTGGCTCGCCTGCAGATAGTAAGAAGCGTCGGACAGAGACAGTGGTCGATTCTCCTGCTGAATCAGCAGCAAGTCAGTCACACTGAATCAGAAGCCAGTGTGACAATATCTGAACTTCCTCGGCCTGAGGATGACTGGACTGGCGCTCAGCCACGGGAAGTTGAAATGACTGAACCTGAGCTTCAGCAGCGGGGGAATGACAATGACAAGTCAGATTTATCGGAGCTGGACCAGGAACTGGAATGTGAACCTTGCCCAGCCTGTCTTGCAGAATGTATGCTGACAGATGTCAGGACCGGTGACCGGCTCGGCATGTCTGGTGTTGTGACTATTTTGTGGATTGGACATGAGGCGTTTGTTCAGCCCCCGGGAGATCTGCAGGTCAATGGGGAACATGTGACCATTATGACTAGCATGCGTGGCACATTGCTCATGATCATCAACGAAAACCGCAGGACAATGCATTGCTCCCATTGCTCGAACCTTGTGCTTCACGATGACATTGTAACGATTTGTGCTGACCGTGATCCGTGCCGCTGTCCTTGCCACAAGTTATTGACAGCGCTTGATATGAGGCATGGCAGAGTTTTTTGAGCCGGCTTGCGACTAGCCAAGGCGCCAGGGTTACAGGCGCCATTTTTTTGAGCGCCAGCGACGTCAATACTGAATATGATGATGGACAATGGAATGGTTCAACGTTGCTGGCGCTAGCGTGCGCTCATGATGACTTGTGATTCACTGACGCGACCTAACAAAGAATAATTATTATAAAATTGAGTGACAAACACTTACTGTGCATGTTGTATGTTCTTGCATGTGTTTGTTTGTCCTTGTTTGCATTTGTTTCATGTATTTTTGCACTTTTTTGCACTTTTTCAGCACTTGGTTGTACTTGTTTGTTTGTTTTTTTTTGCATTTTTGCACTTTTCCTGCATGGTTTTGCATGTTTTAGCACGTTTTTGCATATTTTGCATGTTTTGGCACTTTTCTGCATCTTTTTGAAAATAAAATAATTTGATATAATTTGAGATAATTTGAGACAATTTGAGATAATTTGAGATAATTTGAGATAAATTGAGGTAAGGTCTAAACCCCATGGATCTGGGACCCCGAATATAATTAATGACTACACCTTCTCCTGTAAGCATCCGACTCTGTCTACATGTTTCCGGCCATGCTGACAAGTCCGGGCCAAGGATCGTGGAACAAATGCCGCCTGAGGCCTGGTCGAAACCACAGCTACCCCAAAGCTGGGACGGAGCTGCTACGTGGAGCACACCAAAGGTTCGGGCCGAATCGAATGGTAGCTGCCACGTGTGAGAAGTTGCGGGCCACTCTGCTCAATCGCCAGCTGCAGGCTCCAGGAAGGAGACACAGTGCAGAATCAATATTTCGCGCTTGTGTTGCAACAACCATGATGCTCGAAGACACCAGCCGTTGCCGCGGAAATCTAGCACCTGAAATCTCAGTGAAATAGCAGAGTCTCGAACACAGCACGCGCCGGCCATGGAGCCCGTGCGGAACAAAGGAAAGGGCAACGCAGCCCTCGTGGTGAAGAGATGCGTCGCACGCCGGGCGCTCAGGACGCTGCACGGCAAGACGTTTACATAAGGCCGGCGGCTCGTTCCGTCCCAAACAAGGCAAATCCGGCAAAGCAGCCTCTCGTGCTGGCATCGAGAAGCTTCATCCAATACGAGGCGCATGTTGGTTGAACACATGAAGAATCGTGGGGCTCGAAATGCAGGCAACGTTGGGTCTGGAGCACTGCCGGGCCCAGCGACCAAGCTAGCGTCTAGCCGCGAAAACGCGACAAGAAGCTTGCGACAGTGCGATGGGATGCAGAGGGGTCAACCGTGTTCCGTGGGTGGGTGGGTGGGTGGGTGGGTGGGGGTGGGTGGGTGGCTGTGGGGGTGGGTATGGGTGTGGGTGTGGGTGTGGTGGGGGTGGGAGGGTGTGGGGGTGTGTGGGGGTGTGGGGGTGTCGGGGTGTGGGGGTGTGGGGGTGCGGGGGTGTGGGGTTTTGGGGGTGTGGGGTTTGGGGGTGTGGGGGTGTGGGGGTGTGGGGGTGGGGGTGTGGGGGTGTGGGGTGTGGGTGTGTGGGGGTGTGGGGGTGTGGGGGTGTGGGGGTGTGGGGGGGGTGTGGGGGGGGTTGTTGGGGGTGTGTGGGGTGTGGGGGGTGTGGGGGGTGTGTGGGGGTGTGGGGGGTTGTGGGGGGTGTGGGGGGTGGGGGGGTGTGGAGCGTGCGTGCGTGCGTGCGTGCGTGCTGCGTGCGTGCGTGCGTGCGTGCGTGCGTGCGTGCGTGCGTGCGTGCGTGCGTGCGTGCGTGCGTGCGTGCGTGCGTGCGTGCGTGCGTGCGTGCGTGCGTGCGTGCGTGCGTGCGTGCGTGCGTGCGTGCGTGCGTGCGTGCGTGCGTGCGTGCGTGCGTGCGTGCGTGCGTGCGTGCGTGCGTGCGTGCGTGCGTGCGTGCGGTGCGTGCGTGCGTGCGTGCGTGCGTGCGTGCGTTGCGTGCGTGCGTGCGTGCGTGCGTGCGTGCGTGCGTGCGTGCGTGCGTGCGTGCGTGCGTGCGTGCGTGCGTGCGTGCGTGCGTGCGTGCGTGCGTGCGTGCGTGCGTGCGTGCGTGCGTGCGTGCGTGCGTGCGTGCGTGCGTGCGTGGGTGGGTGCGTGCGTGCGTGCGTGCGTGCGTGCGTGCGTGGGTGCGTGGGTGGGTGGGTGGGTGGGTGGGTGGGTGGGTGGGTGGGTGGGTGGGTGGGTGGGTGCGTGCGTGCGTGCGTGCGTGCGTGCGTGCGTGCGTGCGTGCGTGCGTGTGTGTGTGTGTGCGGAGTGGCAGAATACCCTGTCACCACATTTCCAATTTTCTTCAGCAGGGGCGTGCAGCACCTTTGGCATACTGCACGCAATGAAGCTATTGCCAAAGGTGGGAAGGGTGTCCAGACGTGGACACCTGTACCTGCATCAGTGATTCTGAAAGTCTTTTTGGCCCTCTTCTTTTGCCGCTGTGTGTGCTTCATGTTGAATCTTGTAACGTTTTCGTCACTAGAGGGAAACCGAGCGCATTGCGAGCCGAAACTTATCCATGCAGAACCTTATCCAAGCCGATCCTTACCAGTTGTACTCGAAAGATTAGAACTCTCCATTTGGAGTCTAAGTGTGATCACCCATTTGTGGGGGACCCTCGGGTGTACCCATCGTGTGACCGGAATTTCTGATTTAACCAGGAACGAGGTTTCACTAAAGGGAAGACAGCCACCTCTTCATAGATACGTTTCACCCCCCTCCTCGCCTTCGTCGTCCGCGTGTCCGTCGTCTTGCTCTTCGCCCGTTTAGGGATGGCTTCTCCTTCCTCCCGTTCCTTCTTCCGGCCTTCCGTCTTCCGCGTGTTGCTGTTCTTCCTCTTGGCCCGTTTAGGGATGGCTTCTTCTCTGCCGCGTTGTTTGCCTTTTTCGTCGTCGTCCTCTTCTTGTTTGCCTATTTGTTCGTGGTCCTCGGTCCCCTCGCGCTGTTTGGCTTGCCGTCTTCATCCCCTACCGTTGCTTCATCGTGCTCTTCCTCATGGCCCCTCTGCGGGATTCGACGCCCTCTTCCTCGAGCATTGGCTTTGTCCTCGTGTTTCTCTGGGCGGGATGCGTCGCCTACCAACGAGAAGAAATGAAGGTGGATGATACAAAAGAGCAAGTATATTTTGATGAATACCGACCAGAAGAATTGGAAAATATCATTGATACACAAAGAAAAGTAATACATTATATGAAAAATACTAAAATGAAGAAATTATATTCAATTCTTATTTGCATTGATGATTTCAGTGATGATCCCAAATTTTTGAGATATTCTAAAATTTTACACGGTTTGTTTACGCGCGGCAGACATGACGCCATCTCTTGCATATGCAGTCTTCAAAAATATAAAACAGTCGCTAATATAATCCGTGTCAATGCAAGTTCATTATATATTTTCAGATTAAAGAATATATCAGAGTTAATGAGTTTCATTGAAGAAAACGCAGCGATTGTTGATAAGGACAAACTTATGGATATGTACCATACAGCAATAAATCATTCTCCATATTCATTCTTTTTCGTAAATTTAAATTCTAAAGATGTCAATCGCATGTTCTATATCAATTTCGAGAAACGATTTACAATTAAAGAATAAACTATAATAGAACTTAATAAAACCATCATGCCTAAAACACCCATAGATTACAGTAATACCCATTTTTATAAAATTGTTTGTAAAGATTTAAATATCAAAGATTGCTACGTCGGTCATACAGGTAATTTTAAGGAAAGAAAGAGTGCCCATAAAGTAGGTCATTTTAATGCAAATGATAAAAGATATAACGGACGATCGCAACACAGATATTTATATGATTTTATAAAAGACAATGGAGGGTGGGATAATTTTGACATGATTTTAATTAACACAGAATTTTGTAATGATGCATTAGATGCCAGACGAAAAGAAAGAGAATACATAGAACAATTGAATGCTACATTAAATCAAACCAAACCTTATATATCAAAGGAAGAGAGAATAGAATATAAAAAGAAATGGACAAAAGATAATGAAGAACATGTGAAAGCATACAAACAAAAACATTACCAAAATATGAAGGAACATTACCAACAAAAACATAAAGAAAATTATGAAAACAAAAAGGAAGAAATTAGACAAAAAGATAGAGATAGGTGTAATAATGATGAAGATTACAGAAACAAAGTGAGACAGCAAAATAAAGAAAGTTATGAAAGAACTAAAGAAAAACAATCGGAAAGAGGAAAGCAAAAGTATTCTGAAACCAGACAAATCATAGAGTGTGAATGCGGGTGTAAAGTTGTTAATCATGGGTTGAATGACCATTTAAAAACTGCAACTCATAGAAAATACATGGATTATAAAAATGGAACATTATATAATTATGTTAAATGTGATTGTGGGGCATTAATAACCAACAACAATTTGATATGTCATAAACAAAAACAAAAACACATTGACTATCTAAAATCATTACAAACAGAAGAAACCCCAGAACAATAATTAATAATATTAATAATTTTTAATATTATTAATTTAGAATAATGACCAGTTGCATAAATCTACTTTTGGAATAGCATAACGAAACTTTGTTTGTTTTTCTTTTTCTAACTTTTCTATTCTCGTTACACATTCTTGAATAGATTTAATTATTAAAGTATCCGCTCTTGTTTTTTCATCTACTCTTAAATTCTTAATGTCTTCCATACTGTTATTTTCTTCGTTTTTACTTTGACCAATACCCATTATATATTTATTATTTAGATTTTTCTTTTTTCAATTCCTTAATTTCTTTTTCAAGTTTATCTACTTTATCATTTAATTCTAATACTGCCTTATGAACTAACACTGGTAAAACTAAATAATTCAATCCTAAATACTCTCTATCTTTACTCACAACATTTTCAAATTCTTTAGGAATTGCTTTTAATACTTCGTCTGCTAAATAACCAATGTGAGTTTTACCGTCATCATTTCTATCGTGTCTCTTAAACTTCTTCGGTTTAAATTTCTTAATAATATTCATACAATTAGATTTGATATTGTCTATATCATATTTCAATCTTGAGTCAGATGAATCAACAAACGTTCCATTTATGGTTACTGTTGTTGCTGTTAAATCTATATTAGTTCCTGTTGATGGTTCAATTAAATTACATAACATTTTTGTTCGTTCCCGCAACCGTTATGTTTTCATTAAAAGTTGATGGAGCATTATTTGTAAAACTTTCAGAATTTACTGTTGTTCCAAATGTTTTATCAATAGATAATAAAACTGATGGAGTACTTGAGCTATCAGCAATTCTAAAAGCTGTGTTTGATGTTCTGAATATTACATCAATTGTACTTAAATTAGTTCCATCATAGTAAGTTGATATTTCACTCGTACCAAGCTTTATGTCTGTGCCAGTAGTCATTGAAATATTATTCAAAAATGAAACCGTTGTTAAATCAAAAGATTGTATGGTATTAGTTGCTAGATAAGCATTTTGAATGGCCAAGTTAGTATCAACAGTTACCAATGTACCACCATTAGGTGCTAAATGATTACTTCTTAATGCTCCATTAGTTTTAACATAAATATCATCAGCAAATAAATTACCCATAAAATCAGCAGTAGCAGTATTAAAAGTCCATCCGGTAGTAATATTAACTGCTCCGACTATGTTAGACTGGACGGCCGGGTCTCCACAAATAAATCTAATTGAAGAATTGACATCACTATTCCTCATATCAAAAGATGAAAAAGCACTAACATATCTATATAATTCACAGTTTGTATCAATTGTTAATTTACCATCGGTAGCAATATTAACATTATCACAATTAATATCAGCATTTGTATAAATATTACCTAACACATCTATAGGTTTACTAAAAATAGTTTTATTAACTAATCCATCACACATCATATATTGATTAGAAGCATTACTAACATCGCCAACACTAATGGCAACAAAATCATCATGAGACATATATAAACCTTCTATAGCATCGGGAGTATATCTTCGTATTGAACCATTATTATTAAAATTCAAATATGAACCATTGTTAAAACTTATTGCTTTGTCAGTTCCTATAAATTGAACTGCATCAGTAAATCTTGCTTGTCCAGCACAATTTAAAACATAACCATTAACACCGACAGCACCTAAACCAAACCTATCTTTTACCCACACTCTTCCAACATTAGCATCTCCTATTTGAGTTTCCCATTGACCACCACTTGAACTCATCCACATTCTACCATCTCTGTTAATATTAAATTCACGATTGAACATTTGAAATGTCATTTGCAATCCAACATTAGGTGATGGTGTAGTACTAAACTTATTACATATTATAGAACCAGTAGTCAACATATTTAAATTACTGTGTAAAGTTGTATTATCACTAAAATTAATAGCACCTGCTACCGATTGAACATTAGTATCTATTTTATCCAACTTTTGTCCTAATGATGTATCCTGTGAATTATTGCTAGTAATTATTGAGTTGATTGTGTTTGTATTTCCTGTTATTAATGAATTTAATCCATCTGATTGTAAAACATATCTAGCATCTGAACCTGCAACGTCTAAAATAGATGAACAAGAAAATAAACCTGATACTTGTAAATTACTTAATATTGTAGTATTATGATTTAATATTATTTTATCATTTTGAAAATTAGCACTGTTGTTAATTTCTACATCACCGAATCCTCGTTGATTTAAAAACATTGTCGCGCCTGTTAAACTTCCATAAACATAAGTATCAAAATAATTATTATACATTTCATAAAAATTATTATAATTTCCAAAATTCGCTATTTTGAAAGTTGCAGTAGTTGTTATATTATGTATTAATGTATTATTTAATACTGATGTATCTAACTTTTCTGATAATAAATTATTAGTTGTTATTTTATTATAGTAATCTGATTCATTAAATGAACCTCCATTCTGTAAATCTAAAATTGCAGTAATATTTGAACTTACTGTACTATTTAATCCTGTTATTAAATTAGTATTTGAAGAAATATTATTAAAATTAGTTGTCATAGTAGAATTTAAATTATTTATTAAATTTGTATTAGAAGAAATATTATTAAAATTAGATGTTATAGTAGAATTCAAATTATCTATTAAATGAGTATTAGATGAAATATTATTAATATTTGAATTAATTAAATTAGTATTTGAAGAAATATTATTAAAATTAGATGTTATAGTAGAATTTAAATTACTTATTAAATTTGTATTTGATGAAATATTATTAAAATTTGTATTTGAAGTTATTGTCAGATTACCTATTAAAAATGTATTTGAACTAATATTATTTGATAATACATTAACTTCCGTCTTATTGTATGATTGATTTATATCGTAAAAATTAGCGTCAATCTGTGCTTTTGTGTAAGTATCTACTTGGTCTGCTTTATTGTTGAGTAAATCAATTATATCTGTTTGACTGGCGTATATGGTCTTTATATCTTGTATTCCCGTGTCATTTATTTCGCTAATTGTGTGTGCTACAACATTTTCAAAGTTTGTTAGGTTTATACTTTTAACCATTTGATATAATTATTTTAGAAAATAAGTATATCAAATATTATTGATTATTAATATGGTCTTGGTGTTTCTTACTTTTTAGATGTTCCGCTTTATGACAATTTGTATATTTACCACCACACGGACATTCAATTTTAGTTGATTTCCAGGCTTTATCTCTTTCACAGATTTTATCTTTATCTTTTGCTTTCTGTGCTCTGTTTTGTTCTCGCAGTTTCTCACGGTTCTTTTCAGCCCATTCCCTCCTCCATTCTAAAAAGTGGTCGTGGTGTTTTGCTCTGTATTCTCTTCTGTGTTCTGCTATTTCAGTAGGTGTTCTTTGCTCAACTCGTTTATTGATTGTTGCAAGTTCTCTTATCAGTTCTCCTTCTCTTTTGTTGAGATGTTCTTTATTTTTACACGGGTAATCTTCCACGAGTTCTATGTAAAAATGCTCTATACCTAGTTCACTCATTTTTCTACTTAATGATGTTGTATTTGGTCTCATCTTCGCATCGCATCTATGTTTAACCATCTTTTTACATAATGGAACTATTGTAGAACCTATGTATATGTCATCCGTGATGTCATTTTTAACAGCATATATTTTACAATTTTCATATATGTTCTCCATTATATAATAACATAAAGCGGGATGTCTTTAAGCATTTTTTACTTATTTTTAATCTAAAATCTGAACTCCGGCATCGCGTATGGATAATATTTGTTCTGATACTAATGTTATATATATTGTATCTGGCATATTTGCTGTTACCATACTTCCAATAGGTTTCACACGAATTAAAAGTTGTTGCCCTGCTTTTGTGTTAATTCCAGTATATGAACTATCGGGAACCTTTTCGAAATCCATAGCAAAGATAAACTTATCAACACGATAAGCAGAATATTCAATTGATAAATGGTGTTGATGGAACAATGGTAAATTTAATGCTTTTCGTAAATAATAGAATGCTTGTGTTAATGAACGACAAGAACGACAAGGATACTCAGGATATAGTTTTGAACCTAATTGAAGTTGAAATTCTAAATCAAGGTCGGCATTGTAGTATCCACTGTCTTGATAATTCAAATTATACATAGGATGATAGAAATTGTTGTATTCTTTCATAACGTGAGTATCGCCTATTCCGCTTTTGTTAAAACTGATGAACGCGGCAGCGAGTTTAGACACTGAACGAACAACAGTAGTGTTAATTGACGACGAACCATCGGGAACTTGATTAGATTGACAAATATAAGTGTTATAAGTAATAGGTAATTCTTTCCCATCAAGTAGGTGTGCAACATATTTATTATGAAGGTCATTGTCCAAGCTTACCAAATCAGTTTGAAGGAATGCGTTACTAATTGAGAACTGCTCATTTGTATGAAGGCTTGTGTCTGTGTTGCCACTTCCTGGAAACCTCGTACCACCAACTGTAACAACACAATCACTAAAATTTGAAACTAACTCAAGTTCTAAAACAAGAGGACACGCTTTTAATGGGATATACTTAAATTGATTGAATAAACCAAGCATCGGTTTAAAACCTACAACCATTTTTCTTCTAAAGCCTGGAATTGTGTAAGCGTCATATGCAGGACCAATATGACCCGATGCAGGAACTGCACGACGTGTGTTTAAATCATCATCATATCTATAACCAAAACTCTGGGCGTCTTCATTGTCTCTTGCTCCTTTTGACATCATGCAACTCATCATGTGATGATTTCGGTTGTAATAATCAATGTCTTCAACAAGTTGATTACCAGCAATTAGTCTTGCTCTTCTAAAAAAGGAATAAGCAGGAGACAGAGGACGTAAGCGTTTATTGTCTGACGGGTCAGTGTTTTCAACGGTGAAATAAACCATTACACTCTGCGGGTCAAGCCAAGTATTATCTTCAGCATTTAAAGCTATTTTCAACACACGTTGACCAGATGAAGGGGTGTAGATATTACTCCCAGAAGGAAAAAACGAGACAGAACGACGGTCGTTGATATAACTTGCACCTTTATTTAATTTAAATGAGAGGTTGTCAATTAGAATATCTTCAGCACTAAAAGTTTCCATTACTATATATATAATCTAATTTAGAAATAATTTAAACTAAATTAAATAATTTAGTGTAATCCTTTTGATTAGAGTTATTATTTTTAAATATTTTCACTTTCTTTCTATTAATCTTATCTTCAACTGGATTATTCCCTTTTTCTTTTTCTAATACTAATTCTCTAATTTCTTCATATGAACTTTTCTTATACTTTTTATTTTCATTTTTAATCATATCATCCGTTGTTTCATTGTCATATTTCTTATGTTGTATCATTAATATAATTTAGATTATTTATAATATCTCCTTTACTGGCTCAATGCTTCTTGAAACATCTTTGCCTTGGTCTCCGTATCCAGTTATGTAATCATGATTAGTAAAGGGATTTAATGAACCAGTAGAAACAGTTACAGCAGACCTATCTAAAATACTGACAGGGTCTAAGATACTTCTAAAATTAATGTATTCATCGGTAATTTTAGATCTTCGTGATATAAACGGCGCTCCATAACTGGTGCGCCTGCGAGTGCAGGTGCAGGTGCAGGTGCAGGTGCAGGTGCAGGCGCAGGCGCAGGTGCAGGTGCAGGTGCAGGTGCGTGCGCGTGCGTGTGCGCGTGCGTGCGTGCGTGCGTGCGTGCGTGCATGCCTGCGTGCGTGCGTGCGTGCGTGGGTGGGTGGGTGGGTGGGTGAGGGTGGGGTGTGTGTGTGTGTGCGTGCGTGCGCGTGCGCGTGTGCATGTGGGTGTGTGTGGGTATGCGTGTGTGGGTGGGTGGGGGTCGGGGTGGGGGTGGGGGTGGGGGTGTGTGTGGGTCTGTGTGTGGGTCTGTGTGTTTGTGTGTGTGGGTGTGTGTGGGGGTTTGGGGGCGTGTGCGTGTGAGGGTGTGTGGGTGTGTGTATGTGAATGTGTTTTTGTATGTGCATGTGTGTGTGTGCATTCGTGTTTGTGCGCTTGCGTACGTGCTTGCTTGCGTGCAGGCGGGCGGGCGAGCGGGCGGGCGCGTGTGAACACATGCCAGGCAGGAGAGGTGCCTAGTCTCGCTTTGACTTGCTACTTCAACCCAGCGCTTCCTAACAAGGCGCCCCTCCACCGCTTGGTGACCCGCCTGCGCCGCAGCAACTTGTTCCACGCAACGGCGTGCGTCGGCGAAAAGCGAGGCGTTGGCCGCCTGGACGAACACCGCCAGCCGGCTCGGCCTGGCGAAGTGGGCTGCAGTGGAAGCCCAGTCCAATTCGAATCAAAGTAGTGCTGCCTCCAGCCAACTGGCGGGCAATTGGAGCGTTGCCATTGGGCAAAAACGGCCTGTGACTTGCCTGTGCTAAAGAACAAAACCAAAGACTCCACAGCCACCTTGTGCCCCCAACCAAATCCATGCAGCATGGGTCCTAAGGGCTTCCGGAAAGCTGTTCTGCAACGCCTGCTGCATACCTCTTGAACAGGTTCCCAAGCATAGCCTCATCCAGCCAGGTCTCTTGCCTCGCGATCTCGGGGATTGTCTCGGGGATGGTCTGCAAACGCTGCAACGGCGCCACTTCCTCGGCGGCACCTGACAAGGACACGGCGGGGTCCGGTTTGCTACATAGGTGCGACCTTGAACCCTTTACGATGGAGGCGAACTCAAACAGACCGCTCCCTTCGCGAACACTCTCTAAACCACTTGGAGTGTGTGTTGAACCTGTCCAAGTTTCAGCGCGTTCCCTGGCTTGGCCTGTATATGTGCAGGTCTGGTAAGTCCTCCTTAGCTCTGAGCGCTCAACGCGCCAGAAATAGCAATGCCGACTCACTCAGAAGCCCCCACTGCTCGCTGACATGAATTGGCTCGTAGGCCAAGGCTCGTTTGCAGCAAGCTCCTTAGCATGGGCGCACAGAGTGAGCGCGAGCAGATTGCTTTTGACTGCACGAACTATAACCCACAACAACAAGGTATGTACTCAAGCAAATGTATCGCTTGAGAACGGGCACTGTAGCCGGAAACATGAGGTGCGGTGGGAGGGCTAAGAATGAAGTCAAGGTGGGGGAAGATGGTTGACTCTTTGCTTTTGTTTCTCTTCGACAGGTCTGGAGCGCCTTTGCGTAACTGAAATGCAGGTTTGTCAGAGGTTGGCTGTTTCTCTTTTCACAACAACGCACGCGTCAGCGGCCCATGAGGCTCACGGTGCGGCCCCAGTGGCAGTGGCAAGTCCGAATCACCGCCAGCCTAGGCCATCAAGGATGGGCGCCCAAAGCCATGTATCAAAACTTGTTTCCTTTGACGGCCTCCTCCGCAGATAACGCCGCAGCTGCAAAGGCGCCCTGCAACTCGCAAAGCCGCACCATTGCACAAGCAGCTCCCCCCATTTCGAGAAAAGAACCCTTGCAAAACAAGGTTCTGCAAGAAGTGGCAAGGCAAAGCCAAATCAGAACAATAAGGGCAAAAATCAAATATGGCTTCAGTCCAATATGCCACTCTGGCTTTTGCGCTGGAATGTTCCCGCATCGCAAAGGGTTCTTTCGCTGGCTCTTTACGTTTGTCTGGCAGGAACGTTTTGCACAGAGAGGCGTACCCAAAGAAACTTGCAGCAAAGAAAATCTACTTGCTCAGAGGAGATGTGCCAAAGAACTTGCGCAGAGAATTTGCTCAGCGAAACTTCTGCAGAGAAAATTAAGCCGAGAAACTTGCACAGCGAACCTGCTCAGAGCAACTTGCCCAGAGCGTGAAAGGGGAAAGGGGAACTGAGAGAACGAAGGGTGTTGGATCTCTTCGTTCCTCTTTGCGTTCGTCATCACTTTTGCTGACATGGTGTTTGAGGAAGGGCGCCAGTTCTGCAAGCACGTCTCGTTGTGCAGCAAGTGTCTTTGCTGCCACCGCCTGTGCGCAAGTCGTCTCAGGAGAACATCATTTGAGAAGAGAAATGCCTCAATCATCCACTATCTCTCTCTTCGTTCAGGCCGTTCCGCTGTGTCTTCATGGCAGCAACTCCAAACGTAAGAAGGATTATGTTGGGATGGGTGGAAGGGAATGTGGAGAAGTATCTTCTGCTTCATCCAAAGTGAGATGGATTTGAGACACACGACCTCGGCTCCATCTTCTGCTGGGTACGTGAGACAGGGAACTGCCTCGCCATCTCCTTCATCAGAGTCCTTCTCTGCAATGATGCAAGAAGCATAGTGAAGGGCGAGGAATGAAATGGATAACTCAAGGGCCCATTGTAGCACATTTGACGGGAGGAACAAAAACATACAATGTACTTCCTGTCCTCCCTCTTCATCTCTTCCCCCTTGCCCACCTAAGATTCGACTGCAGGAGATGAGGTGAGGCCATCTCACTCTTGTCTCTCTTCATCCCTTGGCAACGCTCATCCGTTGTAAAACAGATAGCCGAGAGCGGTGAAGTCACTGCACTCGGCAATGTCTTCGGAGCGAAGGCAGAGACAAGTGATGAGATATCCTTCCCTTCCACTCCACCTAGCAACTTCTAGATAGATTGTTAAACGTGCGATGGAAATCTCTCCATCCCCTTCCTTTCGTTCTAGCGACTGAATGGTTCTAGGGAAAGGGGTGGATGATGAAAAGGTAGAGCCATTTCATTTCCAACCGTCTCGGTCAATTGTTTGTTTGGTGCCGCTGATCTTGTGCCATCTCTTTCTTCTGTCTCCTGTCTTTTAAAACAGATAAGATATGAATAAGACACTTTTTTAGAATCATGAATCAAGTAACGATGAAAATCTGAAAGAAACACGTAAGAAGCCGGAGAACAAGCACTGACAAACACAAAGAGATGTCATATCAAAAACAAGGTACAAACATAAAAAGGGAAGCATTCTGAAAAACGAACTAGTTCTTGAGAGAAACGACTTCACAAATCCAGATGGAAAGAGAAGATGTGCAAAGAAGCAAACTCAAATTGCCAGCTCTGCTGGCAATGATTTGGATGTGCTCTTGCGACTTCGCGCGGCCCTGTTCCACCCAGATGCACTCATTGAACAATCACCAATGACAGCCGCGCAGTCCTTCCAAGCGACATCACCGCTCGTCATAGCCTGCCTGGAAGAGAGCCAGGCACAACCATGCTGCCATGGCTAGCGTTCAGGCATTTAGTGGGGAGCTTGCACCAGGCACGCTTGCACACTGAACATCATGGGAAAAACTCGCCGTTTCGGTACAGTTGCCGCGAGCTTGGAGAGGAGCAGCGGCGACACGAAATGCTCCAGCACAGAGGTGAAACACTTTCGTCTCAAAAACTTCAATTCGCAAAGCACACGCATTGCAAATGCAAGCACTCCGCACGAATGCAAACCTCTGCTTCTTTTTCTTCGGGGTGGGATTTGGGCTCGTTTTTGCAAATCCGTTTTAACAACTTGGTGGAGACGCCGCTCTGTTTGAGGTATTCCCGCTGTCACTGAAGGCCAAGAGCAGTGGCTGCCTGCACCCCGCCCCCCCCAAAAAATAGTTAAAATAGGGGGTGTAGGGTAGGGTATTTTCAGTTCAGGGTTTCAGGGTTCAACACCACTTTTCAACAAGCAAACCATTTTGTTCAAAACATAAATAGGGTTTCTGAGGAATTTTTCTAAAATTTCTACACAATTTTTTACATTTTTTTCATTTAATAACAGTCTAAGATACTGAAATTTTCAAGGTTCGGGTTTCAGACAATTTTTAAGCTTTCTGGGGGATAGAGTGCTTCTGTTATAAATGTTGATATAACAAGGATTGCTTTCACAACGCCACTTCGCTCCTCGCAGGTCGCTCATCCTGAACTTTATGGTCGTTGCTGTCGACTTCAAGGGCGGTTCTTGGGTTGGGTGGGTCTGTGTGTAGTGTGTGTTTTCTTTTTATGTGCTCATCTTGTTCGTCATCAACAAAAGGGTGCGCCTTGCTTGTTTATGCAGTCAATATTGTCTCACTGTGCGCTTTGCATGTTGTGAAAGATGTTCCAGCAGACCTGTCAGCTCAATAGCAAGATTGAAAGTGTAGCAGTGTGCCGCGCTCGTGTGCTCCAAAATGGCACCAAAGACGGGATACACTACCGTCAACAAGGATGCTGGTGGTGATGCTGTCGATGCCGAGACAGAGGCGTTGATTGCCCGCTTGATTGCGATGGAACTTGATGAGATACCAACTTCGCTGTCAGGGAGTTCAACCGAGACACTCGCCGAGGTTAATGACAGGATGAAGCAACAAGCGGCGAACATCATTGCCCACCAGAAGTTGATTGAAAAAGAGGTCACAACCCGCAACTCACAGCAGAAGGAAGAGAACAAGATGAAGGAGAGCACACTTGTCTTCTCGATTGCAGGCACAGGCTTCACTATGTCCTTGCAGGTTTCTTTCGGCAGCACTCTGTCGGAGGTCTACAAGGCCATCATTAAGGTCATTAACCGGAAGCTCGCAAAGTTCAACTTGAAGATGCCCAACTCCATGCTCAAGAAGCTCAAGTTGTCCTTCGGCGGCACCACCATTGTTCGTCACCCTCGCACCCTGTTTGGAAGTGTGGCCAAGCACAATGACATGTCGCAGGTCTTCAATGTCTCCTTCTCTGATGGCATTACCAACCAGCTCAACAACATCTACGAGAAGCACTTCGCAGCGGAGGACAGCGTTGTTGATGATGCCGCCGTTGATGACGATGATGATGAGGCTTCCGATGGAGAAAATGACTCCATCATTAGCAATGAGCCCACTGATGAGAAGTGAGCAATAGGTTGAACTTGCCAATGTCTGGTCGCTGTACCCCCTCTCAAAAGTATATGTTAATCTGAACAACCTCACAGCTGTGTTGATTGGGGGGGTTGCGACAAATGGCAGTTGCTTGGGTTAGGGGGAAACCGCTTCACAACAGCATCACAGCGTTGAAAAAGGACTTTTGCTATTTGATGCACTGGTTCGAAATGAAATGTACCAAGTTGATGTCTCATAGCATTTGTTGCTCAATTTGCAGTGGTAGACTTCTTTGCTCTCGCATTTGCTGTCATGCCTCATGAACACCGCAAGTTTGCATATCAACAGCGCCGCGCCCACATTGCAGACACAGTCGCTCAGGCAGAGCGCGCTCTTGATTCAGCTGACACCTACAGATTCTTTAAGATTGTTCGCTCTCTCACACCTAAGTCGAGACGGAAGCGTTTTCAGCTTAGAGGTGAGGATGGGCATATCTTGGGTCCGGTGGAAGCTTTTGCTTGCTTGACGTCTTTTGTGGCTGAGCAGTGGCATGGACCTCGCCTTGAGCCCCTTTTTGCCGAACATCCCCCAGGAATCCATTTTGATCAGCTTGAGTTGGAACATGCAATTTCTTCCTTGCCCCTCCTGAAGGCCTCAGGCCCTGGACAGGCGCCAGCAGCATTCTGGAAGGCTCCCTTGTGGCTGCAAGACTGTATCCTCTACTGCAGGAGTGGTGGCAATGCTCGCCCCCGCTTATACCAGAAGACTGGAAGGCTGGGTGGCTGATTTGGCTGCCAAAGCCGAACAAGCCCAGTCATAGACCGGAACTGCTGAGGCCTATTGCACTCCAGGATCCTCTCGGCAAAGCCGTGATGGGATTGCTTGCTGGCAAAGTCCGTGACCAGGTTTTCGGTTCCTTGCGCTCGTGGCCGTTGTTTGCGTATCTTCCACAACGTGGCACAGAGGAGGCCATTCTTCGAGTGAGTGAGCACTGTAGACATGTGGTGCGTCTTCGCTCTGAGCTTCGAAGCACGCCTCATAATCGTGCTCGAGGAGTTGGCTGTCAAGAGGCCTTTGGCGGGCTCCTTCTCAGCCTTGATCTGCAGCGAGCGTTTGACACGGTCTCTAGACCTGCTCTATTCCGTGCCCTTCAACAGATTGGGGTTTCCAGTAGCTTGATTCAGCTTCTTCATGAGTGGCATTGCGATACAGTTTACCATGTCAGCCACGCACAGCATTCCACGCCTGTGCCCATTACGCGCGGAGTGCGGCAAGGCTTCAAAGCTGCGCCTTTGTTGTGGACGGTTTTCCTTGCCTCCATTCTGAGAACCTTGTCGGGCCACCTTTCCAGGTCGTGGATTAATGATGCCCTGACAACTTATGCGGACGATGTGATTGCTTGTGACCTTTTCAGGTCTAGTGCTGATTTCCAACAAGCTTTGCGAAGATTTGGGGACACCCTGGAACAGTTTGGTCTTCAGATCAGCTTAGATAAGACGGTTGCGATGCTTTCTCTTAGCGGCACTCAAATGAAGCGGCTGTTGCAGACACACACGGCGCGCTCTTCCACTGGACACCATTTGCTAATTCCTCGCGGCAATGGATCCTACACTGCGGTTAGCCTGGTCTCGCACTGTGTGTATCTGGGCATTGAGCTTTCGTACAGTCACAACCTCGAGGTTCGCACTGTGAAACGTAGGGCAGATGCTGCACGTGCTGCTTTTCGCCGTCTCAAGCCTTGGCTGACATCCAGGCGCGGGCTTCCTTGCTGGCAGCGATTTGAACTATGGCATGCAGTTGTCCTTCCCACACTGCTCTATGGCTTGTCGGCAGTTGGACTAGGCCTGAGTAGCATCAACAAGCTCAACACTCTTGTTACTGGCATGCTCAGGCAAATGTTTGGGGACCATTCCTTTGTCACTCGGCATACCCACGAGGAGTTCTTCCTGCTTTGGAATCTCCCGGCGCCTCCGGAGCTGCTGGCGGGGGTAGTGCGTCAACGCGCTGAACGGGTTGCTAGCCGACAGGCTTGCCTCTATGAGGATGACATACTGCGTAGCTTGAACACTGATGTGTATGGCCGCACGTTGAACGCACTGGCGGCAGCTCCCCTTTTCACCACTCAAAGCGTCAATGGTGCCTTGTCTTCGCCTACCTTTCGGTGCGAGCGCTGCTTCATGGCGTTGACGTCTGCCCGTGCGCTGGCAAGACATCGGACAGTAGCGCACCCCGACCTCCCCACCGCCGTGCGCAGGTTCGAGTATCTTCGAGATGCCCAAGAAGGAGTCCCTGTTTGCAGACACTGTGAGTTTTCCTTCTCCACATGGTTTGCCCTTCGCAGACATATCGAGATGGATGACTGCCCTTCGTTCGATTCACAGGCCCCTTCAGAACCGCACGGTGCCATGGTAGAACAAGCAGCAGAATTGGCCCGTCGCCAAGTCTGGGCAAGATTATTGGCCCAGGAGGATTTGATGGCAGCGTTGGCGCATCGATGCGTTCTCTGTGACAAGTATGTCCCGAACCTGTCTGCGCAGCACCAGCATGCCCGCCTGGAGCACTTGGAGTCGACGACCGTGAGCCTGCAGCTGGCACGTAGTTGGAGTTCTGTGTGCGTCGTGCCCTGCCAGTTCTGCAAGGCGGAGTTCAAGGCTCAGCACACATGTCCTGTACTCTACCAGCTGGCTTTGGCTTTGGGCTGGGAAGACCGCCAACAGGCGTCGCGCCCCTCGAACCACAATTCGGGCAGCCCGCTTTCCGTGAAGTGCCTCTATTGCGAAAATTGCTTCGATTCTTCTGCGGACAGAGACGAGCATGTCAGGGCAAGACATGGCGGCTTCTTGATGGAACGGGATGCTTCGCAGCACAGCACGTGTGCACACTGTGGCGTCTTATTTAGCCAACATAATGCGCTCTCCAGGCACATCAACCAACACTCATGTGCCGTTTTTGACCCTTTGCTTGTTCGACAGGACCTTCCCCGATTTGATGACACCCTACTTGACATTCTCCTTACGGGGCAGTTTGGGTCCCTGTTTGCCAGTGCTACTGAGAGGAAGCTCACGCTCCAATGCATGGTTTGTGGCCTGCGTATGACCAGAAGCTGTGTGACTTGTTTCGGCATTTCCAACAAGCGCACACCCCAACCTGGAACAAGCTGGAAATCGACACGGTGGCTATGGAGCAGGTCTGGCAGGCCTGTGTCTGCAACCCTTGCCCCGGGCGTCGCTGGAGGGGGCACCGATGTCTAGGCCTCAAGCAGCTGGTGGCTCTACACCACGTCTTGCAGCGCGATGAGTCCCAGATTCCGTTTCCATGCACGGATGGCTGGCTTTCTTCATGGGCTGCCAGGGCCCCCTTTTTCGTCCGCGACCAGGACCTGGTGCAGCTTTTCACCAACAGGAAGGAAGATGTGTGGGGCCCAGCATTTGACAGAGTTGCTATGTGCGGTCGGTGCAGCCTTTGTGATTTTGAGCTCCCCCCTGCTGATCTTGTGTCGCATCTGGCTACTCAGCATGGATGGGATTTGAATGGCAGCGTTCAGTTTCTGCCTATGCTTTCACGCAGCTATTGCATGCAGCACAAAGGACCGATCTGTGACTGCTGTGGTCTTGCTAGGGTGGAAGAGCCTCTGGCAGTTGCTTCCCTTCCGGAGCATTGGCGGCTCTGCAAGCACCGGTGTCCCTTTCTAGCCTCGCTAGCTTCCATTCTACAAGATGGGGGACGATGGCATGGTAGCCGAAGAGGGGGACCTTGCTCAGATGTCGGCTTGCTTGACCAACGCAATCCAGGCAGTGAGCGGCGATCGTGGCCTCCCTCAGGGCAAAAGACACAGACCGACATCCGAAGATGGGCTGCCGAGCAGAGATCGCAAGGAGCCAGGTGTTCCAGAGCTTTGCAAGATGATGGCCATTCTGCTGGTGAGGCACGAGGACGCCTTGAATGCACTCAACACCCAAAGCAGTTTTGGGCTGGTGGGCCCCATGCTCAGCCAAGGCAAGGCCTGGCACGAGATGCTGAAGAAGGGCCAGGGCAAGCGTGTGGAACGGCCTCCTCTTCGGGTCCATCTCTTTCAGTTTCTCCTCCAGGAGCTACTTCAGCGGGCCACCGCCTTGATGCAGGCGCCGCTGGGCGACCCACTTTGGCAGACGGCTTTGACAAAGGGCCTTGTGTTGGAGTCTCGGGCAGTTCCATACCTGCAGTGGGACCCGGTGGGCAAGAAGCACATCGTTGCGAACCACGCGCCGGTGGACATGTCAGACATGGTGAAGATTCTGACCGAAATTGCTCAGGTTTCTCGGGACCCCTTGCAGATCATTCGCTTCACTGCAATGAAGAACAAGAACACAACGGTTGCCGTCATCCCGTGGAAGCTCAAGATCTCCATGAGGAACGACAATCTTTTCAGCTTGCTGCACCGCCTGGAGGGATCTGCCGTCTGGTTCCTGATTGGGGCAACCATGCGTCAGGCATCGCAGCGCCGCTCGAAGCTTGCCTCGGACATCATGGACCGGGTGCATCGCAGGGGTTGAGACCTTCAGCTTCTGGCGTGGTTTCCAGGCTGTGGGGCTATGTGCTGGGGATCGTCCTGAGTAACCATGCCAACTGGTGCTATGTGAACTCCGGGATGCGCGCAAGCTTGTGGGCGCTTCTGTGGTGCTATGAGGAGCCACAAGTTTTCGGGGATCGGTCTGAAGAGTTGAACGCCTTCTTGCAAATGTTAGCTGCTTGGGAGTTTTCCAAGGAGCCTTGTCATTTGACCACATTGACATGTTTTTCTCAACTCTTCGAGGCATGGGGCCAAGATCCTGCGCAGCAGGACTCCGCAGAGTTTGTGTCATGCTTCCTAAAGTGGCTAAACTCGCCATGCACAGATTTCGGATGGGCCCGCCGGGTCGAAATTGCGGCACATTGCCAAGATGCAGATGTTTGCGATGGCTATCTCCCTGTGCCAATCAGCTTTCCGGAAAAAGAAGTCTCTCTCCAGCAACTCATTCTGGATTGGAGCGAGCATGCCGGCATGTGCACCGCTTTTCTTCAGCCAACGGCCCTCCTTCCCATTCGCCTGACCCGAGGTGCGGATACTCTTGGCTTACCTTTCCAGCTGGACGTGAACGTGGAGGTTCCGGCCTTCCGCACCCAAACTTCTATTCAACGTACATGGCTTCCATATAAGGTGTTGGCTTTGATTACACACACTGGGAATGTTCACGGGGGGCATTACAGAGCTATTCTTTGCGATGGAGAATGGTGGTATGTGGTTGATGATAACGTGTCTGCGACCCGGCATGCTTCCCTTCCCGGCTGGGCCACTTCACAGACCTATTTGATTTGGCTGGGACGGGCAACTGCTGTGCGGGAAGCTGGATGAGTTGAGCTCTGCTGCAGGCGGCAGGCATTGACTTCAATGCGTTGCGGTTGCTCCCATTTTACTTTTCGCACACTCTTGCTCGACAGCCTTCCCTGCAATCCTGAGGCCTACATGTATCAATTTGTTTCACTTTTCTGCCGCGCTGGGGCGTGGCTTTGCTCATGTGCAGTTGATCCATGCGGTGTGGCAACCGCAGCTGCCGCCCGGTCACAGTACCGAAGGCCACTCAACGCGACCCGTCGCGAGAGGTTGAATGAATGAATGAATGCTGTCATGCCTCGCTTTGTCATCAACCATGCCTTTTTGAAGAGCAAGGAGCAGAAGAAGAAGGACATGATAAAACAATCAATGGACATCATCACGAAGAGGAACAGCGACTTCAACCAAATCCATTGACACAACCAACGACAAACTCTCAAACATGCGTGAGCAGTTGACACGAGAAGCACCTGTTCTTTCAGACCTCTTTGAAACCTTACAAGATTCTCAACTACAAGCACTCGTCAAGACCTTTGATGTGAAGCGACGCGTTGCTTATGTTGAAGACCGCTTCATTGAAAGCGCAAAGATTGCTTCAAGCGAGTTGAATGCGATTGAGGAAATGGTGGACCACCTCACTTCATTGAAGTCGGAAATCATGCAGGTTTGGGTTCGCTCCTTCACCAACCAGTTTGTCAAGGAGCAGGGCAACACGATGAAATATGACATCGGTGCTATTGAAGCGCAGGTCAAGGAAATCGTCCGCTACCGTGAGAGAGTGATGCTTCAAGAAGCAGCGGTTAGTGCAAGAGAAGTAGAGCAACCACCCCGTGAAAGAGGGTGGTTTTTGATGAGTTTTGAGACTGAATGTAGACCAACCTTACACACGAGACATGTGTAAAACGCACACGGGACACGTGTACAACGCACACGGGACATGTGTACAACGCACACGGGACACGTGTACAACGCACACGGGACATGTGTAAGGTTGGTTGTTGTTGTCTTGAAATGGAGTGTGTCGAAAGAGGCACTTTTACTCCCCAGAACAATTAAATATATTTGGATTTAATCATTGTATTCAATCAAAACCTTATCAAATGAAGGGTGAGGTCATGTGTAAGTCCTCTTGACTGAAAATCAGCAAGGCTTCGTTGTGAAAAGTGTGCGATTGTCGTATATGCTGTGTGTGTGCTTCTATCGATGTATGACATGCCATTGTGTGTTTGACCTCATTGTTGATTTTGCTTCACGCCAGGTTGATGACGAGGAGTACGCGTTGTGGACACCCAGAGGGTTTCGGTCAAGGGTTTCTCACCTAAAAACCCCATCAACAACACCTACAACCTCAAACCCAGACCCACCAGCAACCCGCCCCCAAAAGGACTTAAAGAGAAAATACCTTATATAGTATAGAGAAATGGCAGGGGAATACAGCGCGGGTTCAGCAATTGAATATTTAATATCCGATAATGAAGGTCAAATAAAAACAGGGAAGAATAACAAACCATTGAAAAAACTAATCATCAACAACAAAGAATACTATTACAACAAAGACAAACCATTATCCTCATCACTTCAACACAAACTCAATCAAGTCAGCAACGCACAAGGTTTCAAACGATTTCATCTTCTAAAAAAAGCATCAAACACAATGAGAGGCAGTAAAACAATCCAGAAATACAGATTAAAAATAGGAGCAAAAACATCAGAGACATTTTCAGCATTGAAAGGGTACGCCAACACATTGTTTTTCCCCACATCTTTGTGTGGGGTTCTTACTTTTACCGCTCCGCGCCCGCCGTCCGCCGTCCGGCCCCGCCGTCCGCCGCCCGCCCCGCCGCCCACTCACTCACACTCACTGTCTCACACTCACTCACACACACTCACACACACTCACTCTCTCACAGTCACTCACACGCACTCACTCACACACTCACTCACACACACACTCACTCACACACGCACTCTCTCACCCTCACTCTTTCACACTCACTGTCTCACACTCACTCACACACCCTCACCTGGGCTTGTGTTTGTGTGGCAGGGGCAGCATTTGGCAGCTGTCTAAAGGGTTGGGATGTTGTCGCGCGCGCGGCTCGGGGCGCGCGAAATCGTGGCAGGCGCAGCACTTTGGAGATGCCATTGCCGAAGTCGTGGCAGGCGCAGCATTCTGTGCATCTGAGCGTGTGTTTGCGTGGCAGGGGCAGCATTTGGCAGCTGTCTAAAGGGCTGGGATGTTGTCGCGCGCGCGGCTCGGGGCGCGCGAAATCGTGGCAGGCGCAGCACTTTGGAGATGCCATTGCCGAAGTCGTGGCAGGCGCAGCATTCTGTGCATCTGAGTGTGTGTTTGCGTGGCAGGGGCAGCATTTGGCAGCTGTCTAAAGGGTTGGGATGTTGTCGCGCGCGCGGCTCGGGGCGCGCGAAATCGTGGCAGGCGCAGCACTTTGGAGATGCCATTGCCGAAGTCGTGGCAGGCGCAGCATTCTGTGCATCTGAGCGTGTGTTTGCGTGGCAGGGGCAGCATTTGGCAGCTGTCTAAAGGGCTGGGATGTTGTCGCGCGCGCGGCTCGGGGCTCGCGAAATCGTGGCAGGCGCAGCACTTTGGAGATGCCATTGCCGAAGTCGTGGCAGGCGCAGCATTCTGTGCATCTGAGTGTGTGTTTGCGTGGCAGGGGCAGCATTTGGCAGCTGTCTAAAGGGCTGGGATGTTGTCGCGCGCGCGGCTCGGGGCTCGCGAAATCGTGGCAGGCGCAGCACTTTGGAGATGCCATTGCCGAAGTCGTGGCAGGCGCAGCATTCTGTGCATCTGAGTGTGTGTTTGCTTGGCAGGGGCAGCATTTGGCAGCTGTCTAAAGGGCTGGGATGTTGTCGCGCGCGCGGCTCGGGGCGCGCGAAATCGTGGCAGGCGCAGCACTTTGAAGATGCCGTTGCCGAAGTCGTGGCAGGCGCAGCATTCTGTGCATCTGAGTGTGTGTTTGCGTGGCAGGGGCAGCATTTGGCAGCTGTCTAAAGGGCTGGGATGTTGTCGCGCGCGCGGCTCGGGGCGCGCGAAATCGTGGCAGGCGCAGCACTTTGGAGATGCCATTGCCGAAGTCGTGGCAGGCGCAGCATTCTGTGCATCTGAGCGTGTGTTTGCGTGGCAGGGGCAGCATTTGGCAGCTGTCTAAAGGGATGGGATGTTGTCGCGCGCGCGGCTCGGGGCGCGCGAAATCGTGGCAGGCGCAGCACTTTGAAGATGCCGCTGCCGAAGTCGTGGCAGGCGCAGCATTCTGTGCATCTGAGTGTGTGTTTGCGTGCGGCCATAGCTCAACAACCTCAGAAAGGCAGGACCTGACTGTTGAGAAGCCCGCGGCCATTCCAGCATGTTCAGCGAACTGTACCTGGCCGTGCCAGAACACATCATCGAGCCGCACTTCAGGACACCCCAATCGAAAGATTCGGACGCGTGGATGATTTGGAATTTGCTTGCATCTGCGGTCGCGGGAGCGACCTATAGTCTAAAGGGTTGGGATGTTGTCGCTCGCGCGGCTCGGGGAGCGCGAAATCGTGGCAGGCGCAGCACTTTGGAGATGCCATTGCCGAAGTCGTGGCAGGCGCAGCTTTCTGTGCAGCTGAGCGTGTTTGCGTGGCAGGGGCAGCATTTGGCAGCTGTGTAAAGGGATGGGAGGTTGTCGCGCGCGCGGCTCGGGGCGCGCGAAATCGTGGCAGGCGCAGCACTTTGGAGATGCCATTGCCGAAGTCGTGGCAGGCGCAGCATTCTGTGCATCTGAGCGTGTGTTTGCTTGGCAGGGGCAGCATTTGGCAGCTGTCTAAAGGGATGGGATGTTGTCGCGCGCGCGGCTCGGGGCGCGCGAAATCGTGGCAGGCGCAGCACTTTTGAAGATGCCGTTGCCGAAGTCGTGGCAGGCGCAGCATTCTGTGCATCTGAGTGTGTGTTTGCGTGGCAGGGGCAGCATTTGGCAGCTGTCTAAAGGGCTGGGATGTTGTCGCGCGCGCGGCTCGGGGCGCGCGAAATCGTGGCAGGCGCAGCACTTTGGAGATGCCATTGCCGAAGTCGTGGCAGGCGCAGCATTCTGTGCATCTGAGCGTGTGTTTGCTTAGCAAGGGCAGCATTTGGCAGCTGTCTGAAAGGATGGGATGTTGTCGCGCGCGCGCGGCTCGGGGCGCGCGAAATCGTGGCAGGCGCAGCACTTTGAAGATGCCGCTGCCGAAGTCGTGGCAGGCGCAGCATTCTGTGCATCTGAGTGTGTGTTTGCGTGCGGCCATAGCTCAACAACCTCAGAAAGGCAGGACCTGACTGTTGAGAAGCCCGCGGCCATTCCAGCATGTTCAGCGAACTGTACCTGGCCGTGCCAGAACACATCATCGAGCCGCACTTCAGGACACCCCAATCGAAAGATTCGGACGCGTGGATGATTTGGAATTTGCTTGCATCTGCGGTCGCGGGAGCGACCTATATACGCTTGTAGAACCAGCTGCAATGCAAAGAAGCCCGCAGAAATGGGGTTCCGCTCTTGGAAGGCTTTCGTCTTGAAGTACTTAGCGCGTCACAGCGCAGGATGCATGGGGCCAGGCTGGCAGATACATGCTGCGCCTGACGCGTTGGCACTTCAAGCCATATGTTAAACATATGCCGCTGACATATGCCATTGGCGATGCCAATGCGACCCCTCGATCTGCCAGAGCGAAAAACACAGTGCTGAGAGTTTTCGACATAGCTGAGTGCGTGAAGGTTTTGCATGTGAGGGTCTTTGCATGTCTCGGATTTGGGATTATTCGCTGCTCGGCAGATGCAAGTGTCGCATACTTCAATAAGCATAGACTTGTGGGGTTATCCGGCCCTTTAACTATTTTTGATATAGTGTATTCCTAATTTTATTAATTCTAATGAATAATAACCGCATTTTTTAATCTTATTATCAGGTATTATTACTTGTTCTATATTCTCTACTTCATCTATTATATTAATATAATCTGAATAACTTCTATTCATATTAAATAATAAGATAAATTATTTTTTCATTTCTGTCTTTCTTTTCTTATAAAGTTTTTTCATAGTATCGTCTTTATTCCATCTCTGTTCTACAAACTTTTGATGATGTTTAGAATTTAGATGTTTAAATAAATACTTATCGTCATAAGTTTTACCACAACTGCAATGGACAATAGTCATATTAAATAATAATATAAATTATTTACAATTAATCTTATTATTTCATGCATTTCAGAATACTCGGGGTTCGCCATCGTTCTTCTCCTCGGGATTGGGGTCTTCACTGTGCACATAAAACTAGGCATCAAACTAATTATCTTCAATGCTTATTGATTGAAGCAATGGAAAACCTGTTCCATTTTTATGATATTCGCCACCAGCATATCATAAACATGATGTTCCATTTAATATTATTTAGAATATTTATTTAAACTATTTTCTTTATTAAGTTTCATTGCGGTTGATACACTAATATCTCTAATATTAATATCAATAACTTCTTCTACACTATTTATCATTTCATTTGTATATATATCAGGATAATCTTTCATAAATTTTACTAACTTTCTAAAATTTAAGTTACTCTCACTTTCAATTGATGATTTGGATAATACAACATTTTGTTTTTTAATTACGGATAAAAAGTCTAACATCGTATCATAATAGATTTGTTCAGTGTTGGGCACTAAGATATCACCAAATTTATATATAATCCGAATACTATCCACTTCACTTAAATCAATATATTCTCTTGACATTATGATATAATTGTATTATATTTTTTTATTTTATAAGTATTTTGTAATATTATTTTTATTATGCCTGATGTAAAACCAATTGATGAAATCAAATATGACTTTAAGCAAAGTAAGCACGAGGTCGTCCCTAAATTGCCGATGAGAGCGATGATTGTAGGACCGTCTGGAAGTGGAAAATCAACTTTACTTGTATCAATGATACTTGACATTTATAGAGGAGCATTTGAAAGAATTTTTATCTGGTCTCCATCTGTAAATTTGGATAGCATTTGGTTGCCTGTTAAAAAATACATTAAAGAAGGTTTAAAAGTTGATACTGATAAAGAATCGTGTTGGTGGGATGAGTTCAATGTTGAAGATTTAGAAAGGAGTTATAGAAACTCAAAATAAAATAATTGAATACCAGAAAAAACAAGGAATGAAAAAGTTATTTAATATATTAGTTATATTGGATGATGTGTCTGATAATCCAGCAATAACAAGAAATAACAAGAAATAACAAATTGTTAAATTCTTTATTTTGTAGAGGTCGCCATAGTGGAATATCAACACTTGTCAGTCTTCAAAAATCATCAACTGTCCCACCAATTATTAGAGTAAATCTAAGTCATTTGTTTTATTATAAAGTTAGAAACTTCAAAGAGATAGAAATATTACAAGATGAGATGTCTGCTATTGTTAGAAGCGATAATTTACACGAAAGCAAGAAACTAATTTATAAAATATATGAGACTGCCACTGACGAACCACATAGTTTTTTGTATATAAACCTTTTAGAAAAGAACCACGATAAAATGTTTATGAAAAACTTTTCGCATTATTTGAAAATAACTAATCAATAATATTAAATAAATGTTAATATTATTAATTTAAAACAAACTCCAATTACAGAGGTCTACTTTAGGTATAGCATATATCATTTTATTTGATTTTCCTTTTCAATTTTACACATTCTTTCATACATTTGCTTAATTGCTTTCAACTGTAATTTGTCAATATGACTTAAATCTAATTGTTCTACATCAATATCATTGATTTTATCAATACTTGTAGTTTCAACATTGCTATTTGAATTACCCATTTATATATTATTATTTAGATTATAATACAATAATAAATATTTAAAGGAATTAAAATAGGCCATAACAATCCCCAAAGAATAGGATTTATTACCTTACCATATTTATCTATTAGTCTGTCGAATCTCTCTTCTCTTCTTTGTTTTTTAATTCTTTAATATATTCATCAAATTTAGAATGATTAAAATTACATTCTTCATTATTACATTTACCTAATGTAAATTCATCTTTATTTAACTTAGAAATTTTACAACCGCAATAACATATTTTTTCTCTCATACTACTATTTTGAAATAATGCTTTTATTTTAACTTTCCTGTCAATTTCCATATATATATATCGATATATATTAATTATTATTTATTTATTTATTTATTTATTTATTTATTTATTTATTTATATATTTAAATTATTTATTTATTTTATTTTTTAAACTCCTTAATTTCTTTATCAAGTTTATCTATTTTATCGCTCAACTCTAATACTGCTTTATGAACTAACACGGGTAAAACGAAATAATTCAATCCTAAATACTCTCTATCTTTACTAACAACATTTTCAAATTCTTTAGGAATTGCTTTTAATACTTCGTCTGCTAAATAACCTATATGAGTCTTACCGTCATCATTTCTATCGTGCCTCTTAAACTTCTTCGGTTTAAATTTCTTAATGATATTCATACAATTAGATTTGATATTGTCTATGTCATATTTCAATCGAGAGTCGCTTGAATCAACAAATGTTCCGTTAATCGTAACGGTTGTTGCTGTTAAATCTATATTTGTCCCTGTTGCTGGTTCAATTAAATTACATAACAATTTCTTCGTTCCTGCAACCGTTATATTTTCATTAAAAGTTGATGGAGCATTATTTGTAAAACTTTCAGTATTTACTGTTGTTCCAAATGTCTTATCAATAGATAATAAAACTGAAGGTGTACTTGAGCTATCTGAAACTCTAAACGCTGTGTTTGATGTTCTGAATATTACATCAATTGTAGATAAATTAGTTCCATCATAATAAGTTGATATTTCCGATGTTCCCATTTTAATATCAGTTCCAGTAGTCATTGAAATATTATCCAAAAATGAAACCGTTGTTAAATCAAATGATTGAATGGTATTAGTTGCTAAATATGCATTTTGTATTGCCATATTAGTATCAACGGTTACTAATGTTCCACCATTAGGTGCTAAATGATTGCTTCTTAATGCTCCATTAGTTTTAACATAAACATCATCAGCAAATAAATTACGCATAAAATCAGCAGTAGCAGTATTAAAAGTCCATCCGGTAGTAATATTAACTGCTCCAACTATGTTAGATTGAACGGCAGGGTCTCCACAAATACATCTAATTGAAGAATTGGCATCAGTATTCCTCATATCAAAAGATGAAAAAGCACTAACATATCTGTATAATTCACAATTTGTATCAATTGTTAATTTACCATCAGTAGCAATATTAACATTATCACAATTAACATCAGCATTCGTATAAATATTACCTAACACATCAATAGGTTTATTAAAAATAATTTTATTAACTAATCCATCACACATCACATATTGATTAGAAGCATTTGTAACATCACCAACACTAATAGCAACAAAATCATCATGAGACATATATAAACCTTTTATAGCATCAGGAGTATATCTTCGTATTGGACCATTCTTATTAAAATTCAATTATGAACCATTGTTAAGATTTACTGCCTTGTCAGTCCCCATAAAATCAACTGCAGCAGTAAATCTCGATTTTCCGGCACAGTTTAAAACATAACCATTAACACCAACAGCACCTAAACCAAATCTATCCTTAACCCACACACGCCCAACATTAGCATCTCCGATTTGCGTTTCCCAAACGCCGCCTGAACTGCTCATCCACATACGTCCATCTCTATTAATATTGAACTCTCTATTAAACATTTGAAAAGTCATTTGCAATCCTAAATTAGGTGAAGATGTAGTGCTGAATTTATTACATATTATAGAACCAGTAGTCAGCATATTTAAATCACTGTGTAAAGTTGCATTATCGCTACAAAAATTAGCAGCACCTGCTATGGATTGTGTGTTAGTATCTATTTTACCGAACTTTTGTCCTAATGATGTATCCTGTGAATTATTGATAGTAATTATTGAATTAATTGTATTTGTATTTCCTGTTATTAATCCACTTAATCCATCTGATTGTAAAACATATCTAGCATCAGAACAAGTTTTATCTAAAATAGACAAACAAGAAAAAGTCCCACTTACCTGTAAATTACTTAATATTGTAGTATTATGATTTAATATTATCTTATCATTTTGAAAAGTTGAAGAATTATTAATTTCTACATTTCCAAAACCTCTTTGATTTAAAAACATTGTCGCGCCTGTTAAACTTCAATAAACATAAGTATCAATATAATTATTGTATAATTCGTGATTATAATTATAATTTCCAAATTCTGCTATTTTGAAAGTTGCAGTAGTTGTTATATTATGTATTAATGTATTATTTAATACTGATGTATTTAACTTTTCTGAGAATAAATTATTAGTTGATATTTTATTATAGTAATCTGCTTCATTAAATGAACCTCCATTCTGTAAATCTGATATTGCTATAATATGCGAATTTATTGTACTATTTAATCCTGTTATTAAATTAGAATTAGAACTAATATTATTAAAATTAGATGTTATAGTAGAATTTAAATTATTTATTAAATTTGTACTTGATGAAATATTATAGAAATTTGTATTAATTAAGTTAGTATTAGAACTAATGTTATTAAAATTAGTTGTCATGGTAGAATTTAAATTATTTATTAAATTTGTATTTGATGAAATATTACTAAAATTTGTATTTGAAGTTATTGTCAGATTACCTATTAAAAATGTATTTGAACTAATATTATTTGATAATACATTAACTTCTGTCTTATTGTATGATTGAGTTATATCATAAAAATTAGCATTTATCTGCTCCTTTGTGTAGGTGTCTGCTTGGTCTGCTTTACTATCTAATACTGTTTGAATGTCGGATTTACTCGCGTAAAGGTCTTCTATTTCAATAACTGCTCCATCTTTTACTTGCCTAATTTTATTTGCTGTAATATCAAAGATATTCATTAAGTTTTTGCTCATAATATTATATTATTAATTAGAAAATTAATAATATTATATTTTTTATTTAATCATAAAATGTTACAGAATTTGAACGGACTTCAAGTATGCACTCATGAACCATGAGCATATAAATTCCCTCGGCCATTTTACCAGCACCGCTATATAATGTTGAACCTTCCATCGCCTTTATTTTCACAATCATACTTGAATTATTTTTTCAATTTAAACCTGTGTAGAAGGCACTTTCCAATTTTTGTAAATTAAAAACCATACATAAAAGCGTGAGACCTGTAATCTTCTGCTCTAACTAAAATGGGTTTATCAGAACAATGCATAAGATGGGCGTATGCTTCACGAACACCTTGAATTTCTTGACTGGGTATGACTTGATTACCAATTACCAAAGAAGCAGATAAATCGTGCTCTGGGTCATAATATCCTAGGTCATTTGTTACGTGTGCCAGTGGATGATACATAAAGTTGTATTCTTTCAGTAATTCACCGTATCCACCTACATACCCTTTTTGAGTCGCATTTGAAAAAGAATAAACAGTTTATTTAATTTAGATACATTACGGACAATAGTTGTGAATATTTCGGTTGATGTTGATGCTGTTTGTTCTTGTAGGGTTTCAGTTTCAAAAGTAATAGGGAGAGAACCCTGTTCTAAGATTTTAGCATACTCTGCATATAAACTATCATCAAGAGTATAAACATTACCCTTAAATAAAGGTTTTGTAACTGACCAAGTGATACTTGTATTTGAATCAGTAAAAAGTCCTGTTCTATTAACAATTTGTTTTAATACATTAGTGGTTAAATATAATTCAACCGTGATGGGACAGTAAGATAAAGGTATCCAGTTTTCACAAGTCTTGAAACATTTTAAGTTTAAATCAAAATAGACATTGGCACTTTTACCTGCTTTAATTCCTCTATAATTACAATTGGTTACATTTCTAGTTACCGCTTGGGTAGTAGAAGTTCCAGTAGCATTACAAACTAAAAACCGTCCATCGTGATTAAGAAGAGTATTTCCAAAACCTAATGCTTCATCAATTCTTTTTTCTTCTGATGATTTAATACATCTTTCATTGCACTCGCACGAGAAAGAGAATTTAAATCACATACAATGACATCACCCATTAATACACGAACCCTATCAAAGAAACCGGCTGCATCAATTGGTCGAAGTTCGTGGTTTTCTGCGTTATCAGTGTTGTTTAGAGTAAATCCTAATAATAGAGATGGTAAGGACAACCATTGATTAGGTGGTCCAGTAATGTTAAATCTAATTACTGAATTTGTATCAGCGGTATAAGTAGAAACCGATGAAGGATAAAAGTTTTTACTTTCTTTTGACCGAACATAAGAACCACCTTCTTTTAATTTGAATCTTAAATTCTTTTCAACAAGAACATCTTCAATATCTAATGTTTCCATCTTTATATATTTAATAATAGAAAATATTATATTATTCTATTATTAAATAAATTTATTTTAAAGTGTGAATAATCTATAACTTCTTTTTTAGATTTTTTTATTTAATAGTTTTTAGATTTACTTTTAATATTATTATTTTCAACCTTATAATTAGGTTCGTCTTCTACAATCTTTTTAAAGTCATCATAACTGACTTTATTTTTAGGATTTATAGTATTGTTTATATCATTATTAGGCATTATATATAAGACTACAAAGTTCCTTTACAGGTTCAATGCTTCTTGATACATCTTTACCTGTATCTGCATATAATGAGTGTTGATGATTTGTTAATGGGTTAAAACCTCCTCTATTTGATGTTATACTGCCTCTATCTAAAATACTGACTATATCTCCAAAATTTCGTATGCTTGTGTAGTTGTCATTATTGTTGTTTGACATTGAAACAAAAGGAGCGCCGTAAGTTGTCAAACGAATATTTCTATCAGGGTTATTTTGTAAATAATTAGCACTCGCACTACTACCCAATGAATGTGAAATAACTTCACTAATATTATTATTATTATTTAAAACTTTATTAATATCTCTATACCTTTCACTGTATGAACTTAAACCAAATGGAATTGTAATATCACTTAAAATATCATTAATATTTGATTTAATATTATTTTTACCAAAAGTCCCAGCAACATATAGTTTATTATTATCTAAATAATATCCTTTACCATTTGTATATGCTTTGTTTAATCCTTCTGTGTCAGATAAATTATTATTATATTTAGGTTTGAATAATGATTTTTCTTGTTGAATTTCATTAATTATTTTTCTATACATTTCACTATGACCTTGATGAAGTGGATTGTATGATTTTAATTTTCCTTCTTTTAAATAATATTTATTGTTTTTCATTATATTAATTATTGATATTTTCATCTAATTAATTAATATAAATATGACAAGATTTAGAAAAATATACATTGATACACGACATAGAAATCTAAACGAAAGTTTGAGCACTTCTGACTTTGTTATAGATTTACCAGAAACCCAAGAAACAGGAGCAAATACAAAACTATACGTCCATGAATTATCACTACCTAATACTATTTATCCGATTGAAGAAAATGTAAATAATAGATTATATTTAACATTAGGAGGAATATTAACAGGAGCGCCTGTATATTATTTTATTGTAGCACCTGATAAAGGTAGTTATGTAGGTAGTGAATTAGCAGCCGAATTACAAAATAAATTGAATACTGCTACTAATGGAACTGATGGAAATAGCGACTTTTTTAGTTGTAGTTATTCATTAAAAACAAATACTATAACTATAACTGTTAATTATGTTTCTTACTTTTACGTAATGCATACGGATAAAGAATTGCAAACTAACTACGGTTTTAGTGTTGATTATGACAGAAGTCATACAATGTCTATTAACAATGTTTTAGGAAACACTGTTGAAAAAATCAATTTTGCTCCCGACCCTTTTGTTAGTGGTTTTGTTAATTTATTGCCAATGAAAAATATTTACTTAACCACTGATAGTTTAACTAATGGCAACCAACTAGCACCTTATGGAGTTGCTCGTGTATTAAAGAAAATTCCTATTACTGCAGGGTTTGGTCATGTAATCTATGATAATGAGATTTTGATGAATGACGCTAATGATGTTTCAATGAGACATTTGGGTCGTCTTCATTTCAAGTATGTTGATGCTTATGGAAAAACCGTAGATTTACACGGAGCGGACAGTAGTTTTAGTTTAACATTTATTGAGACTTAATAATTCATCATTAAAAATAATTATATAATATAAATATATGAGCAAAATAGAGGTGGTAGATGTTGTTAGTGAAAATAACGAAGCAGTAGAAGAGGTTAAACCTGTTGAGAATAATGAAGTAGTTGAAGAAGTTAAACCTGTTGAGAATAATGAAGTAGTTGAAGAAGTTAAACCTGTTGAGAATAATGAAGTAGTTGAAAAAGAATTTACTGTTAAAAAGCAAATGAAGGAGAAAATGAACTGTCCTACTTGTGGAACTTTAATGACTGCTTACAACTATAAGTATAAACACGCTTGCCGAGGAGTGAAGAAGGGCACTAATAAAGTTATAGATTTAAATAAACCCATCAGAAAAAGGGTCATCAATCCAGTACAAGCAGAAGAATTCAAAGAAGATGTTTATAACAGAGTAAAAAGCGATATTCCAAAAGTAGATGAACAAGAAATAGAAGAGTTGAAGAACGATTGAAAAAACATTTGGAAACAGCTGCCAATAAAGTATTTGAAACCGCGAAAGATAGATACAATAATATGAAGGTAGAGCGAGATAATAAAAATAAACAGAAAATTAATAATTTAGCAAGTAAAATTATTTAATCTAATTATTATTATATGAACAAGTCAGATATTGAAAATATAACATCAACACTCACAAAAGAATGGCAAAGCAGGTAAATTACCAACATCAAACAAATTCTATAATCCTATAACGAAGCCCAGTAAGAAGTTTAAATCAAGCGTCCATTACTATTACGAAGAAGACAACAAAGCACATCAACCAAATTATACATATCTGAAAGAAATGAAGGAACAGTTAGAATTTCATAATGCAAAGAAAGATTATGCTATATTTCAAAATAAAAGAAGATATCAAGATGAAGCACAGGCGTATTTTAATGAAATTCAAAGGTTGGAAGGTGAAAAATTGAGACATCATCCATCAAGTGAAGCAGGTAAAAACTATTCAGAAATGATTAAGAAGAAGAAAGGAATAATCAATCAATTAAGACAAGATTTTGATTTTGAAAAAATTAATTATATTAGATTAATAGATTATAATCTAATTAATTTTATATACTAATGAGATTAGACAATGCACAGATGAAAACGCTAAAATCACAATTGCGATTAAGACCGTCTTATAATGAACTGATAAAGGAAATTACAAAGGAAGAATATAAAAATAAGAATATCAGAGATGTAATAGACAGAAACACTTATTATTTTCGCGACAGTCCATTAGGAACAGTTTATGATAATAATACCGTAGATTTGAGACAACAACACTTTCAAAAAATATTAGAAAAACATAAAACCGTTGAGCAGTTTGATATGGCAAAGGATGATGAAATGGATGATTTAAGAGACGGAGCAATACAAACACTAAGTGCAACAATGGACGACGCCGAGGAACAACACGAACAACAAATAAGTCAAATGTCAGAAGATGTTAGACGACAATTTTTAGATGATTTACACGAAAGGGCACGGGTCGCCACAAATTGGAGAAGAAAAAAATATGATACCCCATCAGAGGTTCAATCAATGGCAACTGCTAAATCAAGCGATGATGACTTACCACCGTTAGAACCAATTATGACAAAGGATGAAGCAGTTAAACGGATACAAGGGGCACAAAGAGGATTAATGACAAGAGAAAATGAAAACATAGGCAGACAAACAAAGGATGATGATGATGAAAGCACGAAAGCACCACCTAAATCAAGAAAAGCAAGCGAAACAATAGATTACAACACAGACATAGACAGATGGAAACACAGAGACATTAGCACAGATGACATCTTTTTTCAACTACATTTAAGAGGCTTTCAAATGACAGCAGAACAACAAGCAAAGTATGACAGTTTAAAAACGAAAGGAAAGGGCAAAGACCAATCCAAGAAACAATACTTAATTAATGTGATTGAAGAATTAATTTCAAAGGGGAAATGGACGACGAAAGTAAATGATGAATTGTTAAGAAAAAGAATGGAAGATTGGAGAGGTATGAAAGGAAAAGGTAAAGCAACAAAAGAATGATAAAATCATTTATATAATTTATCAGCAATTATATAAAATGATTAACAACCACAAACACGAGTTAAGGAAACGCCCTACATATGATGAAATGCTTAAACAAACAGTGACAAGCAAACTAAAAACAACAGTTATACTGAAGAAATACAAGAAAGCTATGTTATTGAATAATTTTGATTTTGATAAAATGGCTTTAATGAATTATAAAAAATAAAGAAAGATATATGAACGCTCAAGTTATGATGGCAGACAAGGCAACACAAACGCTTAACAAAGAAAACAAGGCAACACAAACAGACCTACCATATGATAAGGCAACGCAAACTTATAATTTTGATGATATGACAAAACTATTAGGTGGGTCTTCAAAGAAGTATAAGAGCAAATTGATAACCAAGGCTGAAGCAGAAGCAGAAGCATTTACATATGACCCTGATTTATATGATGATGACGATGACGATGATGATGACAAAAAAGATGATGACATTGATAAATATAGAAAGAAATTATTTATGTTGATGAGGATTATAGAATTTATGATGAGATGAGGTCAGGTTTTAGTATAGGACAAATAGTAGCACATTTAACATATCACACTACATTAACAACAATCCAAATTTCAGAGTTATTCGTTAATTTAACAATGAATTCATTAGTATCGTCTTATGATATAGCAAGTGCCATAATGAATTGGTTAAGTAATAATACTGATGAAGAAGTTGAGTTAAACACTTCTCCGCCTATTAGTGCTCATAGTTCTCCACCTATCACTGTTAATAGTTCTTCAACGCATACTGTTAATTCGTCATCATCAGAAGAAAATGCTAATTATGAAATAGCGCCGCCGCCTGTCCCTACCGGTGTGGATGGGGACGAGTCTGAAAGTGAAAATGATGAAACTGAAACCCAAAATACCAACCCTACAAAAACTAAAAATACTTAAAGAAATGACCCCTTAATATAATAAGAGAAATGACACTGCTTAATTATAGCAACTGTCCTTGTAAAAATGAAAACTGTAAGTCTGTTGTAGCACTAGCACATATTTTACATGTTAATGTTTGTACTCTTATTGGTGATTATAGTAAACCAACATGTTTTGATTGTTTGTATTTTAGGTATGTAGAAGAGCATTTTATGAGAGATAAAGACATTCCTGAAGAAGGGCTAGAAAAAGCAGAGCTTCAATTAAAAATTATTAAACAAATGCAAAATAATGATATTTCACAACTAGCAGAAAACCAATATAGTATAAAAAAAAGACATTACAGAAAACACATTGACCGAGTATTTGATAAACAAGAAGTTAAAGAACGGTTTAAAAATAGAAAAATGTATTATCAAGCATTAAAATCATACTGTAAGAATAATGAGAATGAAGTTAGTATCGTGTTAAGAAAATGCCTTAACATTGAAGATTTAAAAAATTATACACGTTGCGGGTTTAGCTTTCCAAACCTAAACAGTTGGTGGCCATATAGAAATCGTGATTTTTATATGAGAAATATATTAAGCGACTTAATTGAAATTTACACAGACCAATTAATAAATATATTAAGGTCTCATTTCTTTAAGTATATGTTTGACTGACTTTAAGGTAGTTTAATCATATTATAAGATAATAATATGAATCAACAGCAGTTAATTTCTCCCGTTTTCAATTTCACCAGCGATACAACCACTATAACAACTCATACTATACTCACAACAATAATGCTCATATTAAGAGCAATGGAAGGTATGACATTATTAACCACAGAAAATGTAGAGAAGTTGATGGAGAACAGACAAAAAGAAAGTGATGAAGTTAAAAGGTTCATTAAGTTAAATCCTTACCCATCTTATGATGAAATGAACGATGTATTTAACTCATTTCAGCAATTAGGTTATCCTGAAAACCCATTAGTAAAATATTATTATCGTGATTTGTTAATGAAGACTTACAATGAACTATATGATGAAGGAAAAGTAATTGAATATGGAGCAGAGTTAAACAATATAGCATTCACAGGTTGTAAAAACATTGAAGATATGAAATTCTTTTTTAGGAGAACAAATTTTCTAATTCTTCAAGCAATCATTCGGTTTAATTATGAGAAGCATAAGAAAAGAAACAAACATATTGACAAAGAAACAGTATTAGGCTGGTCAAGAAAAATAGAACATTGGTGGAATGAGATTGGTGAAAACATTGGTATTTATGCTGATTTTAGCAATTGGAAGCCCTAAGCAATATTATTGGTTTATTCATATTAACAACTTATAATATGATTAAACACTTGTATCCCCCAGAAAGCTTAAAAATTGTCTGAAACCTGAACCTTGAAAATGTCAATATCTTAGACTGTTATTAAATGAAACAATTGTAAAAAAATGTTTAGAAATTTTAGAAAAATTCCTCAGAAACCCTATTTATGTTTTGAACAAAATGGTTTGCTTGTTGAAAAGTGATGTTGAACCCTGAAACCCTGAACTGAAAATACCCTACCCTACACCCCCTATTTTAACTATTTTTCCCCCGGCCCCCCCCCCCCCCCAATGGGCCGCTGTCGTTTGGCCGTTTTTTGGTGTTTGGGCTGGCCCTCCACTTATTGTTTCTGTTTTGGCCTGCCCGGCGTGCGCCACCCAAGCGCGTTCGGAGTTGCCCTACACTGTACAATGTCCCCTGGGAATTTCTTAGGGCAAGGCGTTGGCCCGTGACTTGAGGAGTCAAATTTGGGACACCTCCACATGCCAACATCTGACTGCCCGGAAAATTATAGTGGGACTTCTCTAAGTCGAAAATGTGGAGAATGCATCGTCGTCGCAAGCAGTCTTCAATATGTTTCCATCTGCCCTGTCACCTTTGTTTCTAGGCTCTTCTTTGAAGATTGGCGAGTCCGCAACAAAGGATGTGCCCGTCCCGCTGGATGTCGTTGGCGTCAAGGTCCAAAAACAATAGAGAGCAAGCGACCAAGTGACGAAGGGGATTGCCGGAAGCAAGCTGTCTTGTTCCGAGTGGCGCAAAGCAAGCTGGACGGAGAAAAATTGAATAGACAACCTTGGATTCGTGTTGGTGTCCGAGGGGGGGGAAATGAAGAGGACAAACGTATGTATATAATAGTTTACCTTTGCAATATGTCATACAGTTGTATGAATGTGTGTGTGCGCATGGCCTGGAATCTGGAAATCTCAAAGCCCAAACAAGGAGAAGTCACACACGCAACATTAAGAAGTACTGTAAGCTGCAGGCAGGCCAAGATGCGTGAGGGTCAGGATCATAGGCATCAACAACGAACAAATCAACTGATGGTGACGAGAACAGCGGCCTGCAAGCCGCACTGCTATAAGCCAGCCTCGCGTACTGAGGCGAAGAGCATACAGCACTATGACGCCGGCAAAAGCCCAGTTCATGATCTCGCGCAAGGCCCAAACCCCATGTTGGAAGACGTTGAAGGAACTGTTTGGTGGTCCGGCCGCCAATGTGGGAATCAAAGTGCATAGCCCTGGTAAAGTGCAAACCACGACCATGTACATACCTTGGCGAAGCATGGCCATTTTCAAAATAATGTCAAGGCTATAGTGCTCCCACAAAATTGGAAATGGACATCACCACTATTTGTGAGGGAACTTACTTTCCATATTGTGGCATAAGCAATAAACATAATATTACATTCAAACACAATATTCATTAAAGCTTATTACATGTTTCATTATCTTTCCAAACAAGCTCGGCAAACCGAGCAAACTGGGCAAATCAGTGCCAACATCTTCCGCAATGCTGTAGTTGAATGGCAAGACATCACTCCCCACACTCCGAAGCACTCGCGGTGCCAGGTCCTCGTGGACGAGCCGATTGAAGACCTCCAGGTGCTCGTCGTGGAGGTCCCCAGCTCTGCCAAACCACTTCTTCAACATTTGAAACATCAACTCACGGTCACAGAGTAGAACTTCACCCGTGTCAGGATGCCGATGATTGTGCGAGCAACAAAAACATTCCGCGTCTTGAACTCTGAATTCTCGCAGCTGCCCGGGCAATTCCTTCAGATCCGACATCATTCCTATGCCAAGGTAAAAGAGCAAAGGCAAGGCCGGCATGTAGAATAGCGAGAAGAATAAGAAGAATGATAGCAGTTGCTCCACGTCGTTCGGGGTGTCTTCGGTATCAAGGTTCAAATAAGCTGACGAAAAGTATCCGACCATGATCACCAGCTCTGCGGCGGAGAATAAAGAAAGAATCACTGCCAACTTCACAGGTATCACCAAAATTGGTTTTTGCTTCTTTGCCCTCAGGAATGTGCCAACCTCATAGGTACACCTTGGTCGGGTCATGACCAGACATACCGTGCTACAATTGGGATTTGGGTGCGCACAACCTTCAGATCTGTCAGATGCTTTCTGCTAACAGCCGCACTTCAGGTATGTTGCGATGTGTGATTGTAAACGCAAAGAGAACAAAGCAGATCTAACCAATTCAGTGCAGGCAAGCCAAGATGTGTAGGACAACCCATAACAGAGTCAAACAAACAATGCGTATAGAAAATAACTCCAAAAAGTAACAAAAGGATGGTCCGCAACCTCTTTTGATTGCAAACAACAGACGGCTGCTTTGCTCTAAACATCCGAAACGCAAGTTGGCGTACGCAAGTTGGAAGCACGGCAAACATCAATATGATATTGGCAATAAGGAACACAAGTACATTTAGCGAAGCCCAAGCGGCCAAAGGCGACTGAAATACCGATGAGACCAGAAGATGGTGAGCTGCCGTGAATGGTCCAGGAACCCGGCTAATCCGAAGATTCCCTTCTGCTTCAGCTCTTCATCGTGCTGCGCGATGCAGAGTTTGTCAAGAAAGACCACGGCAGGTTTGGCAAAAATGCTCCGGATCCGCTGCCAAAAGCACAGCACTAGAGGAAACACGGCGAAGACACTTAGTTGAACCCACAATGCATTTGGGAGGATCCTGGCTGCACGCAAAATGCCCACACCAATGCTGACAACTAGAGAGCAAAAAAATGCGGCTCGGGAGTTGTAGATCATCAGCATGGTACATAATTTGTACCATCGAGATGTCTCCCAATCATGGCTCAGGAACTCATCATAGTATTGCGTCTGCTTGCTGAGGTCGTAGTTCGAACGGTCCACTTTGAACATACCAGGATCAGGAGGTACGAAATGCTTCGCCCAGCCACTCATGCAAAGGTCCAAAGGCACGCCGCGCACAAGCTCTGGCTCCAGCTCCGTTTGCAGCTCCCGAGTCACTGAAGATTTCGACATCACAATGGGGATTCGCCCGGATTTTTCACCCAAAGGCGCCTCAACTCAGGTGAGGCACACGTGTCCTTCAAAAACAGTTGGACATCCGTTGCTGGATTACTACCCAACAAGCCGCAATGGAACCGTTTACCTGATGCTCGACACTTTGATGTCTTCACTCTTACTGTTCCGTGCAGTGTGTTGACATAATTGAAGCGGATCGTTTGAAACAAGTGCACAACATGTTTTGATGCTTTGGATGTTTTTGGCACTTTGCATGACGTTGCGTGTGTGCGTATCGATGGGAGCATCATAGTGCTAATAGAGCCTAGTTGTTCCTGAGCCAAATCTTGAAGTGCATCAGCAAATCCAAACAAAAAGCAAGCATGCCTTCCAATAAACCGGAATTGCAGGCACACTCGCAGGATGCCAATAAGCTGGAGCTAGAGCAGGTGTCTTCTGTCACGGAGCCAATTTCTGCATCTCAGAGAATGTCGGCGTCGTATGGAATATGTTCGGGCCATGACAAGCAGCTCAGTTGCTGTTGGGCACCATAAAAGGCTGCTGTCGATCAAAGGTGCGCGATCTCTCACGTATTTCGAGATGCAAATGAAGGTGACGTGCCCGCGTCTTGACACTGGAATCTGCGCCCGCAACATGCCACGACTTAACATGGCTATGGCTCCAGCTCACTTTTCCATCCGTTGGCTTTCGGCGAACTCACGCAAAAGGCCTCCGAGTGGCACACTGTTGCAAGCTCGGCACCAAAACCTGGTTGCCTTTTTTCTTCTCCCCGAGTTTCTTGCCAGCGCCCGTTGCCGCCTTGTTGCGCTCGCCCGCCTGAGACCCTTCGCCCTACCCTTCGGAGCGCTTATGTCCACCGGTGGTCGGGCATGTTGTGCGCTGCTGCTTCACTGGCCTTCTCTGACCGCCTCACTTCCTTGCCCTCCCCTGGCCTGAGCAACCTTCATGGGCCTTGCCGGATCTGAGCGACCTTCTCGCTGCGTGCCCAACTTGCCCTGCTTTCGCGGCTGCCGGCCTGGTGCCCTCCGCAAAACAGCGTGCAAGTGCTGCGTAAACAGGGTGAGGGATCAAAAAAAACTTCTAGGCATCAAAAAAGTCTCTTTCATGAAGATCAAAAAACTTATTAGGGGTCAAAAAAAAATCTCTTAGGTTTCCTATTAAGATGAAAAGTCAAAGGATCAAAAAAAAACTTTTTAGGCATCAAAAAACTTATTCATGGAGATGAAAACAAACTTATTGGGGGTCAAAAAGCTTCTTCTCTTATGAAAAGTCAAAGGATCAAAAATAACCTTGTCAGGGATCAAAAAAAAGCGTTTCGTGGCACGCGCAGCACTTTCGAAAGGTCAGGCACAGGCTTTGTGGCAGGCGCAGCACTTTCGCAAGGTCAGGTACAGTTTTTTGCGGCAGGCGCAGCACTTTCGCAAGGTACGGAACAGATTTCGCGGCAGGCGCAGAACTTTCGCAAGGTCAGGTACAGATATTCGTGGCAGGCGCAGCACTTTCACAAGGTCAGGTACAGATTTCGCGGCAGGCGCCGCACTTTCGCAAGGTCAGGTACAGATTTTGCGGCAGACGCAGCACTTTCGCAAGGTCAGGTACAGATTTCGCGGCAGGCGCAGCACTTTCGCAAGGTCAGGTACAGATATTCGTGGTAGGCGCAGCACTTTCACAAGGTCAGGTACAGATTTCGCGGCAGGCGCCGCACTTTCGCAAGGTCAGGTACAGATTTTGCGGCAGACGCAGCACTTTCGCAAGGCCAGGTACAGATTTCGCGGCAGGCGCAGCACTTTCGCAAGGTCAGGTACAGATTTCGTGGCAGGCTCAGCACTTTGGCAAGGTCATCGCCGCACTTTCGCAAGGTCAGCTTCACAACTTGTCGGTATGATACCCTCTTCAAGGTTGCAGGTGCCGTGCCTGCCTTGATGGATGATCTTCAACTGTGCCTTCAGCTTGATTCGGCCATGCTGCGTTCGGTCCGATATCGGTCTGCTATTGAGGGATTTGTAGAAATGTTCAAGTTTCCGTCATGAAGGCTTGATTCGGCTTGATCTCCAACAACTGATTTGGGCTGCAAGTGGTACTGGTCAAAATAGTTCCTGAGGACAGTGATGTTGCTCCATTCAGGATGACAAAAACAATGATATGTTCTCCGGTTCCGAGGGGACTTTGACAGTGATCAATGAATGTCCTGTCTCCAAATGTATCCGCTCGAAGTCCACTAGTTTTGCTTCTGGGTGGTGCTCACTTCGGATTTTGTCAAACAAGTCATAGGTAGATTTCGGCAAGTGAAGAGCGCGGGTTCTGAATTCAAATTGGTCGGTAGTCATGTGACGATGCTCGAGGTGGAGCTTCTTCAACTCTTCGGGCTTTGACAATCGCTGGTGGATTCTGCCTTCGGTAAGCGGTAATGATGTTGGTTCGTCTGCGAATGATGCAGTAGAATCTGGCTCAATGGTCGACCGGCCTTTCTTGTCGATGATCCTGTCTGCTGCAGAGCCTGAACCTGATTCTTAATCTTTTAGCGGATTGTCTGCAAAGGTGAAAATAGTCTTACCTATCCACAGGTTGACCATTGGTTTGTTCGACGGACAAATTGTGTTCTGAAACTGCATCGTTTTGGATCAGCTTCTCGTGGATGGCCTCTTTGTCACGCTGCTGAAAAGCGTCATGGAATGCCATTAACGCTTGTCCTGTGCTGGATGTCTCATGGGATGAGTGCCAGGCTGATTCACTCCACTTCCACGATGGATCCCAGTCTTGGTCTGCCCAACCGGGATCCCAATCTTGGTCTGTCCAACCGGCTCTGTGGATGGCGCATTCTGCTGATTGACGGCTGCTCCTCCAAATTCTCTGTCGTGGCTGCGAACGTTTTGGATTTTCCTTTGTCATGTCCGCCTTTTCCCTCGCCACTGTCATAGGATGGATAACCCTTATTTCCATCATAGGGATACTTCCCTTTCTTTCCTTTACCTTTTCCTGTGTGTCGTAGGGATCCTGGTTTTCGTTGGCCATATTGGCCTTCCCGCCGGAGCCACGTTTTCTGAAAGGTTTGAAGCCACCTCGTTGGTGACTCCCCTTTCTGCTTCCTGATTTTTATTTTCCTTTTCTCTTCTTGAATCTGAAATTGCGCCCAGACACCTTTCTTGCAATGAACGCATTAGCATTATTCTCCTCCAAAACCAAAAAGTCTCTTCATCATTATTCGCCATGAACCCTTCCAGAAACCTTCTTCGCCTTCATACCCCCCTTGTTCCAATGTGGAAAAGTGTTACTCCAATGTCCTCCTGGAGGTCGGATGGATGGATCTTGGATGTTCTCGTTGTAATGAAGAGATCGTGGTACTGTCTTCATCATCTCGAGATGTTTCTCAAAGACATTGCACTGATCAGTCTTTCTCTCTGCTGATCTGACAACTCACTCTGGATGATGAAAAATTGCGCGCGTCTTGTCTGCATGCCATTGAGGTACTGAGTACCTCTGGATTGTCTGTGGACAGCAGATTTTTTTTTTTTTTTTCGGCGGACCTTTTTCCGTCAAGCCGCGGTGAAACAGGGTGAAACACGCGACAGGTCCCTACGCGCCCGGCGCCCAACGGGCGTCGGACAGGACATCGCCCTCCAGCGGCGCGCGGGCGTACGCGTCGCCAACGTCGGTGGGGAGTTGGCAGAGGCTCGCAGCGAACGCTCCCTGCGCTGCGACTGCGAGCATCTGCCCCCACCGGCGCCTGTACGCGGCTGCGACCGCCGTGCGCTGCGCCGCGGGGCTGGCGAGAGCTCGGCCCTGCGCGATGCGGTGGAGGAAGGCCTCAGTCTCCTCGCCCCATCTCCCTCCAACTTCGAGGGCCAGCACCGTCAGGCGACACCGCCGGGCTCGCTGAAACTCCGGGTAGGTTACCCGGTGCTTGCGCTCGGCCGCGGTTCGCAAGGCGAGGCCGGGCTCGTGGTCGGCGCGAGATCGGCTGCTCCCGTCACGGCGAAGCGGGCTGACGAGCGTCACATCAACCGCTACCTGCACGCCTCCAAAAGCCGGGAGTCCATGCGCGACGACCTCGAGCCGGCGCCCGTCGGTCAATGGCAGCCCGAGGTTCAAGTCGCGGAGGAAGACGTTGGTCGCGACCCGAGCTCCCGCCTCCCGGCAGATGCGCGCCGCAGCGCGCTCCAGGGGGCAAGCGCGGCGGACCAGCACACCGGCTGTGGGGCAGGCTGCCCGGTGGTCTCCGAGCTCATCGAGGGCGCCACCGCAGCGGCAGGCTCGGGCTTCAAGTGGCAGTGGGAGGCGCAGGCGCCGGAGGAGCACGCAGCGGAAGGTGTCATCCTGCAGCGTGAACTCCTCGCGTGTTGGCAGCGCCGTGAGAGCGAGGCTGCCGCCTGGCCCAGCCTGGGAGAGCAGCAAGGCCCGAGACGCTCCGTCAAGGTCAGAAAGGAGCGTCTCAAGGGCCCGCTGATCCAGGCTGGCACAAGCTGCCTGTTGCCACCCCCGTGCCGCGTCGCCGAAATGGCTCGCCTCGCCGGTGGCGAGCCCGTCCGCGAGGGCCGTCCACGGCGGCGCGTCGAATCCCGCTAGGCGCAGAGCAGCCTCAGCCTGGGCCGCCGCCCGCGTCGAAGGCGTGGCGGAGGCGCCCCGCGGATCGGCCAAGCCCATCAGCATCCGCGCGAGCACGCGCGGGTGCCGCTCGCCTATGACCGGCATGGCGTCCGCCCAGGAGGCCCAATAGGCCGCGGCCCGGGACGCCGCGGCAGATCGGAGGCCAAGGCCGCCATACCGGAGTGGCAGCTGCGCACGCCTGGCCTGTAGCTGGGAAAGTTCGAAGGGCTCGTCCGTGCCGCTGAGCAAGCGCCCCAGGCAGCGGGCAATGGCCCGGTCGTGGGACTCAGCGAACTCTCCCGTGTCAGCGGGCGGCAGGACGCGGAGCAAGTAATTGCTCCGAGGCTGGGCGCACAGGAGCAGGAGGAGCCAGGCGCTCTGCAGGTGTGGCACCGTGGGAATGCGACCCAAGAGTTCGTCGTGCTTCTCTCTGACACGTCGCAACGCTCCCGCGATGTACGCGGCATGCCCCAGCGGCGTGCCCAGGACTGTGATGCCCTGCTGGGCTGGTGGCCTCGCCCAACTCCCTGCCCAAGCGTCAGCGCGCGCGGCGGCGGGGAGCGCATCCAGTAGTGCACTGGGTTCCTCGCCCGCGGCGTTCCATGCCCGCGTCTTGCCCAAATGGACGCGGATGTTCGCGCGCTCCCTGAGCGCTGTGCCGAGGGCCGTAAAGGCGGGCCCGGCACGCTCGGGCTGGCAAGTGACATAGATGTCGTCCAAGTACGCGTACAAGTCCTCCCCCGGGGTTAAAGCCGCGTGCGCTTGGAGCAGTGCGGGATGCTGCCCCAGCGCGTATAGGGCGGGCATTAGGGGATCCCCCTGCTCGCCTCCCTCGCCTTGTGCGATCTCGTGCGCGGCACCCTCGGCGTCGTAGAAGACGTAGGCGCTCGGCTCAGCGTAAAACTGGGCCACGAAGGGGAGTAGCGCCGTGAGGCTGGGCGTGTGCTGCAAGCCGCTCAACATGCTCGCGCGCGAGATGTGGTCGTAGGCCCCGACCCCGTCTATGCTGAGGACCGTGGCGCGGGCGTCGAGCTCGGTGGCTGCGCGCACCGCGCGGGCGAGGGACTCAGCCCCCGCTCGGGTCCGCAGGGCATACTGGAATGGCGCGCAAGCAGCTTGGAAAGCTCCAGCATACTGCTGGGCCAGCGTGCGGGCCACCAGCCGGCGGAACGCGTCGCTCATGACCAGTCCCCGCACCCCGCCGTCCGGCTTCCGCAAGCCGACCATCCTCCCTAGGCGCACGCCGGCCAGCACGTCGGCCGGCACATCGGCGTTGGCCAGCCGCTCTGCCGCTCGGAGCAGCAAGTCGGCGCTGGCTTCGTCGTCCGCAAGCACACGGAGGTGTTCCGCTGTACATCCGGACGGACCAAGGGAGGGGGATCATTTTCGAACACCGATTTTGGATCATTTTCGAACACCGATGTCCTGGATCATTTTCGAACACAGAGTTGGTCATTTTCGAACACATGGGGGGGCTATCCTGCGGCACCCGTGGGGTGGGGGGGGGGGGGGGGGTGGGGTGGGGGGTGGGGTGGGGCAGTTACGTTCGCCTCTTACTGCGTGACCGTGCCACTGCGTCCTGGGGGTGGGGGTGGGGGTGGGGTGGGGCAGTTACGTTCGCCTCTTACTGCGTGCCCGTGCAACTGCATCCTGGGGCTGGGGGAAGCGGGCAACCAGGAGGCTCCGAGTCCCAAGTTACCTTGGCTTTTTGAGCTAAGATGTCCTCGGCGACTTGCGCTCGTTGGCCCCCGTAAAGCCGTGAAAACTCGGCCTAACGGCTGTAATAACTCGCGCGGGAAACTGAAAGGCCGTTACTACTCCGTGAAAAAGCCGTGAAAACTCGTGAAATTTCAAGCTCTGAGTTATCTTGTCCTCGCGACACAAAAAACCTCCTTAGCTCATACGGCCTAAGTAACTTGCGAATCGGAGCCTCCTGGAATTCTGATCGCCGCTTACTGCGTGGCGGCGCAACTGCGTATTGGGGATGGGGGGGGGTGGGGTGGGGCAGTTACGTTCGCTTCTTGCTGCGCGACCGTGCGACTGCGTCCTGGGGCTGGGGGGGGGGGATGGGGTGGGGCAGTTACGTTCGCCTCTTATTGCATGACCGTGCGACTGCGCTGGTGGTCATGGCGGTGTTGTTGGTAGTGATGATGACGATGTTGATGATGATGGTCATGATGATGATGATGATGATGTTGATGTTGACGATGTTGTTGTTGATGATGATGATGATGATCATGATGATGATGATGATGACGGTGATGTTGATGATGATGGTGATGATGTTAATGATGATGATACTGATGTTGGCGATGAGGAAGTCGGTGGCGATGACTTGGATGATGTCGATGATGATGGTGATGTCGACGTTGATGTTGATAATGGTGACAATGTTGATGATGATGATGTTGATGTTGACGATATTGATGATGATGTTGACGATGATGATGGTGATGATGATGATGATGGTGATGATGGTGATGCTGACGGTGTTGTTGATGATGATGATATAGATGTTGGTGGTGATGTTGATGATGATGATGATGGTGTTGATGTTGATGATGGTGATGTTGTTGGTAGTGATGATGACGATGTTGATGATGATGGTAATGATGACGATGTTGATGATGATGATGATGATGATGATGATGATGATGATGATGTCGCTTTGCGTTCCTTGTGCTTTGTGCTCCCGGGTCTACAGTTGACGATTGTCTCCCAAAAGCACGGCGCCATCCATGTGCTACACGTGCATCGTGGTGCGTGTTCGTGCGCCTCATCGTGGTGTGCATGGACACTTGGAAAAATGGCCGTTCTGCTGTAAATCACATACACTTGAGCAAAACCGCGTTCAAAAACGAGCCAAAACACGCGTTCAAAAACGAGCCAAAACACGCGTTCAAAAACGACCACCTTCCCGTTGGCCAGCCGCTCTGCCGCTCGGAGCAGCAAGTCGGCGCTGGCTTCGTCGTCCGCAAGCACACGGAGGTGTTCCGCTGTACATCCGGACGGTCCAGCTGCGGCCCCCCTGCGTCCACTGCGCACATTGCGCAGGAACCTCTGCGAGTTGAGAGCCAAGGGGTCGCGCGGGTGGCTGGAGCGGAAGTCCGGCGGCAGCGGCACCTGGCGTGTTGGCGGCCGCCGCTCCGGGTCACGCAGGGCGGCCAAGGTCTCCAGCGACGCAGGTGCCATGGGCATCGCTGTCAGGGCGGCGCTGGCTGCAGAGAGCTCCCCCAAGTGGGCGAGCGCCGCCGCTCTTTCCGCGCGCCGCTGCGCATCGTCGTCCGCTGCGTTGGCGCGTGACGGGCCAGGCACATCGCTGCCGGCCGCCGCCTCAGCGGCGGCGTCAAGTAGGTCGCGGCACAGCGCTCAGGGAGCGCGCGAACATCCGCGTCCATTTGGGCAAGACGCGGGCATGGAACGCCGCGGGCGAGGAACCCAGTGCACTACTGGATGCGCTCCCCGCCGCCGCGCGCGCTGACGCTTGGGCAGGGAGTTGGGCGAGGCCACCAGCCGAGCAGGGCATCACAGTCCTGGGCACGCCGCTGGGGCATGCCGCGTACATCGCGGGAGCGTTGCGACGTGTCAGAGAGAAGCACGACGAACTCTTGGGTCGCATTCCCACGGTGCCACACCTGCAGAGCGCCTGGCTCCTCCTGCTCCTGTGCGCCCAGCCTCGGAGCAATTACTTGCTCCGCGTCCTGCCGCCCGCTGACACGGGAGAGTTCGCTGAGTCCCACGACCGGGCCATTGCCCGCTGCCTGGGGCGCTTGCTCAGCGGCACGGACGAGCCCTTCGAACTTTCCCAGCTACAGGCCAGGCGTGCGCAGCTGCCACTCCGGTATGGCGGCCTTGGCCTCCGATCTGCCGCGGCGTCCCGGGCCGCGGCCTATTGGGCCTCCTGGGCGGACGCCATGCCGGTCATAGGCGAGCGGCACCCGCGCGTGCTCGCGCGGATGCTGATGGGCTTGGCCGATCCGCGGGGCGCCTCCGCCACGCCTTCGACGCGGGCGGCGGCCCAGGCTGAGGCTGCTCTGCGCCTAGCGGGATTCGACGCGCCGCCGTGGACGGCCCTCGCGGACGGGCTCGCCACCGGTGAGGCGAGCCATTTCGGCGACGCGGCACGGGGATGGCAACAGGCAGCTTGTGCCAGCCTGGATCAGCGGGCCCTTGAGACGCTCCTTTCTGACCTTGACGGAGCGTCTCGGGCTTTGCTGCTCTCCCAGGCTGGGCCAGGCGGCAGCCTCGCTCTCACGGCGCTGCCAACACGCGAGGAGTTCACGCTGCAGGATGACACCTTCCGCTGCGTGCTCCTCCGGCGCCTGCGCCTCCCACTGCCACTTGAAGCCCGCGCCTGCCGCTGCGGTGGCGCCCTCGATGAGCTCGGAGACCACCGGGCAGCCTGCCCCACAGCCGGTGTGCTGGTCCGCCGCGCTTGCCCCCTGGAGCGCGCTGCGGCGCGCATCTGCCGGGAGGCGGGAGCTCGGGTCGCGACCAACGTCTTCCTCCGCGACTTGAACCTCGGGCTGCCATTGACCGACGGGCGCCGGCTCGAGGTCGTCGCGCATGGACTCCCGGCGCTGCTCTGACACATCGCCATTCTTCTTTCATTGGCATTTTGCACTGATGCAGGCTGCTTTCAATCTCATCAAGAGAATTCCAATTTTGATGTGAATATGAGGAACTCGGTGTTCTCTGCCTTTGGTGAGAAATCGGTCGCGACACGCGCCCCGCCCTCGCAGCGTACGCAAGCCGCAGCACGCTCGAGGGGGAATGAGCGCCGCTTCAGCACTCCCGCTGTGGGGCAGCCCTGTGGTCGCCGAAGGAGGAGCGTGCGAAAGACGGCATCTGTGAGCCGGAACTTTTCCTGGACGGGATGGCGGTGAAAGCAACGCTGCCGCAGCCTGCGACAACATGAAGGCCCGAGACGCTGGATCAAGGTCACGGAATAGCGTCTCAAGGGCCTGTGGTCGACGACTGTAGGCTAGCACGCTGCCATCCCACTCGCGTGGATGCTCTTCGAGCGCCGGGGTCCTGCAGGGCAGCGGTCGCGCGCGATATGTGGTCGTAAGCCTCGATCCCGTCTATGCTGAGGACCGTGGTGCGAGCGTCGAGCTCGGTGGCTGCGCACCGCGCGAGCGAGGGACTCAGCCCCCGCCCGCGTCCGCAGGGCATACTGGACGGGCGCGCAGGCAGCTTGGAAAGCTCCAGCATACTGCTGGGCGAGCGCATGACAAGCCCCTGCACCCCGCCGTCCGGCTTCCGCACGCCCACCATCCAGCCTAAGCGCACGCCGGCCGCAACCGCCGCGTCGTTAAGTGCAAAAAGATTGAAAAAGCAGCGGGGGGTTGGGGGGGGGGCAGCAGCACTTTTATGATGATTGAAAAAGTGATGATTTAATTAAAGGCGCGGGGGGGTTGGGGGGGGGGGGGGGGGCGGCAGCCCCCTCCATGATGATCGAAACAGTGATGATTCAATTAAGGGCAAAAAGTCTAAAAAGTTGCGAGGGGGTTGAGGGGGCGGCAGCCCCCCGAAGATGATAGTTAAAACAAAAATGATGATTCAATTAGGGCCAAACAAATACACCCACGTTAGGGGCAAAAAGTTTAAAAAGTAGCGCGGGGGGGCGGCAGCCCCCCCGTGATGATTAAAAAAGTGATGATTCAATTAGGGGCAATGAATCGAAAAAACAAACAAAAAGTTGTTTTTGATCGAAAGGGGGTGGCGGGGGGCAGTAGAGAGAAACTTGCGATGCTGAAGATGCAGGAAGCCAAGCCCAAAAATCAACTGGGAAAGCAGAGGATGCGAAAAGCCAAAGCCAGAAAGCCGCCAAAAGCCACAATGCCAAAAGGCCACCTGTTGCAGAGAGGAACTGTGAATGCAGAGGATGCGAAATGAAAAGCCACAAAAGCCACAAAAACAAACGTAAAGCCACAAAAGCCAAAACGCCGAAAAGCCACCCGCCCTGAAAAACAAAAAAACATCCCTCAGCCGGACTTCCTCAGCCGCGCTAAGGCTGTGCCATCCAGGGTTTCCTATCCCGCGCCAGGCAGGCCAGCAGGGATGGCAGCGAGCGCCGACGGCAACAATGCCAGACCAGCGCTGGTGGAAGGCCTGCACAGCCGAGGCCCGCGGCCACTGGTCTCGCTTTGGCGCGGGCTAAAGCATGCAGCAACTCGCGCACCTCACCGTTCCACCTGCCACCAACCTCGACGACGAGGCGGCACCGCTGCGCCGCAAGCAGAAGAAAGCCTTGCAAGAGATACAGTCGTACGCGCTACGCCCGTCCAGCGACACGACCGTTGTTTCTGGCCGCAACTCAAGTTCAGCGCGCAGCATGGCTGCTGCAAGGTATCCCCAAAGACGCAATGCCTCGGGTGCGAGAGCAAGAGAAAGAAAGAGGAGAGAGAGAGAGAGAGAGAGAGAGAGAGAGAGAGAGAGAGAGAGAGAGAGAGAGAGAGAGAGAGAGAGAGAGAGAGAGAGAGAGAGAGAGAGAGAGAGAGAGAGAGAGAGAGAGAGAGAGAGAGAGAGAGAGAGAGAGAGAGAGGAGAGAGAGAAGAGAGAGAGAGAAGAGAGAGAGGAGAGAGAGGAGAGAGAGGAGAGAGAGGAGAGAGAGGAGAGAGAGAGAGAGAGGAGAGAGAGAAGAGAGAGAGAGAGAGAGAGAGAGAGAGAGAGAGAGAGAGAGTAGAGAAAGAGAGAGAGAAAGAGAGAAAGAGAGAGAGAAAGAGAGAAAGAGAGAAGAGAGAAAGAGAGAGAGAAAGAGAGAAAGAGAGAAAGAGAGAAAGAGAGAAAGAGAGAAAGAGAGAAAGAGAGAAAGAGAGAAAGAGAGAAAGAGAGAAAGAGAGAAAGAGAGAAAGAGAGAAAGAGAGAAAGAGAGAAAGAGAGAAAGAGAGAAAGAGAGAAAGAGAGAAAGAGAGAAAGAGAGAAAGAGAGACAGAGAGAAAGAGAGAAAGAGAGAAAGAGAGAAAGAGAGAAAGAGAGAAAGAGAGAAAGAGAAAGAGAGAAAGAGAGAAAGAGAGAAAGATAGAAAAAGAGAAAGAGAGAAAGAGAGAAAGAGAGAAAGAGAGAAAGAGAGAAAGAGAGAAAGAGAGAAGGAGAGAAAGAGAGAAAGAGAGAAAGAGAGAAAGAGAGAAAGAGAGAAAGAGAAAAAGAGAGAGAGAGAGAGAAGCAGTGTATATATATATATATAACCTCATAGATATAGCCAACATTATTGCATCACCTTTCTCACACACGCTTTCGGGATAATCGGTGTCTAGTTTGTTTTTCCCGCACCTTTTTCCACCCCCTCCCAGAAAAGTTAGGGGATGCCCCCGGGCACAAGGGGTCTCGGCGGCTGTTTTTATGGAGGCCAGCTCCTCACGTGCAAGAAAGCTGGCCATTTGTGCCCCGGCGGCCCCCGGCCTCAGCAGGCCGGGCATCGGCTGGCAGAAGGGGGCCCGGCACCGCTGTCTGCAAGCAGCTCGCCACAGGCGGCAAACTCCCATCAAGATTGCAATGCTGCGCCCCGACCGACATGCCCGCCAAGGAGACGGCAAAGGAAGAAATCGCGGCGTGCGCCAAGAGCGCGGACCAGCGCGCGACGAGCACGGATTGCAAGTTGCATCTGGCAGAGCGAAGGAGCTCGGGGTACGTCCGCTCCTTGTGGCGGCGAGCGTTGGCCAAGGCAGCTCCAGCAACACGGCCACCCATCCGGCAAGGCTGACCCTGGCTAGTCAATGGCGACACAAGGGTGGTGTCAACCGCGAGCTGCTGACCCCCCCACGAAGGCAAGCCGTTGGCAACAACTTCCAGCCGTCTGTCGTCTACTCGTTCGACGTGGAGGTTTTTTTTTTTTTTTTTTTCCGCGCTTTCGTGCAGCGAGGGTGAGACATTTTGTTTTTCGTGCAAGCAGGGTGAAGCGCTTTCGGCGACAAGGGCGGAGGAGCCTTCCCCGCCGTCGTGCCGCCACGGCCCGGGGCCCATCAGCCGGCCCGCAGCGGCAGCCGGCTGGCTTCCTCAGCCTCGCCGAGGCGTGCGGCCGCCAGCCACCTCGGGCCAGGGCGGCGCGGTGCCATCCAGGGCGTCCAGGCCAGCTCCTGGCAGGCCAGCCAGAGTGGCAGCCAGCGCCCTCTGCGCCGCAACGGCAATAATGCCGGACCAGCGCTGGTGGAAGGCCTGCACAGCCGAGGCCCGCAGCCACTGAGGCCGCTCCCTCGCCTTGGCACGGGCTAGGGCGCGCAGCAACTCCCTCGCCTCGCCGTTCCACCTGCCACCAACCTCGACGCCGAAGACAACGTGGAGGTTCATGTCAGCAAGCCGCGTGTTGCTTCGGTAGGAACTTCCGCTCTCGCCAAGCAGGCGGGGGCGAGCAGCTCCTTGCAGCAGCACTTGCAAATGCTCCGCACGCGTGCCCGACAAACCACCGCCGGGCCACAGCAAGCGCTCCCGGGGTCATGCGTGGGTAGGCCTCCGGGGTGAACTCCATGACGTCGCTGGGAACACCGTCTCGCGGTTCGGGGTCGGCACTCGGGGTGGTCGCCTTCCAACGCAGTGACTGGCTCGCCTTGCTGTGTGCGGGCTATGCGTGAAAGTGCTGCGAGCTTGTGCGCTGTGGCAGCCTGCGCCCGTGTCCGTAAGAGGGAAGTCCCGCGCGCGCGCGCCAGCTTCTCACTGCCGCGGAACTGGCGCCTACGGGCGACGTGGTGATGACGTAAACATGAAAAAATAGACATCATCAAGGAACGCGGCTACCTCCTCATGCGGCTGCGACCAGCGCATCGCGCTGGTCCAATGCAAACAACGCCGGCGCAAGTGGCTCCCCCTTGTTCACATCCCTCACCCTGACGCACCTCCCGCAAAAGCCCGGCATCATCCCACCAGCAGCACGTGGAGGGTTCACATAGAAAAGCCGGACGTATTCCATGTCCATTCCATTTGCTTTTGATGTTCTTTCCATTTCCTTTCAATTTTCCGTAGCCATTTTGGCTCAAGTTGACAGCTACTACGGATCCACAAGGCACCATCTCGTTTGCCTGAACAGTGTTTCTGGGCTTGTTGTGCTTGTCGCGCAACAGGTCACAGTTGTGACGGGCAAGTAGGCCACCGCTGCCATTGGCCGCGCCCTTATTCTTTCTTGGGCAGCAGTCTGTGCCCACACACCAATTCCTGCGCGCTTTCAGGCGCCGGAGTGAGTGAAGGAGGTCCGCGACGCGAGCCTTTTCTGTGCTGCTGGCCGAAATCGGCTGCGACGTGGCTCCTATTGCGAGAGTTTTTGCACTTTACCCATTGCGGGCCTTTTGCTGAGGAGAGGGACGAACCCCCCTCCAAAAAAAAAAAAAAATGAAAAACAGCGCCATACCGCTTGTCGGCTTTGGCCGCCTTTGGTCGGGCCGAGTTTGTAGTTTTTGATTGTGCCCCGCGCGTGGCCGTTCCAATTTTTCTTTGGCACAGCCACGGCAAGATGCACCGACGGAGTCGGGACATGTCCCCCCCAAGCCGGGAGGTAGCCTGCGCGGTGGCGAATGCACGCGGCGTTGCCGCAGAGCCAGCAGTATTGGTCGACAGCGATGACGATCCCATTGCGCCCGGGGCTGTCACCCCGCCAAGCGGCGACATGGATGCGTGCTGCATTTGTTTCGAGCCGCTCTGCGCTTCCTTTCGCGGACCTGCTCGCCCGGTACCGCTGCCCGTGTGTAGCCGCCACACGTTGCATTTGCAATCTGGTTAGATGCCCGCCCGCCAAGCCTCGCGCCTGAAGCCAACTCGTGGCTCTACGTCCCCCCTGCTGCTCCAGGCTGCGGAACTGTTACGCACTGAAGCCACTGACAGCTGGAGTCGCACGCGTGCCTGGTGGCTCCGTGCGGCGCAGGCGCCACGGCGCCGTCCGTGAGCCCGGCTGTGCTGACAGAAGCCATGCAACTCGTCAGCGCTGCGCGGGACGCAGCGGGAGACGCCGCGCAGGATGCCGGCGCAGTGCAGCGCCCGCGACCGAGCCTTCCACGGAGCCCCCGCGCCGGCCCACGGCCACGGCGGCTCCGCACGGCCAACGAATCCGTGCCGGCTCTAGCCTGCAGCGCGTACCGTGCGTGAGTAGCTCGAGGCTGGCTTCATCATCGAGCAGCAGGCGGTAATGTTCCGCTGTGGCTCCGCTGAGGCCTGCCGCGGTGCCACGGCGAGTGCTTCTCAAGGCATCCCCAACTTCTTTCGTTGGTCAGCGGATGGGCGCTTTGGGCTGGAACTCAAAAACATCCTCCGGGATGGGCCTGCGCAGCTCAGGCGGCCGGCTTGCAGGATCCGTCAAGGCCGCGAGCGTAGCGGCATTGCCGGGGTCGGGCTCCGCGGCGGTCAGGGTCTGACGGGCGCGGGAAAGCTTGAGCCTGCTCCCGTCTTGCTTCCCGGCTTGCCAAAACATCCGTGACGGCTCGGGCTCGGCCAGCCGGCCGAGAAGCGTGGGCCGCTGCAAGCAACGAGCTCCACCGCCCCGCCAGGAAGTCGGAGACTCTTTGCTGCAAGGTTACCTTTCCCACTGCCCCTGTATCCGCGCAGCGCGCAAACAGCACGGGGGCGTTAGCAGGAACAGCTTCCACGCTTGCAAGCGTCTCTGCGCTGTCCCCGCGTCCTTGATAGCCTGCAGGGCATACACCCAAGCGGGGCGCGCGTCAACTATCAAAAACCGCGGGATGCTGCGCAAGAGCACCGGCGTTGCAAACTCCTCAGCCAAACTAACATCGCCCAACCAAATCCAAGAAGATTCGGGCACCGAAGGTCCCGCAGGCCCCGCCGTCGGCCCGAGCAAGGAATCGCTGTCGGACTTGCTCCCTGCGGCGGCGGAGTGCGAGCACGAGAAGACACAATGGAATCGTCGGACGATGCGCCCTCATCTGGCGCGACCGCCTCGCCCGACCTTCCTTGCTGCGCACGGCTTCCGAGCTCAACCGCGAGCCACGATCATCTGCCGCGATTCGCGGACAAAGACCCGCCGCGAGCAATTCGGGGCCCCAAACCCGTCGATTCGCGAACAAAGGCCCGCCGCCAGCACTCCTGCAACATCGCCACGATGGGCTCTCCTGTCAGCCGGGCGCCGCGCGAAGAGCACGGCCTTTGCCGGCTGGAGTCGGCGCTGGTGGGGCATTCTGGCCGTTGCGGTTGGATGCCGCCGCCTCTGCCTGCTGGAAAGGAAGGGCCGCTCGGGGATGTCCTCTGGCTGGCAGAGCCCAGCGCTCACCGCTTGAGCAGGCGCCCAAAAAAATAATTTCTATTTATTTCCTTCTACTTAATTTCCATTTCCATTCCATTTGTTTGTTGATTTTTTTCCTTTCCATTTCCATTTCCTGCCCATGCCTTTTCTATTTCAATTATTTTTTGGTTTTTTCTCTCCCACGCGCCTTTTTCCATCCAGCAGGGGTGAAACACAACGACCCTCACGCGTCCGGCGCCCAGCGGGCGTCGGACATGACGTCGCCCAGCGGCGGCGCCCAGGCAGCAGCGTCGCCAGCGTCGGGAGGAAGCGAGCTGAGGCTGGCCGCGAGCGCGCCCTGCGCCGCGACCGCCCACCAGGACAAGCGCAGCGGCGTGGGCCGGCACAAAAGGAAGGGAACCCTGAGTCAAGGGCCTCCAGTGGACCCGCAGTTGTTGGCCGGAATGATGCGCCAGGCAGCTGAAGCCGAGGTTGCGCGGGCGATGTCGCTGAGCCCGCATGCTGCTCGTGCGCCGTGGGTGGTGCTGGGTGGTGAACAGCTACGCGAAACCTTCGGGCGTCGAGCAACCCAAGCACTGAAGAAGGCTCGGGGAGCCGCGCGAGCAACAATCACGCGCACTGTGCTGAGCACCCAACGCCATTACCGAGTTCCGCCTAGGCGCGGGCTCCCCTCAAAAGTTGAGCGCCCGCGTTTTGCCTGATTGGCGGCGGTGCCAGCCCGAGCTACCGTGTGGCACCAACACGATTTAGGAGACGCCTTCTGGCTGCAAGCCCGGCAAGCCCTCACTGCTGCAAACCCCACTCAGGGCCGGCCGTCCCGTACGAGCCCTTGGATTCAAAACCCTGACTTCTCGCTCCGCACGGCTTTTCTTTCGACTCCTTCCTCCTAGTCGAACGGCTTGCCAAGCTCCCCCATGTTGCTGCGGCCGCGCTAGGCCTTGGGCGTCGCAGAAGCCTAGTGGGGGTGTGCAAGGCATTGTTGTGGCTTGGCGTTTGATGAGGCTTGTCGGCCCAACCAGTTTGCTCCCCACCCGGGCCGGCACTGAGGCGCTGGCCCGTTTTCTGCAAGCGTCCACCGACATGGACCGCATTCGATCTCATCAGTCGGAATGCTATGCTTTTTGCCGTGCACAAGGTTCCCAACGCCATCCTGCCTTTCGTCCGGGGTCGGTGGCGCCTTTTTGCCCGTGCTCGCGCCCGCTCCGTGCCAGAGGAGCTGCAGTCGCGCTCCGTTTTTCGTGCCCGCTGGTCCGAATTGTTCTCCTTTGCAAGGGACTGAGCGAAGCAGCGTTTTTCTCTGCAACCCGGCCTTGGTTCAGCTTCCCTGCGCTGGTTACCGCTGAGCAGCCTTTACATTCTTGCAACAAGCCTTTCACCGTCTGGCAACGGTGAGGCCGGACAAGACGTCGCCCTCAAGCGGTACGCATCGCGAGCGTCGATGCGAAGATAGCAAAAGCTCGCAGCGAACGCTCCCTGGGCGTTGGCTGCAAGCATCTGCCCCCACAGGCGTTGGTAAGCACAAGCACAAGCGACTGCATCGCCGGGCTGGCAAGAGCTCGGCCTTGCGCCAAGCAATGGAGGAAGGCCTCCGCGTCCTCGCCCATCTCCCTCCAACTTCGGGGCGGGCGCCATCAGGCTACACCGCCGGGCGAGCTTACACTCGGCCGCCTCCCGGACATCCGCCCCGCGCTCGATGCGCGCTCGGCCGGCTGCTCCGCGCCGCGGAATGACGAGAGTCGCCTGTCTGTCAGCGGCAGCCTGAGGTTCAGGTCGCAGCCCCCCCCTCCGCAGGTGATGGTGCCTGTCGCGGACCCCCCTCCGGGCGTGTTTGCGGGGCGCCCTGCTCGTCGTTTCACTCAGCCGTTGAACTGCTCGTCTCACCCGCGCGCACCGTGACGGAAGACGTTGGTCGCGACCCGAGCACGTGCCTCCCGGCAAATGCGCTCCGCAAAAAGCAAACCCGACGGACCGGGGCGCCAGTTGTGGGGCAAGGTCGAAGAGCTCAGCACGAAGGGCGAACGACTGCGCGCGGCGAGCCCCAGCGTGCATGAAATACGACACAGGACTGCAGGGTAAAACCGAAAGCGCTCAGCAACTTTTTCCGCCCCCGTCCCTGGTTGCAAACTCAGCTTTGCCCGTTTGCCAGTCTATGACCCGGGCTGCGAAAGACCAGCTGCACCTTGTTGCTCCCGTTTTCGTTGTTCTTGTTCTTGCGCTTGTCCTTGTCGTTGTCGTTGTCGATGTGGCTGTTGCTGTTGCTGTTGCTGTTGCTGTTGTTGTTGCTGTTGCTGTTGCTGTTGCTGCTGCTGCTGCTGCTGCTGCTGTTGCTGTTGTTGGTGGTGGTGGAAGCGTCGTTGTTGTTGTTGTCGTCGTCGTCGACGTCGACGTCGTCGTCGTCGTCGTGGTCGTCGTCGTGGTCGTGGGCGTGGTCGTGGTGGTCGTGGTGGTGGTGGTGGTGGTTGCGGTTGTTGTTGTTGTTGTTGTTGTTGTTGTTGTTTGTTGTGTTGTTGGTTGTTGTTGTGGTTGTGGGTTGTTGGTGAGTTGTTGGTTGTTGGTTGTTGGTTGTTTGTTGTTGTTTGTTGTTGGTTGTTGGTTGGTTGTTGTTGTTGTTGGTTGTTTGTTGTTGGTTGTTGGTTGTTGGTTTTGTTGGTTGTTTGTTGTTGGTTGGTTGTTGGTTGTTGGTTGGTTGTTTGTTGTTGTTGGTTGGGTTGGTTGTGTTGGTGTGTGTTGTCGTTGGTTGTTGGTTGCTGGTTGCTGTTGCTGCTGCTGCGCTGCTTGCTGTTGTTGTGTTGTTTGTTGTTGTTGTGTTGCTTTTGTTTTTTATTCCCGAAAGCATCGCGAAGGGTTCTTCCGTGCGGAGCCCTTGGACAAGTTACACAGAGCCAAGTTGCACAGAGCCAAGTTGCACAGAGCCAAGTTACATAGAGCCAAGTTACATAGAGCCAAGTTACATAGAGCCAAGTTACATAGAGCCAAGTTACATAGAGCCAAGTTACATAGAGCCAAGTTACATAGAGCCAAGTTACATAGAGCCAAGTTACATAGAGCCAAGTTACATAGAGCCAAGTTACATAGAGCCAAGTTACATAGAGCCAAGTTACATAGAGCCAAGTTACATAGAGCCAAGTTACATAGAGCCAAGTTACATAGAGCCAAGTTACATAGAGCCAAGTTACATAGAGCCAAGTTACATAGAGCCAAGTTACATAGAGCCAAGTTACATAGAGCCAAGTTACATAGAGCCAAGTTACATAGAGCCAAGTTACATAGAGCCAAGTTACATAGAGCCAAGTTACATAGAGCCAAGTTACATAGAGCCAAGTTACATAGAGCCAAGTTACATAGAGCCAAGTTACATAGAGCCAAGTTACATAGAGCCAAGTGGCACAGAGCCAAGGTTAGGTAGAGCTTGCGTAGAGCTTCGGCGTAAGCAGCTATGTAAGTTAGTTTAGGTTTCTAAGGCGCCGGGGCGGGAGTTTGATCATCGCTCGGGATTGCGACCCTCTGCGGAGATTCGCGTGGTCGAGGTTCAAAAACTGAAGACTTTTTACGATTTTTAACATGCGCTCGCGACCCTCTGCGGAGATTCGCGTAGTCGAGGTTCAAAAACTGAGGACTTTTTACGATTTCTGCGGGCCGCGCGCGACCCTCTGCGGAGATTCGCGTGGTCGAGGGTCAAAAACTGAAGACTTTTTACGATTTTTAGCATGCGCGCGCGACCCTCTGCGGAGATTCGCGTGGTCGAGGTTCAAAAACTGAGGACTTTTTACGATTTCTGCAAGCCGTGCGCGACCCTCTGCGGAGATCGTGCGCGTCGAAGCGCTCTCGCTGTGGCGCCGTGCGAATTTGTCTTAGTCTCGGCGAACCCTCTGCGGAGATTGTGCGTGTCGAAGCGCTCTCGCTGTGGCGCCGTGCAATTTCTTGCTCGCGAAACGGCCTTTGGAAGTTGTCTCGTGGTTTGCGCGCCTGCTTTCGCAATCCCGCGGTCGCGGGTTCGATTCCCCCCTGGTCCGCGGCAGCTCCGGCTTGAAAATCGCAGCTTTTAAGTACAAACGTAGTACGCGGAGCGTGCTCCTGCAGCTCCGGCTGGAAAATCGTAACTTTTAAGTACAGACGTAGTGTGCGGAGCGTGCTCCCGCAGCTCAGGCTGGAAAATCGCAACTTTTAAGTACAAACGTAGTACGCGGAGCACACCCCCGCAGCTCCGGCTTGAAAATCGCAACTTTTAAGTACAAACGTAGTACGCGGAGCGTGCTCCTGCAGCTCCGGCTGGAAAATCGCAACTTTTAAGTACAACGTAGTACGCGGAGCACACCCCCGCAGCTCCGGCTGGAAAATCGCAACTTTTAAGTACAAAAATAGTACGCGAAGTACATTCCCACAGCTCCGGCAGCACTTGCGCAGAGCAACTTGCGCAGAGTCACTTGCGCAGAGCAACTTGCGCAGAGCAACTTGCACAGAGCAATTGCACAAAGCACTTGCGCAGAGCAACTTGCACAGACCAACTTGCACAGAGCACATGCGCAAAGCGCTTGCACGGAGCAACTGGCGCAGAGCCCTTGCGCAGAGCAACTTGCTCAGAGCACTTGCGCAGAGCAACTTGCACAGAGCACATGCGCAAAGCGCTTGCACGGAGCAACTGGCGCAGAGCAACTTGCACAGACCAACTTGCACAGAGCACATGCGCAAAGCGCTTGCGCGGAGCAACTGGCGCAGAGCACTTGCGCAGAGCAACTTGCTCAGAGCACTTGCGCAGAGCAACTTGCACAGAGCACTTGCGTGCAGCAGCGTGCAGCAGCTTGCAGAGAGCAACTTGCGCGCAGCAGCCTGGAACAATGCAGCTTGCGCAGACCACTTTCGTGAGAAATCGCGCGGCGCAGTTCGAGAGGAAAGTAGGATGATGAGATGGAGCTCTCATGTGACCATACACACTGAGCATCGCCGCGCGCAGACACGCTCGCCGCAGCGATGTAAAAAGGTGTCTCCGCGGCTGGATGAGCACCTGTGGAAAAATGCTTTCGGGCCAATCGTCCTCTAGTTGTTGCTGTCGTCGTGCGTATTTGTTTGTTTTGTTGCTTGCTTGTGTGTTCGATGATTGCTTACTTGTTTGCTTGTTTGCTTGCTTGAATCTTTGTTTGTGTGTTTGCTTGTTTGCTTGTTTGATTGTGTTTTGGTGTTTGTGCGCGAGTCTGTGTGTGTGTGTATGTCTTATCATGCTTTGTGTTCTGTGTGTTTCGTGTTTGTGTTATTGTGCTTGTCTTTGTGTCTTTGCGTGCGTGTGAGTATTCGTTAGTGTGTCTGTAGGTGTGCTTGCGCGGGGGTGTTTGCACACGTGCCAAGCAAGCAATAGCTTACCCAGACCTCATCATTGTATACTCCCCCCTATGGTTTTCACGCCATTTAAAAAGCACCGCCCAAAACCAACCAAATATTTTTGAGCACAAATCCTGCCATTTCAAATGCACCGCCCATAAACTAACAAAATATTACATAAAATCAAATCAGATTACCAATATATCAAATATCCAAAAATAATTCATAATATATGAACATATTATGAAATATTATTTACCGAGTGTCAGGTTCTTTCGTTTCCAATTTATCCTTATGCTTATCTGTTCTTTCATGTCTTGCCTTGTTGCATGTTCTGACTTCACAATTACAAACATCACAATGATAAGTTTTTTGTTTGTATGCTTTTTCCCTTGCTTTTACTTCTTCGCTTTTCCTGTTTTCTCTCCTCCTTTCATTTACTTCATCCCTTCGTTCTACTGTTTGGCGATGCCATTTGTCCCTTCCCCTCTCACGACACTTGTCGCAATTTTTGTAGGGTTCCGTGAACAATTCCACACGCCTATTTGATTGACAACCTGAGCAATATTTCTTATCCATAATCCTTACATAGTAAGGCATCATCCCTTTAAATAGTTTTAGACCAAATCCCTCTAACGAGGTCTGGGTAAGACCCTGTCCCGAAAAAAAACACCAAACAACAAACCACACAAAAAACCAAACAACAAACCATACAATAGACTTTTACAAAACCCCTAAACAAAAACGAAACAGAGAGAGCGACCGTGCGCCGTGCTTCGGGAACACCAACGACGAGTTGGCGATGGTGCGCCCTGCTTGTTTATTGGGTTTTTGCTGATGCTGTCGCACGCATGAGCATCAGCGCAACAGTGATTGAAACCCAACACAACAGGGACTAAAACCCAGTACAACAGGGACTAAAACCCAGTACAACAGGGACTGAAACCCAGCACAACAGGGACTGAAACCCAGCACAACAGGGACTAAAACCCAGTACAACAGGGACTGGTAGTTTAAGCGTGTAGTCAAAAACCATGCGTGCTGATGCTTGTGTCATTCGGATTTTCGGTTTGACGCCAAGTGCACGTTGAGCTCGGATGCAATCTGAACTTGGGTGAGGGAGGGGAAAAATGGTTTGAGTGCTTTTGTGAGTTGCGCCACTTGTTTCGCACTCCCAACCCTGACCCCCTCTCGCCCCCACTGCCCTTGTTTAGTTCCCGCATCCGCTCTGACCGCAGGTATGATGACGAGGAGGAGGAGTTTGGGTGGAGCGCCCGTCCGGAGCTTTTTTAGGGTTGTTTTTTCTTATATTTTTATAGTAATATATAAGGGGAAACTCTCGCCAATTTTTCGTGCCCTGTTTGGAAGTTGGCAAGAGTTTCCGGATATATCTATATAATTTTGGCGTTTTGTCTATTGTATAAACTATGGATTTCCACCTTAAAAATCATTATTTTCAAAATTTTAATTTCATAATTTTTACTCTTTTGTCGTTGGACGAACCTGCAAATTTCAAGTTTCAACACCAACCCCAAACTCGTTTTCCTTAATCCACCAAACTCACCAAAATTTCACAAATCAAATCAGCAGGTATTTTGTATAAATCTTCCTGCTTATGCTTTACATAATTCTCGCCCCAATTTTCCTTACGACCGGATGGCATCCGTTGTGCAGTTTCAATACGTTTGTTATTAACCACTTTACCACAATCTTTATTACATAATGGTCTGGGTTTCCATCTATCAAGGTTGTTCCATAACCTAGTTCTTTTCCGATAATTAAAACCATATTTACAATAGTCAATGTCATTAAACCTTAACCCATTCATAAAAGACTGCCTTTTCAATAATCCTGTCTGTGGATTTTCAATAACAAAATACGGAAAACCGAAATAGTCAATTATCTCTAATGTTTTTAATACAATACTATTAGCATATTCAATGTTTCTTATTCCTGTTGTTTTTGCTCTGCTGTATTCGGTGCATGGAGGACTGCTCCAAATAAAATCAAAATGATTTCTGTCAAACTGCTTATAATCCCATTCAAGTATATCACAATTAATATCAGCATTTTTTAAATCCAACGATATTACATTAAAACCGAGCGACTTTGCAATAAGTCCAACACTGCCTGTGCCACTGAATAATTCTAATAAATTCATTTATTAGAACGATTCAAATTTTTATTATATTAATCCATAAGTTTATATTCATCACCATCTTTCGCGATTTTATAGTATTCTAATGTTTGTTCTTTTGGGTTCTTAATGCGCCCTTTGGACACCATCTCAAAATAAGATTGTCTTTTAGTTTCATGGTCGCCTGAGGGACGCCCTAATCCTTTCTTTTGAAAGATTTTATCCATCTTCTCCTTATCGTCTTCGTTATTGTTTTTAGGTTGGTTTATTTTTTCATCAATAGTCTTAATAAGTTCAGCTAATGCTTTAACATTCTTACTAATAATTACAAGTTTTCATTAAATCGTTAATTGTAGAATCACCATTTTCTGACATTTCTATATATAAATATTTATATAATTATTCATTTATTTATTTATGCGTTTGAAGTGGTGTTAAATCTACTCTTTATATGTTGTTTTTTCATCATTTCACGAATAGTTTCCTGTGTTTCATTTTCACCATTATCGGATGGAGTAGCGTTCCGACCCCATTTAAATGTAATGTTATGAGCATCAGTTTCTAAGTTGATACTGTCTTTAGTTTATCAATATTCATTTTCTTATCTTATTTACTAATTTTGAAACTTGTTGGAATACATGAACATTTACAATTTCCTTTCTTTTGTATTTCTAATTCATTTTTCATTTCTAACATCTTTTTGCACATAGGACAAGCAACCTCAATCACTGCTGTTTCTTTAACAATTTCTCCGCTATCTTCATCTGTTGAAGAAACTATAGTCTCTGTCTTATTCTTTTTGTTTTTCTTTCTTCCCATTTATATTAATATTTACATTTTTATCTTTGATATATTGTATTCCTAATTTTATTAATTCTAATGTATAATAACAGCATTTTTGATTTTATTGTTTATTATTTTCACTTGTTCTCCGATGGAAAATAATTAACGTGTCGGCGGTCTGTGATGTATTGTGCTGTTTCAGGAAGTCCAAAATTTAACGAGTTAATCATTGTAGTTTCACTTTCTGCAATTATATTATCCATTAGTTATATATGATAAACTTAGATTTTATGTTTTATTTTTTATATTTTTCTTATGTGGAAGCATTGTAGTAGAATTATTTGAAGTTGTATTTTTATAGTATTTATAAAATAATTGTTTTTGTATCAACTATATCTTCTATAGTATCATAATCTAAATTCTTATATTGTTCATCGTATTTTGTAGCTTCTTTTGTCAGTTTCTTCTCTAATGGAATTGTGTTTTGCTTGTCTTTGTTTCTATACATATTATTATTAATATTATTTAGATTTTATTGTTCTGGTGTTGAATTAGGATTGAACCCAGTTGAAATATCAGTAGTAGGATTGATTTCAGTCATACCTTGCCCTGTCCAATTATTGAAACTGTGTTTATCTAATAAATTATTGCTTTCTATTTCTCCAGTTATTGCCGCGTCATCAAACATTGCTATAGGATCTCCGCGATTTCTAAATCGTAAGTATCGCGGGCTTTTCTGCTGGTTAGTTCCTGATACAAAAGGTGATGAATAAACAGTAGTAGCATATTTGTTGCCGTGTCTGTTGTTGATTTCTTGAACAACGGATGAACCGAGGGAATGGCCGACCAGTCTATCGACATCTGGATTTTTACTTAATTCTTCCATTGCGTCTTTATATCTTTCGATTAATTGAATATTATGAGTAGGAATAAAAAAACAAATCTGCAATGACATCATTGACTTTGTGGTCTAGTCCTGTTTTAGCACCAGTGCCACCAATATATAAAGTGTTGCCTATTCTTGTTATTCCATTTACATTTGAATACGCGGCGTCTAAACCTTTAACATCATCGATTTTATTTTTATTTTGAACATTGATTTCTTCGGCATAGCGTGTTTTATGTTTCATTATTTGCTTATCAAAATGTTTATTGAAACCTCCTATTTTGTCTTCCAATTTCTTTTTATGATTAAAAAATACATCTTCTATTAAATCCTTACCTGCCGTATATGCTTTATCACTTGCTACGCCTGCCATTATTTGTGTGGGTGTCCTGCCTTCAATAGCACCTAATAATAGTTGTCGTCCAATCATATAATAATACTTATAATATAATTTTTATTGTATATTATATTTATGAGTGATAGATTAACATATAAAAAATCTATGTTGATAGTGCATATAGATTACCAGAAAGCAATTCCACCAGCGATTTTATTATAGAACTTGACCAAAAATTGAAATTCCACAAAGAACAAAAATGTTCGTGGCGGAGTGTTCGTTCAGCACTCCGTTTTATACAGCAGAGAAGGGTTTTTACGAACGCTTCTATATTATGTTGTATAATAGTTCCAATGTCGTATTAAGAAGCACTGCCGTTGATGTATCCGGTGAAATTTATTATGCTAATCAATTATCATACAAAATACAAACGGAATTAAACACGGCATTTAATGATATTGTGCCTGACTTATTCTTAACAGTATATGGACAGAGCGAGAGACGCATGGAGTTGAAACTCAACGACCCTCTAACTTACAAAATCAAAATACCTACAGATGAAGAATTAGAAACTTATGTAAATGGCGAATGGAACAGAGGACAATATGAATATGACAATTTAAGGCCAAAATCTATTAATTATTTACTAAGTAATTATATTGCCTACGAACCTGCGTCATCTTGGTTAAGTGGATACTTTAATTTAGTTCCTTTTCAGAATATATACATAATTTGTCCTCAATTAAGCGATTATAAATATTCAGCGCCTAATAATTTCAGCAGTTCAGTAATTAAAAAAGTTCAAATCAATCAACAACTTGGCGGAGTTATAACAGATTTGACAGCGCCCATATATGCAGATTTTATTGATGTAGGCGGTAAAAATATTAAGAGACTACACTTTAGATTAACAACTTCAAGAAACGAATTAATTGATTTTCACGGCGTTCCCATTTCTTTTAGCATTCTCTTTCAATTAGATAATTGAATAAACCCCTAATTATTAATATTAATATCAAATTATTAATCTTAATATTTCTCTTTTTGTCCATATAGACAAAACATATAAAACATATAGACAAAAATATATAATAATGTATTTTTGAGTTTTTTGTAATAAAACTTACACATGATATTAGCAATTTGTCCGGAATTGCCATATTTAATGTAGGGTTTGTATCCTGCTTCGTTGAGTTGAAAAAATACTTTTACCATATCGTTTTCAGAATGTATTAAGGCGTATTCTTCTTCATCCCGCATTTTTAATAAATCATCTACATCATCAAACATTTTATACTTAATAGGTTCATTCCTGTCAGTAATATAAAATCTGCTTGTAGCAGGCGCTTTAAATCCTTCCTCGTTTGCTTGCATCTGCCTTAATGTGTTTAAATCATGGTTTAACAAATAAATATGGTTATTCTTAACCAATTCTCTGAACATTTTGACTCTTCCCTTTTTGAAGTCATTGGGGTCGTGTTGATAAATTAAACCTCCTGTAAAGTTGTAAAGTCTGACTGGAATATTGAAGAATTTAAAGACCCTATCCATTTGGTTTATTGATGCTCCATTATTGATAAACTCTTCTTCTTTCCTTTCCAGCAATTCCAAAACCTTATTACGGGATAATGTTGGTATAGTATTCTTTTGTTGTCGCTTCTCTCTCAATAGGTCTGTCCCTTCAAAGTTTTCAAGTAAAGCATTTATCCAACATTCATTATCTTTATATTCCTTCTTTTGTAATGCTTCTTTTGTTGTTACAGCATCGGCGTCAACTTCGGTCTGGATGTATCTATAATAGATGCTTATATTCTGACTTTCCCTCAGTGCTTGCTCTCTTTCATCGTAGTTTGAGGTGTCAGTTTCAACCAGCTCAACGCTTTCAATTCTAATGGCGTCAGCGTATTCTACAAGATGCCCTATATCATCAAATTCGCTACTGGTGTTCATTATCAGCATCACCCTTTTATACAGTCCCTTTTCATCCTTATGATACCTTCTAATTTTCTTTGAACCACTGTTTCCAGAAACTGACTTGCTTTGACGTGTGCAGTTGCTACCGTCCCTTCTTTTTTCTCACCTCTGGTGTTGATAATGAGCGGGTAATATTCTCTACCGTCCATTGTAAACGCTGGTCGCTTTACACCTGACCTGTTCTCAACTGAAAATAACATAAATTTTACATCATAAGTCTTCCTGTTCTTGAAAATCTCCTTTGCCTTTGTTGCTAATCCCGCTATTGCTTTTCTTTTAAAGATGGGTAGCTTGTCGTGTGTTTTAACCACTGCTTTAACTTCCTTTCGTGTCCTTGCTTTCTTTGCTGTCTTTGCCATTCTTACGGTTATGGGTTCTGCTTCTTCGTACTTTGCCACTGCTTTATCATATCTCTTCAATCCTGATTTTCGTTTCTTTGTATCATTAATGCTGATGTTATTTATCAATTTATTTGCCGTTTCATATTGTGAAATCTTGTGGTCTTCATACAAATCAACTATTTTATTGATTTTTGCTTGTATATCCGGCGGGACTTTGCCAATTTTACTATCTCTTGTAGTTCTTAAATTCTGGGTATATTGTCGGATAAGTTTTTTAGTCATGAATATATTTATATTATATTTATAATAATAAGTATTTCTTTAAATGCTTTTGTCTTAAACTTAAATTAATGATATGTCTCGAAACAGTCTTAAAGAGATGTTATTTAATATAATTAAGATAATGACAAAGAAACCAGAAGATATGACATTGGATGAAATTAGGGAACAGATGGCGTTGTTTTCACGGTTGTGTTATCATAAGAGAAAAGAAGAAGACCCCGAATACATAGAAAGAGAAAGAGAGAGAAAAATAATAACAGGTAAAGCACTTTATCATAAGAAGAAAGCAGAGAAAGAAGCAAGAGAAACCGAAGAGAGGAGAGAGAGAGGAGAACCAGAACCTGAAAAGTCAAATTATCACCGGAGCAGAAAATACAAAACAGAATATGCGATGGTTGCTGTCGCTAATTAGTTCTATTTTAGATTAATAAAATAGAATTAATTTCAAAGTTTGATATTAATATGAAATCTTCGTTAGTTCCTTGATGTTAAGAGTATTACTTATCGCATAAATATTATTTAGACTTTTCTTTTTTATTTTTGTTTTTAAAGACTTCGTTTTCCAAATATTCTACACGATGGATTAGTTTTGATAAAGCATCCCAACTAATACACGCCATTCTGTCATAACACATTGTTAAGTATTCTCCTGTATCATTTACAATATTATATTTAGGGTTTGTGTATTGTTGAACATCTTGAGCAATCCATCCTAATTCAGTTTTTCTGGTTTTTTGATTTTTAACAAATGTTTTAATCTTAATGTTTTTTTACCATATTTATAGTATCATCTTCTACATCTTCTATATTATCTTTAAGTCTCTTATCACTACTTAAATTAAATCCATTGAATGATGAAAATTGTGTGTCGTCCAATTGTAAATATTTAGTGCCATCAATATAACTATCAATAGTTGTTGATGCTTCTAATCTTAAAACAGCATCACTATTTAAATGTCTCAAATTGATTTTATGAGAAATTGCAAAAGTCATGTCACCGTCAATAGTCCAGTCGCCTCGTAATTCGCTATTACTTCCACTATTCAAAATAATTTTATTATCAGCATATGTTGCAGATAATCCAACAACCAAAGTAATAGAGTTTGAAGTGTTGCTATTCCTGATTATTAAATCATTTGTATCGAGGTACAATTCGGCATTATCAATTATTAGTTTTGATGTGTTGCCCAATTGGACGTTGCCACTCGGTGAATTTTGTAATAATAAAGTATTTCCTGATACTGACTGAACCTGATTGACTTCAACTTTCTTACCAGAAACCATTGTTAAATCGCCGTTTGTATATACATCACCTAATACATCAACTGATTTATTGAATATGGTTTTAGATACAGCGCCATCACAAATAAAATACTTGTTAGATGCATTGCTTACAGTACCAACACTAACAGCAACAAAATTATTATGTGCCATATATAAACCTTCGGTGGCATCGGGCACGTATCTTTGTATTGAACCATTATTAGCAAAATTTAAATATGAAACATTGTTAAGACTAATTGCTTTATCAGTTCCTATAAATTGTACAGCATCAGTGAATCTCGCTTGGCCAGCACAATTTAAAACATAACCAGAAACACCAACAGCACCTAAACCAAACCTATCCTTAACCCAGACACGACCAACATTAGCATCTCCTATTTGAGTTTCCCATTGACCTCCTGAACTACTCATCCACATTCTGCCATCTCTATTACCAGTAAGGTCCGGCAGAGCCGGGGGGCGGAAGTTTCAAAGCAGCGAACAACTATAGTTTGGAGAACTGTTCTTGGCCTGCTTCTCTCTCTCTCTCTGTCTTTCTTGCTTTCTTTCTTTCTTTCTTTTCTTTTCTTTCTTTCTTTCTTTCTTTCTTTCTTTCTTTCTTTCTTTCTTTCTTTCTTTCTTTCTTTCTTTCTTTCTTTCTTTCTTTCTTCTCTTCTCTTTCTTTCTTTCTTTCTTTCTTTCTTTCTTTCTTTCTTTCTTTCTTTCTTTCTTTCTTTCTTTCTTTCTTTCTTTCTTTCTTTCTTTCTTTCTTTCTTTTCTTTTCTTTTCTTTTCTTTTCTTTTCTTTTCTTTTCTTTTCTTTCTTTCTTTCACACGCAGTTTCCCATTGTGCTGGCGTACGGGATCACCGTACACAAGAGTCAAGGCCTGACTCTGCGCGATGGCTGCGTGTTCAACGTAGACCACAAGCCGACGAGGTCGCCGCTCAAGTGCCTTGGCCTGGCGTTTGTGGGCATGTCCAGAGCCACGGACTTTGCACGCATGGCCTTCAAATATGTGCCAGACTACTGGGCCTTCCGCGCCGTGGCCGACACCGATTTGTTTCGATGGCGAGCAGAGCTAGAGAAGCGGCTGGACGCGCTGCATGATGCCACAGCCAGTGGCATCTTCGGAGGCGCTGTGTCCGTAGAAGACGACCTCGCCCGCCACGTGGCATGGTCGGAGGGTCGGCGGCAAGCTCCCATGCCCGCTGCAGAGGTCGAGGACTTGCGGCAAATGCTGTCTCTGCGCGGAATGCTGAGCGCCCCGCACTACAACGACAGGCCGACAAAGCTTCCCGCCTCGAAGCTTGGCGGCGGCCGCAAGCGCCGCAAGACCATGCGGGCAATGTCCGCGGCCGAGTACACGGCAGACCCGGAAGAAGGCCGCCAGGCCTGCGAGGATGAAGAAGACCTCGTGCAAAAATACGGGGACTTGTCCATGCCTGATGAGCTACCGGACTCCGAGCCGGAGTTGTTCGGAGAAAAGTTTTTGCAGGAGCAGTGTTCCGACTGCGACTACGAGTAAGGGGCCGCTCCAGGCCACAGGTGGCTTACTTGCACATCTTTCAGCGGCGAAAGTGCTGCGCCTGCGCCTGGTCACTTCATCTATCTATCTATCTATCTCTATATCTCTTTATCTCTCTCTCTATCTATCTATCTATCTATCTATCTCGCTCTCTCTCTCTCTCTCTTTCTATTTATCTCTCTAGCTATCTCTCTATCTGTCTATCGATCTATCTATCCATCTATATCTGCACTTAAAAGTTGCGATTTTCAAGCCCCGAAGATTGACTTTGCGTAGTACTTTCGTACTTAAAAGTTGCGATTTTCGAGCCCCAGCTGCGAAAGTGGACTTCACGTACTACTTTTGTACTTAAAAGTTGTGATTTTCCAGCCCCAGCTGCGGAAGTGGACTTCACGTACAACTTTCGTACTCAAAAGTTGTGATTTTCCAGCCCCAGCTTCGGAAGTGGACTTCACGTACTACTTCCGTACTTAAAAGTTGCGATTTTGGAGACCCAGCTGCGAAGTTGACTTCGCGTACTACTTTCGTACTTAAAAGTTGCGATTTTCGAAAGTGGACTTCACGTACTACTTTCGTACTTAAAAGTTGCGATTTTAAAGCCCCAGCTGCGAAAGTGGACTTCGTGTACTACTTTCGTACTTAGAAGTTGCGAGTTTCGAGCCCCAGCTGCGGAAGTGGACTTCACGTACTACTTTCGTACTTAAAAGTTGCGATTTTCGAGCCCCGGCTGCGAAAGTAGACTTCGCGTGCTACTTTCGTACTTAAACGCTCCGATTTTCAAGCTACTTGACCTTCCAAAAGTGCTGCGCCTGCCACGACATCTATACTTGACCTTGCGAAAGTGCTGCGCCTGCCACGAAATCAGCACTTGACCTCGCGAAAGTGCTGCGCCTGCCACCAAATCTATACTTGACCTTGCGAAAGTGCTGCGCCTGCCACGAAATCTCTACTTGACCTTGCGAAAGCGCTGCGCCTGCCACGACATCTATACTTTCTATACTTGACCTTGCTAAAGTGCTGCGCCTGCCACGAAATCAGCGCTTGACCTTGCGAAAGTGCTGCGCCTGCCACGAGATCTATACTTGACCCTGCGAAAGTGCTGCGCCTGCCACGAAATCTGCACTTCACCTTGCGAAAGTGCTGCGCCTGCCACGAAATCTCTACTTGACCTTGCGAAAGTGCTGCGCCTGCCACGACATCTATACTTGACCTTGCGAAAGTGCTGCGCCTGCCACGAAATCAGCACTTGACCTTGCGAAAGTGCTGCGCCTGCCACGAAATCTATACTTGACCTTGCGAAAGTGCTGCGCCTGCCGCGAAATCTGCACTTGACCTTGCGAAAGTGCTCCGCCTGCCATGACATCTATACTTGACCTTGCGAAAGTGCCGCGCCTGCCACGAAATCAGCACTTGACCTTGCGAAAGTGCTGCGCCTGCCATGAGATCTATACCTGACCTTGCAAAAGTGCTGCACCTGCCACAAAATCTATACTTGACCTTGCGAAAGTGCTGCGCCTGCCACGACATCTATGCTTGACCCTGCGAAAGTGCTGCGCCTGCCACGAAATCTACACTTGACCTCGCGAAAGTCCTGCGCCTGCCACGGAATCTGTACTTGACCTTGCGAAAAGTGCCGCGCCTGCCATGAAATCTATGCTTGACCTTGCGAAAGTGCTGCGCCTGCCACGAAATCTGCACTTGACCTTGCGAAAGTGCTGCGCCTGCCACGAAATCTATAATTGATCTTCCGAAAGTGCTGCGCCTGCCACGAAATCTATACTTGACCTTGCGAAAGTGCTGCGCCTGGCACGGAATCTGCACTTGATCTTGCAAAAGTGCTGCGCCTGCCACGAAATCTATACTTGACCTTGCGAAAGCGCTGCGCCTGCCACGCAACTGCACCTTGCGAAGCCTCCGCGCAGCCGTGCCAATGGGCCCGTCTCCGAACCCGTTCCGAGACCGTTCCGAGACCGCTTCCGTACAGGCGTCGCGTCCAAGGTGGTTTGCGCACTGTCCGGAAGTCCAATTCACGCACAGCGCCAACGTTTCTGCATCTTGCTATCCTCCAGCTCGAAGAGAGTGGATCCAGCACCTTGCGAAAGTACTGCGCCTGCCACGAAATCTGCACTTGACCTTGCGAAAGTGCTGCGCCTGCCACGAAATCTATACTTGACCTTGAGAAAGTGCTGCGCCTGCTGCGCAACTCAAACCTTGCGAAACCTCCGCGCGGCCGTGCCAATGGGCCCGTCTCCGAGCCCGTTCCGAGACCGTTCCGAGAACGCCTCCGTACAGGCGTCGCGTCCGAGGTGGTTCGCCGGAAGTCCAATTCACGCACAGCGCCAACGTTTCTACATCTTGCTATCCTCCAGCTCGAAGAGAAAGTGCCGCGCCTGCCACGAAGTCTACACTTGACCTTTCGAAAGTGCTGCGCCTGCCACGCAATCTATACTTGACCTTGCGAAAGTGCTGCGCCTGCCACGAAATCTACACTTGACCTTGGGAAAGTGCTGCGCCTGCCACGAAATCTACACTTGACCTTGCGAAAGTGCTGCGCCTGCCAGGAAATCGATACTTGACCTTGCGAAAGTTCTGCGCCTGCCACGAAATCTATACTTGACCTTGCGAAAGTGCTGCGCCTGCCACGCAATTCAAACCTTGCGAAACCTTCGCGCGGCCGTGCCAATGGGCCCGTCTCCGAGACCGTTCCGAACCCGTTCCGAGAACCCGCCTCCGTACAGGCGTCGCAGCCGAGGTGGTTTGCGCACTGTCCGGAAGCCCAATTCACGCACAGCGCCATCGTTTTCTGCATCTTGCCATCCCCCAGCTCGCAGAGAGTGCTTGCGAAAGTGCTGCGCCTGCCACGAAATCTATACTTGACCTTGCGAAAGTGCTGCGCCTGTGCCACGAACGAAATCTATTACTTGACCTTGCGAAAGGTGGCTGAGCCTGCCCACACATTCAAACCTTGCGAAACCTTCGCGCGGCCGTGCCAATGGGCCCGTCTCCGTAAACCAGTTAAGAGGCCGTTCGGGACCGCCTCCGATACAGGCGTCGCAGCGAGGTGGTTTGCGCACAGTCCGGAAGCCCAATTCACGCACAGCGCCAACGTTTTCTGCATCTTGCCATCCCCCAGCTCGCAGAGAGTGGACGCAGCACCTTGCGAATGTGCTGCGCCTGCCACGAAATCGATACTTGACCTTGCGAAAGTGCTGCGCCTGCCACGAAATCTATACTTGACCTTGCGAAAGTGCTGCGCCTGCCACGCAATTCAAACCTGGCGAAACCTTCGCGCGGCCGTGCCAATGGGCCCGTCTCCGAACCCGTTCCGAGACCGTTCCGAGACCGTTCCGAGACCGTTCCGAGACCGTTCCGAGACCGCCGCCGTACAAGCGTCGCAGCCGAGGTGGTTTGCGCACAGTCCGGAAGCCCAATTCACGCACAGCGCCAACGTTTTCTGCATCTTGCCATCCCCCAGCTCGCAGAGAGTGCTTGCGAAAGTGCTGCGCCTGCCACGAAATCTATACTTGAGAAAGCTATCTACGTGTTAAGCTGGCTATATGTCAAAGCTATCTAGCTGTCATGCAAGCCTATTGGAAAGCTATCTATCTGTCAAGCTGGCTGTATGTCAAAGCTATCTATTTGTCATGCTAGCTACCTGTCATAGCTATATGTCAAAGCAGCTAGCTCATTTAGTTCCAGTACTACGGAAGTTTCTTGTTAAACTTCCTTTGAATATTAAATTCTCTGTTAAACATTACGAATTGAATGTGTAATCCATTACTCGGCGCCCTATAATTATTACAAAAATAAGTATTACCAGTAATCATTGTAATACTATCTTGAAAAGTTGAAGCACTACTAAAATTAACAGCACCTGCTACCGATTGTAGGTTAGTATCTATTTTATCTAACTTTTGCAAATCCATTGATATTAAACTATTAATCGTATTTGAATTTTGAGTTATTAATAAATCTTGTGTCGTGTTGTCTGATATGATTGAGGCAAATGTATTACTGTATGCGGTATTTGTATTGAATAAATTAGTATCATTTGTATATAATGTTGATACATCTGCTTGCGATGTTATTGTGTTTTGATGACTATTAACAAATGTCATATTACTGCCTACAGTGTTATTTAATATTGCTATTCCATTTGTATTTGTTGCGATATCGCTGTCGTGTGTTGTTAATACTGCTAAATGTGATGCTAATGTATTATTGTGTCCTGTGATTAAAAACGAATTGGAACTAATACTATTGTTAAAACCACCAATTAAAAAGGTGTTAGAACTAATACTATTAGCATTTGTGTCAAGTTTAGTTGTATTTGCTGATATAGTCGGTAGTATTGAAGTTATGGTTAATCCGTGTGCTGTTATATTATTAAAGTTGCTTGTAATTGTTGCGTTTTGATTTACTTGTTCATTAAACATTGTTGATGTTGCAATAATTCCTGATATTGCTGATATGTTTGCATCTATCTTTTTCTTTCTGTGCTAATATCAGTCCATCTACTTCTTCAGTAGTATAACCGCCACCTAATGAGCCTGTTGTATCTGCTAATTCTTGCTTTGTAGCATAATCACTGCTTAGAGTTGATGGTTCTGTTGAATTTATTAATACTAATTCACTTGCTACAATTCTACTTGAGCCGTCCAGTGATAATGTTGAAAACATAATTATTATATAGTAGGTTATATAATAATTATATTTTATCTTTTCTTTCCTCTTGAACCAAATATACCTTTATTTAATGCATTATATTTTCTTGCTTCTGTCTCATATATTCATCTTGCAATAATTGGTAATGCTGTGCTATATTTTGTAGCGGGTTTGGACGCGGTTGCGGTTGCGTTCTTCTTGGGGGCGGGGTGTTCGCTATTATATTATTTTGTTGCTGTTGTTGCGGTGGAACGTATTGCTCTTCTTCTTCGCGATATTCTACCTTTTGGGGTTTTGCTATTGGAACTGCTTTTGGGTTAGGTTTTATAGGTTTAGTTTCTAATGGTCCTTGGCAATTGCGTTCATGACTGTATCTGTATCATTTTAGTGTGAAAGTTTTGGCACATTTTGGACAGGTTATTTTCTTTTCATTGCGTGCTTGAGTTTTTGAGTTGTTTTTAAGAGGTTCAACAGGTTCTATTTCTTGCGTTGCTTCTATTATTGGTTCTGCCTTTGGTGCTTCTTCTTCAATTGGTGGTAATTCATTTACTGGCTCGTCTGCTTCAATTGCATTAGTAATTTCAGGTTCAACTTCTGACATATGTAACACAGAGTTTATCAAAAGATAGGATTGATGAAGATGTAGCAATTGATGATGAAGACACATATAATAGTATTGTTAGTGCTATGTTCCGATTTCAAAAGGACATGTTTAAGGAAATCCACGTATCATATTACAATGAAGTTGATATTAAGATATTGAAGGAGTTGTAAAACTATTGTCCCGGTTGGGGTTTTTGATAAAAAGGTTAATATTAAAAAGTTGAGGGAGATTGACATTAGAAAGGCATTTACTTTTGGCGGGCGCTGTATTAAATACATCCCGAGATTTACTGAATTTGATGTTTTTAAACCTTTCGCTGATTGTGATATTAATAGTTTTAATAATCTAACTTTATACATTGTAGAAGTCTATGAAGGAAACATATTTTTTAACAAGAAATATAATCTGATTTACGGTAAGTTTTTAAAGCAGTTGTTAAAGCGTGATATTAAGTTGAAGATATTATATTGCAAACAGCCTAATCATGTTTACAAAGTTAATTACAAGAAAATAATTGATGAACTCTATTCTACAAAAATATCAAGCCATGAAGATTTAAATAAGCAACTACAAAAGAAAGTAGCAAACATAAGCATCGATATGCTGGAAAAATCGCATAACACATCACAGAAAAGTAGCACATTTAACTCATTGAGGGAGGCATGTTATTATCAAAAGTTGAATCCAAACAGTAAAATCTACACAATCGGTCAGTACCAAACAGAATTAGAAGAATTAGAAGATGATGAAATGAGAGTAAAGGATACAGAGGGCGTCGTGTATTATGTATTGAATGTGTCAGATAAAAAAGTATTGACTAATGGATTTATGTATATTAAAGAACTGCTTTTACAATACCATAATTTCAAAATGTATGAAACATATAAAACATTAACTGATAATAATGTTAAAGTGTATAGTGTTAAAACGGACAGTTTTACTATCCACGAAGACGATTTGGATAAAGTTAATGGATATACTTATTTAAGAAAATGGCAGGAAGGACTGCTGAAATTTGGTGATGAGATAGGAGATTGGAGACTTGAAGAGAAGCACACTATAACATTACCGACACAACCATACAAATATAAGTTTAATGAATTACCTGAAATACCGAAGATTAAGAATATTAATATACCAATTGAAGATGAATGGAATATTGAAAGCATTTGTAAAAAAGTTATTAGACAAAATCCAGTAATCATCAGGTGTAAATTTCCGGGCACAGGCAAGAGTTATATAGGTCAGCATTTCCAAAAGATGAATAAGAATGTATTATTCGTAGTGCCTACCAACCGACAATTACAAGAAATACAAGACAAAGGAATAGAAGCAACAACATATAACAATTTTTTAGCATTGCCGTTCATGAAGATGCCGGAGAGAAATTACCAATTTATGATTATTCGCCTTTTGATGTAATAGTGTTTGATGAGATTTATATGTTGAATTTATACACTTTGAATAAAGTTTTGCAGTTTATGGAAAACAACACTCATATCATCAGAATTGCTACTGGTGATGTAAAACAGTTAGAAGGGGTGGAAACCATGACAAACTGCCAAGACCCCGCAACATACATTGACAACTGTATAGACACAATGTTTAAATATAATATGTTCTTAAAAATATGTAAGAGAGTAGGAGCAAAGGACAGCGTAGAAGGAGAAAGAAACAGAAAAAATAAATGATATGTAGTGTATGCAAGCTAACCAAACGGCACCACACACGAGCACGCGATAACTCTTTCATCCGAGCAGTGTGTTGGTGCCAGGGACTCATCTTCCCCTGTCAGATGACCAACGCTGGGTGGGCCTCATGGGCCACCCAACTCACAATTCTCGAAAACTGAAGAACGGGTGTGCAGACTGATAGCGCCCGCCCCTGAGCCGGGGCCCATGGCACCCAGGCCACAGGGGGGTCTGCCACCAGGGGAAGTGAGTCACCCACCGGCTCCGGTCACGGGAGCATGGGTGGGCCCACGCTGAGATCAAATGCATCTCCACTCAGGAGACGCGGGAGAAAAACGAACTCCTCGCAGAGTTCCTGCTTGGGGACCCTTTGCAAAGGGTCGAACCCAGAGAAATCTGGGTGCGTCAGCTCATCAGCCCATTGATTGAATTCACGGGGCACGTGGTTGGCCGCCAGCGAGCAGCCTTGGGTGTGGAGCAGGAAGACCAGCTCCATCAGGATCGCCGCCGTGTAGGGCTTCTTGGATCCAAGGTTGAGCATCGCCATGACGTTGCCCTGATTGTCACTGCCCACCGGGAGTCGGACCCGGGAGGACAGAGGGCCTTGGTGCGTGAGGATCATGTGACAGAGGAAGAGCGTGCCCAGCATCTCCAGAGCTGCAATCCTCCGCTTTGGATCCCCATTCTTGAAAGCCCAAGGGTACTCCTCCACGTGGATCTGCTCATGGAACCAGTACACCTCCTTCTTGTCCGGTTCCACTGTGTTGGAGCACCAACCTCCCACAAATGCCAGTCCGTCGTCCGAGGCGCTGGCGTCGCTGCAACCCCACCAAGAGGACTTCGGCAAGTAGGGGGAGTACTGGACGAAAGGCGTGTTGAAGAGGAACCGCAGCATGAACGCCAACATCCTGACCACCTTGGGGGGTTTTCCCACCGTGGTGGTGGCCATCTTCCAGGCCCAAAGTGGCTGGAGCATCGACTTCGCCAGCGGACATGCAGCCGTTGCCCATTGGATGCGGCCCAGGGCCTTCTCGATGTCCTTTGAGTGCATCGCCTGCCCTTCCACCATGGTCTGCAAAACCTCCATGACCAGGATGTGTTTGTTGGCCGCCATGAGAACCTGCGGGATGTTCGGGTGGACCACGAAGCCCAGCCACGTGTTAACCTCCGCCAGGTGCGTCTTCTTCCAGCTAAGTGGGGTGCCCAATGCCAGGAGTGTGGCCAGCAGCGCCACCGCCAAGTTCACTGCCCCCAGGAAGTCGTCGACGAAGACGAAGTTCCAATCCACTTGAGGGAAAAGCGCGTAGAGGACCCTGAGCAGAAGGGCTGCCAGGCGTCCCCAGTAGGATTGGGCACTGGCCATGCCCCCCAGTGAGGCCACTTGGAATCGCCAGTCCTTCCTGAGGACCGGTGGGCCTTGGTGACGTCCGCCTTGAGCAGCACCCACCTGGTGCCCGGCTCCGGCCATAGCCAGCCCCCACGTGGAGGTTTGACGATCCCTGAGAGGGGGGTCCCTCCGCAGCTGCCGCATGTAGCCAATGGAGAGCTTGGACCCCATCCAGCACCGTCGGAGCCGTCGTCCTTTACTGAGCCATCGTAGATCGTGCGGATCTTGTCCCCCTCGTCGATGCCCGCTAGGGGGCCGGGACAAAGGTCCTCGCTGTCGCAGCCACATCGCGATGCTGCCTCCCCTTACTGAAGGGGCCCTCCACCATGCCCATGGGGACCTCCTCCAGAAATGTGCCCCGGATGAGCTCGCTGAAGTGATCCGCCGAGGGGTAGTTACCCCTGCCCGTTGGGTGGGGGAGTTCCTGGAACTCCGGCTCCCCCCTGTCAGCTCCTTCTTGAGTGGCCAGATGCCCGGCGGGGTCCTGAATGTTCAGCGCCACGCTGTGCAAGATGTCCAGGAAGAAGGGTTGGCCGTCCGCTGGTCGGCCTGCCCCCGGCGCCAGAATCTCCCTTATGTCCTCCAGCAGGTCCTCCGGGAAGGGATGTGACCCGTCCCCCAACGAGAGCGACTCCTGGAGCTTGTCCCCCCACGGCGAAGTGAGGACACAGATCTTGGCCCCCAGCGCTGCTGCTTTGGACAGCGGTCGGGCCCACGGGGCCAACCTTCCCAATGAGGGCTTTCCTCCACCGTCTCTTAAGGGACGCTGCTTGAAAGCCATCTGGAGGTACATGACCTTGTCGGAGATATTGGGGTCGTGCGTGATCGGCAGGATGGTGGGCCGATCCGAGATCTCCATCTGGTGTGCCCCGGATCCAGGGGAAGAGTTCCCCCCCAAATTCATCCACCTCGCCAGTCCTCTGTGTCGATGTCCCAGCCTCTGGATTATCCGAGGCCGAGACCGGAAGTGAGCCCAAGGTCAGACCTGCCAACGCTTGTTGGCCCGCCTTCAGCCTCCGGGACTGGCGCTTGTTGTCCCCCGGCGTGCTGGGAGCTTGGACGCCTCGGGGGGGTCGTTGGGTTAGCCTGGGGCGCCATGCCCCCCGGCCTCAGCGCCTCCAGGACGGGTCCCGCTCGGCAAAGGATGGCCGCTGCGAGACCCTGCATCATCTGCTCGGGTACCGGCTGAGGTCACTGGAGTTGAGCTTTTCTCCCCTGGGGTGAGACCCGTGGCTGCAACGCAGGTCATGCCAATGGTGGAGAGGAAGGTCCGTTGACAATGCCGTGGACCACCTGGCCCAGGCGGCACTCATCGAACTTGATGAGGGAGTGGTGGAGTGCACTCGCCCATTGAACGTAGGCCCGCGTGACCCAGATCGATGAGCACCTCGCTGCGCTCGGGCTCTTGCTGCACTCCATCGGGTCCATCGGGTGCTCCAGAAAAGAGGAGCCAACCTGCGGGACCGTTAGCTGACCTAGCCCCTTGTAGGCCAGCGAGGTCAGGTACATCTGTCGGAGCATGAGCACGCTGTCATTGTCCGTGTCCTCCATAACCCGGGGCTCCAAGTCCTCTAAGCCCCACAAGGTCTGCTCTGCTCTGCCCCTCACCGGCGGCGGGCCACCCGGTTTGGGGAACCACCTGAGGATGCTCCACGTCCTGCAGTTGGGGCCACCTCCCACCAATGCGACCTTGCCCGCCATGGCCATGGAGCACATCGTCGAGTAAGGCTCCTCGCCATGTCCTGGCCCAGGTCTCCACCCTTTCTCCTGATATCCACCGCCCAAATGTACTCCGAGAAGGCCATGGAGGTACGCATCATCCTTCCCAGCGTACAGCAGGATGAGGGACGGCTTTGAAGACCCCGGCACTGGCCTCCACCCCAGTCTGAGCCTCAGTCTTTCCGGGATGTCGGCTTGCCCCCCTAGGGATTCCGTGTGACCTTTGTCTGATCCCCCCGTCATCTGTCCCCGGGCTTGATGCTTGCCCTGGCGGGTCTTCCCACCCTTGGAACGCCCCTTGCTGGGCGGATCCTCCCCTCTGGGTCTCTCTGGGGGGTCTTCCCACTGCCTCGGTGGGTGCGGGGGAAAGGGATGCTTCCGCCCTTCTGGAGTGCCCTGGCTGGGACCGCTCCTCTTCTTTGGTGGAGGGGCTTCCGGGGCCGGTGGCACCCTGGAGAAGTCCCCTCCCATCTGAGCCGTCCTGGCCTCCCCCGCTCTGTCTGCCTTCCCCTGTGGCTCTGGTGGGGCTGGCTCGCCCCCTCTGTGTGCACTCTTGCACTGGTGGCCTGTGATCCCAACTGAGACCGGGAAGCCACGGGGCCTATGGCACCCTGGGTGGCCTCCTGTCACTTGGGAAGGTGAGGGCATGCCTGTGGCGCATGCTTCGATGGGGGGGCATCACACACCCACCCATCCTTCCTGACCGGGCAGTTGTGGGAACGGCCGCACGATCCCGAACACTTGTTGTGGAGGTGATGATCTCTGCAGTACGCCACCCCTTTGGGATTCTTGAAAGCCCAGTGGTCCGGCCATGGAACCGAGGGGGAGTTTGGGGACTTCCCTTTGCCGCCCTTGCCCTTCGGCTTGGACCGGGTCTTCTGCGCTACCTGGCCCCAGATCTCCACAACCACGTTGCGCTTCTCCCGCACGTAGACATCTGCCGTGCTCTCCGTGAGCCAGTTGCCCAGGTACATGCGGCGCTCCCGGGGGATCCCCATCTGGAAGGCGCAGTCCGATGAACACCCGGAACAAGTGCCACGACAGCGGCTTCACCAACCCCGGGGTGACACCCCGGCGGAGAATAGCATCTTTGAGCCATCTCAGAGCCCTTTCCGGTGTGGACGGCCGTGGAATCAGCCCTGCAAAGTCCTTGCTCACCGTCGGGAGCAAGTAATCCATGTCCTGGAATGCCTCCTCGGATACCAACCGCCTGACCGAGGCCACCCAGGTAGTCCACCAGGGGATTCCCGTGAAGCTGTACTTCGGAGCAATCAAGGGGACCGGGTTGCGGTTGATTCGTGCTGCGGAGACCGTCTTCGTCTGCCAGGCCTTCAGTTCCACCGTGTTGCTAGTGTGGATAAGGTCCTTGGGGTGAACATGCTGGAGGTCATTGAAGCGAGCACTGCAACCCACCTGGAACCGGGCGAACCCCAGGATGAAAGCGTCCAGCACCTTGTGTCTGTTCTTGCCCGGGGCCTCCTGCGTGCCGGGGCCGGTGGCACCCAGGCGATCGTAGCCGGCCCCCTCCTCCAGAGCCCAAATGACCTCCTTGCTAGGGACCACCGCCTTACGCTGTGGCCTGGTGACCGTGTCCGTGAGCGCCTCTTCCAATGAGCTCTTCTTGGACTTGAGGCGATGGAGTTCGTCTATTTTCAGCAGTCCGAAGGTCTTGGAGAACCACGTGAGGGTGTTCCACACCTGCCGCAACTTGCACGGGGTGACCTCCTCATCGGCGAGCTGGTTGAGGAGAGAACGGACATGTCGTTCCTGCCATGGGATGTCGGTGAAGCCTCTCTTGCGGAGACTCTCGTAGACCAGGCAGTGTTGCCTGAGCGTCCGGAACCTGCTATCCCCCAAGAGGTCCAGTGCTTCCTTGCGGAAGTCCTCCCCCAGGATGTCCTGCATGTATGCAATGTGCTCCGCAAAGGGGGCGAAGTGTGCAAGGAGCCGTTCCGCCCATTTCCCTCACATATGGAGTTCCAGTGCTCGCTGAGTCGTGGGTTCCATTTCCCTGATCTTCCCGGGCCTCCAGTGCCGCCACTTTAGAAGCTCCGGCTGTTGGAGTGGGGGTGGGTCATCTCGCGAGAACCACCTCAGTTGGTCCTGGCGGTCCCACTCATTATCCAGCGTGGAAAAGTTCTCGCTGAGCTTGCCGTCCGCAGCCGCCATGAGGAGGAGCCATAGGCTATCCCAAAGGTCGGCAGGTGCCCCGCGGACAAAGGCTGGGGAAGCCTGCCCGCCGCCGCCGCCACCAGGCCGTTGAAGTAGTCCGTTGGTACCACTTGGTCAGCCTGGTCCATCGGAATGCCCGAGAGTTCCAGGAGCTGAGCGAAGCGGAGGGCCGACTCCCCGCCCAGCTGCCTCCCTTCCTCCGCCGTGCCATGGCGCAGGCACATCAGGACCAGCAACTCCCCGTCTGTCTGTCGCGGGGAGATAGACTCATCCGCCAGCGTGTCCCACAGGACCCTTGGGATACGGTCCCAAAGACGAGTGTAAGGCGGGCGCAACAGAAACTGTGTAGAGACCCTAGCCATGCTGAAAACAAGGGTTCGAGCCTCCTATCGAACGGCCGGGACCCAACCGCGGCAAACCGCAAACACGACCAACCCTTCCGGATGCCGAGTGCGAGTGGGGCAGGCAGGCTACATGCAGCCCAACAGAGACCTAACCCCAAAACCCCCAAGAGGACCTCAGGGAGCCCAGCGTCAGCCGCAGCCACTTTCTTCAAACAGTGGCCGATACGGCCCGTCCTTGGGGCAGCCAAATTGCGCAGCCTCCGGTTCGAGGCAAACCGGCAGTCGTGGCGTGTTGAACAGGGGGGAAACCAAGGTGAAAGATGAACCCAAAACAAGGGAAACGCCCCAACACCTCCCCCCACCCAAGACGGGGCCAGAGGCACCCAAGTCCCGGTGGGGAGAGATCATACGACTCCCCATCCAAAAGGGGTGAGACACGACCTAGCGGCTCTCACCCTTCAAGATCGCCTCCTTTACCACCGAGTGGATGGCCGCCAGCCCTAACTTCTCCGGGTTGCTCAGGATGACCGACCACAGGGCAGTGGAGACATCCCCCAGGCCATTCGAGGAGCTGAAGCGCATGCGCGGGGTGCTCGCATCTCCAAGGACTAGCCGCTCGTCCCTGGGGGGCTCCGTCGGCTCAACCCGCTTGTAGAACTCCATCCTGTCCCGGATCCACTGATTATATAGTTGCTCCGGGGGCTCGTCCATCACCAGCTGCAGGCACGTGGCCTTGTCCTTGTGCCATCCCGTAATCTGGAGCAGCCTGGTCCCCCCACGGCTCGCCTTCCAGAAGCCCTTGCAGAACCTGCACATGTAGCCCCCGGTGGTCTTGAACTTCTCCTTGCCCACCACTTCCCATGCGCTGATGCTGGGCAGGACCAGGCCGCACTCCACCAAGGGCCAGAACACGTGCTTGGTTTCCTTCGGGAAGTGCTTGTTGATGTACTTCCGGCCCGCGACCGCCGTGACCGTGGACGTGGTGATCGGGGGGTACCGCCTGGTGCCCTGGTCCGGCGTGCGGAGCGTGTTGTCCGCTCCCGCCAGAATCTTGGCCTTGGGGTCCGATTCCTTGGCCGCCCCGCCCCCGGGCCAGAGGCACCCAGGGGGGGGGAGCAGCCCAGCTGCCTGATCAGGTCCTGGGAGTAGCCCAGCCGGTCGTACAGGGCCCCCGCCGCCTCCTGCGGGACCGGCTCCACCCAGTCATGGACCACGTTGCAACGCCAGTTGACCTTGATCTCCACCATGGAGGACTTACTCAGGCCCGCCACCAGTTTGGTGCACACCGAGTCGAAAGCCCTCAACGATGACAGCGGAAGTGTGATGCGCTCGTCACAGACCGCCCTGAAACGCAGGGCCTCCTTGCTGTCGTGGACGGGGGCCACTGGGAGCTCCATCACCGGCAATGGGCAATTGGCGATGAAGTTCTTGGCTGCCAGGAACGTCCCCATCTCCTTAAAGATGTAGCTCCATTCCGCCTTGCTGCGCGGCTTGGGGATTCCCAGGCTCTCCAGGAAGGGGACCGCCTCCTTCCGCATCTGGAGGATGTTCCCCATCCACTTATCCGAAGTCGAGCCCTCCGCATTGCGGCCCCGTCGCTGCGTCTTCACGACCAGCGGGAATGTGGTCCACGCCGAGTAGATGTACTTGAAGGTGAATCGGTGGGCGTACACCCCTGTCAAGCTCGGCAGGTCCCACGTGCGAGTCTGCCTTGTCCAAAACACGCCATCGCCCTTAGCCCAGAAGATCCCCACCACCTGCTCCGGCGCCGGGCGCTCACCCCGGCTCGGATCTCCAAGGCCGTGTAGATGGTCGGGTCGATGTGGTCCCGCTCACACGTGAGTGGGTGGGTCCTGCGCTCCAGGGCCAGGAGCTCCTCCGGCGAGAGCTTGAATTGCTGGTCCGCGCCCTCGGGGATATCACCGCTGGAGTGCTTCTTCCAGATCCCCCCAAACATCCGTAGCTCCCCTTGGTGCCTCTTCATCGCCCAGAGGAGCAGGGACAGCTTACCCTCCTCCGAGTCCAGGTCCTGCGGTGGCCTTGACTGGTCAACCCCGGGGCCAGTGGCACCCTTGCAGATCGGGCATCTCCTCCAGCAACGCCTCCTGGTTCCACGGGTTCTGTGCCTCTCTGAGCCTCTGGATGTAGGGGACGTACTTCTCCTTGATGTCCCCCACGTTGGGGATGTCTTCGGGGTCATCCAGCTCCAGGGGGCAGAACAGCCCCCTCTCCAGAGCCCGCCTGAGATCATCTGGCCATGCCGACACCTCCAAGGGCTGGAGCCCTTCTGCGCCTCCTGAATGGAGCCCATCGCATCCGCCAGTGCCTGGCTGGCGTCGACACCCTTACCCTCCAGGTACTGGTCTCGCAGCTTGGCCTTGAATCGCTCCAGGTTGACCTTCCTGAGAGCCCAGGCTCCCTCGTTGGCCACCTCCTCTGCCGGCAGGGCCTGCATGCCCTCCTGGCTCCCTCAAGGCCCTGTGCAGCTCTTCCTTCTTCCGGATCGCCTGGTCCACCTGGGGGTGGTAGAGCTGGAAGCTCTGAGCCTCTGCCTCCTGCAGGGACCGCTGCACCTTGACCTTGACCTCCTGGCGCTCCCGGACCTTCAACGCCTCGTCGTCCGCCTCCATGGACAGGATCTCCTGCCGGATGTCCACCCGCCTATTAAGCGGGACCACGTCAGCCATAGTGATCTCCTCTGCCGTGTCCGTTTTCGGAGGAGCTCTCCCCAGGATCGTGCCGTCCACCAGGTTGCGGTCTGCCCGTGCCCGGGTACCACCGGGGCCAGCGGCACCCAGGCTTCCCCCATGCGGCTGCTGGATCCAGGTCGGCTTGCCCTCCACAATGAGCAGGTTGTACGTGACGCCGTCCGCCTCGTAGGTAGCCGAGGGTGCCTGGAAGGGGACAAACTCCTTGCCCGGGCAGACCCAGCATTGATTGGCTGCCTCCGGCCACCCCGTGCCGCATGTCTTACACATGAATTTGTAGTCCGAGTGGCCGGCATCGAGTCTGTGCATCCGTTGGGTGCCAATGCATGCCTTATTCCGCTGGAACTGTGAGGCCCAGACCTCCTCTTGCCGGATCTGTATCTTCATCGGAACATAGGCCTCCAGGATGCGAACCACCAAGTCCTCCGTGAGATTCTTACCGACAAACTTGTGGAACAGGGAGACCGCCTCCTCCACCATGACGTCCCTCAGCAACGTGGCCGCCGATGCCGGAAGGACCGGGAAGGGGTGTGTGAGGGGTGTGTGAGGGGTGTGTGAGGGGTGTGTGAGGGGTGTGTGAGGGGTGTGTGAGGGGTGTGTGAGGGGTGTGTGAGGGGTGTGTG
>CAUJNA010001032.1:20000-117995 GCA_963377175.1 Effrenium voratum | reverse complement strand
CACACCCGCACACATGCATGCACCCACCCACCCACACACACACGTGCATGCACCCACACACACACACACACGCACGCACACACACACACACACACACACACCAACACACAGGCACACACACACAGAGACACAGAAACAGGCACAGAGACACAGAGCCACAGAGTCACAGAGACACAGAGTCACAGAGACACAGGGAAACACGCTCAGAAACGGTTGCACACTCTCTTACGTGCATGCACACACACATGCACACAGACACACACATGCCAAGGCATGGCTTCCATGCCTGGGAAGAATTAGCTCAATCCCCTGAAACAAGCCCTGGAATGATTCAAGCGCTAGGCACCTGAAGTGTTAAACTTGAAGTTTTGCAATGTGGAAACTTACTTGCCCCAGGCAGCACCTGGAAATTCTCAAGCCTGCCTTTGCAAGGCATGTCCCCAGACCAAAGGAAAACCCTGCCAGTCAGCCAGCTGACTCTTGCAGAGGTCCAGTGGAGAAAATGTCTTCTGCCACTCTGGAAAGAAGCTTAGCAATTAGGTGGGAACACATCAAATGCACATTGCCAGTTGCATTGGTCTGGAAGGGCAAGCAGACTGTAGGCATTCTAGCTGAGAATCAAGAATTATATCTTTGGCACGCTGCTTTGTTCATATGTTAGTTGGCAGGGTGGCAGGCTGGCTTCTCAGTTACAAGGCCAACAAAGCAGCTGACAAAAGCAAATGGGCACTTGAGGCCATGAATTTGGGCATTTTGCCAGGGCGTTCTGCCTGCCTCTGCCTGGCCTTGCCATGCTCAATAAGTAGGCGGGAAAGAAAGCAGGCTGGCGTGTTTCTTGTCAACATTGTCAGCAGAAGCAAAGTGGGTCAGCCCTTCCCTACCCTACCCTATCAGGCTGAAAAAGCTTGAGCTGCCCAAGCTCATGAAACAGATACTGATGCAAAGCCTAATCACGCCCAATCAAGTCCAGCTATGACAAGCTAATGTGCCCTGGGCAAGCGAAGAAGCTGCCAAGGAGCAACAGGCCAGCTGTCCACGGGGTTTGCAAGTTGACCTTGGCAGCTAGCAGGCAAGGAGTGGCAAATGAGTTGGCGTATTGTGTCACAGCATGCCAATTTCAGCACTGACCCAATTGATGGCATGACAGCTGTGCAAAGCAGGTCAGACATGAGCCACTCACAACGCCCATTACAACATGCCCTACAGCAAGCCGTTCGAAAAAATTGTTCTAAGCTATGAGCCCTGCAAGGGTGGTCCTGCTGGCCAGCTAGCCTGTTGGCCTGCTTCAGCTTCTTGCCCTTCTATTGCACGGCTGCACAAGTCTGCAAGACAAGGACACTTCATGTCACAATTGCCAATTGAAGACTTGGTCTACGTTGCATTGCATGGCCAGTCACTGAATCTGTAGTAAGCCATTCCTCTTGATGTTGTGTGTTTGCAAAAAGCCTCTTAGCCAAAATGGCTGACAAGATGCAATGCTTAAGAACTTCAGCCAACTGCAAGATCACAAAGACAGCCTCACCATCAACAAGGGGCTCCTGAGGCTAGATACGGCCAGGAGAAAACATGCTAAACAGGTGTGAGAGGGACAGGAGTGGTGAATCATTTCAGGGTTCAGGCTGACTGCCCAACATACCAAAAAGGGTGTGGACAGGAGGTGACATGATAGTGTTCAAAGACATATAGGAGAGCCACAATGCCCAAAAAGTCAACACCATTGTTTTGAGCAATGCGTCCCCCAAAATACTCTTTGACACACTTGGCCTTGGGTATCCACATGGGCAGGCGTGAGGTGATTTTCAGGGTCAAACGCCTGAGAGAGATGGCCAGCCTGAAATTTTGGACTAGAATTCCTGCTGCTGGTGCCCGACTTGCATTATCATGATGGCAATTTCCAAACATGGGCCAGGCTCTGACCAAGATCTGTGCGCCCCTTCCAACTGGCAGCAGGGCATTGTTTCATGGGTAGGCAGTCGGCATTCCACCTGCAAGCCTGCCTAAAGTGAGGCAGCCAACCATCATCATCCCTGAAAAGGAGAATGCCATGCCACAATGTTCAGTCAGTATACCCAATGGAGCCCAGGAGGGGGCAAGCTAGCTTTGGGAAGGGCAGGCGGATGTTACTACGTATTGGTTTTGGGATATTATTTGAGATGAAGGCCAAGGCAAGGGACCCATGCCTTGGATGCTCTGATTGCAGGTTATGTGTGGCCATTCCAGCCTTGACTAGTGTAAGGCAATGAATGATGTGATGGAGGGCAGGGGCTTCAGCAGCAAATTCAGCTTTGATGTTGGAATGAAGGCGCCAAGCAACCAACGATTTCCTGAAAGTAATAAGAATGCATGAGTGAACCAAAACACACCCAGATTCCAAAACGCATTGGGTTGTCTACATATTCCTTGCTCAACTCTCCTCCATGCAGGCAGCTTTTCCAGTCACGCACACTGGCACCTGCTGTCTGGCCTGGGCGGGAGGTGAGGCACACTGCGCAACACAACAAAAATGGCTGCAAAGATGGGCCAAATTGGCATTTGTCCACAACACCAGCTCAAGGGTTCCCAATGTCTTAAAGACAAAATCTCAGTTGGGGATGACTTGAACAGCCAACCAGCCACACATACCCTCATGGACTACCTGCCTGTCAATAAAAGCAAAGTGACAGCTGAAGCGGATGTCCAGGCCCCCGGCTTGTGTTGTGTTTTTGCCTGACCAAGGGCAAGCAGCACCAGCCCAAAACTGTCAACTGTCTCAGCACGGAAGGAAGAAACGCATCCCATTGGCAAGCGTTCTTTTTGTCTTCATCGCTGAGTGCAACAGCATGAGTGCCAAGGGCGGCAATCTTTCTACCACGCTCGAGGGGACAGCTGTGAGACAATGTGCGCACTAGTTGACCCCCTCAAGCAATTCCAACCCCACTGGCATGGAAAGTGTGGGGCGCCTGCAGGCCAGGCAGGACCTATTCCAAGTCAGTAACTCATGCGCAGGAAGTTTCAAAAAAGGTTCAAGGCTAGAATGAGTGGGCAAGATAGACGGGCCTGCTGGCCTGCAGGCCTGAACATAGGCTTGCCAGAAATTCATGATAGGCAGGCCTGCTTGTCTACAGGCTTGATGCCAGAAAAAGACCCCTAGGCTGTCCGCCTCACCATCTGCCACAGCTCATCTGGGACCATGTTGGTGCGCATCTGCAAGGACAGGTGTGCAACTTGGAAAACACAACAGCAGCAATAAACTATTAATGATGATGGCCCTGCCTTGATCATGCTCATCTTAGGCCTGCGCCAGGACCGACTCGAGGGATCATGTGACCTGAGGACGCGCTTGCTTCCATGACAATTGGCTTGTGAGACTTGGTTGGGCCCCAGACTGCCACGCGTTCTGTGCTGCCAATCTTCTGGCACATGCACACGCGTTCCAGACTCCACTGCTTCACCTGCCTCGGCAAGCCACAAACTCAAATGGCACCAAAGCAGGGCAGGGCAGGGCAATGCAGGCAAATGAGGCATTGGCATCCAGGATTCCTGGACATTGTCAATCTGCGTCACGCACCAATTGGGAGGCAGCTCATCTCGCTCAGCTCTCAGAGGCTTGAAAACAGCCTTAGGTGCAGCAAAGACATGGCTAGATACTCTAGGGGTAAGGCTCTCTGGCCAAGGAGCGGCATCAGTGCTGCCAAAGACATAGGTCCGGTTGTCCCCCCGCTGTGCAAAGGTGCCATCAGCCTGCTCCCTTAGCTCAGACAAATGTTCACACCTGCCAAACATGCCTTTGCCTCAGCAAGCTCAGGCAAGAACTGAAAAATGCCATGCACTTGGAACAGAACACTGAACACCATCGATGGCAACTGTTCCCTCAATGACCAACAAGATGTTGGGTCTGTGAGCCAGGGCCAAATCCTCACAACCAAATGGAACTATAACTTGATGTTGAAGAATGTGCCTACACTTCATGTGACCAACTTGTCACCTGATACTGCCAAGTTACTGGAGCACCTTCCAGAAGTGCACATGGTGCACCCCCCCCAGGCTCTCTGGGGACCGGTAGAAGCACCAGCAGAACTGACCCGTCTCATGCGACCACCAGCTGTACAGCTCATTGTTCGCGAAAAGGTCTGCAGGCCCTGGAGTCAGGAAATCAGCTGTGGCTAGGCTCAGCACTACAACACAATACTCACTTGTCACCTGCTTGCTGACTAGGCACGGAATGCATGCCTGCGAGCCTGCAAAACAACGGCCTCCGATCCCAGCATGTCTTCCTGCTGGAACTCAATCGCCCAGCCATATGGGGACTGGTACTTGTCCCAATGCGGCCCGAAGTGCCGGGCAAGGAATGCCCCCACCGTCGCCTTGCGTGCCCCAAGGCAACAAGACCCCCGAACACAAATGTCCAAATGTGTCCAAGAGGCGGGGCTTGGGTCCGGCTGCTCAACAAGGCCCTTGTCAGGCTGGTAGATGCCCAGCTTGATCAGGGCATCCCTCAATACCAGCATAAAGTCGCCGACCTTTGCTGCTTGTTCAAAAGGAGCCAAGCTGGACACAACAAAAGATTTCACCCATAATGCCCAGGCACATGCTTGGCAAGCTGGAAGTTGACATCCGAAGGATACAGGTATCCGAGGCTACACTCACTGAAGCCATTGGAGCCATGGAGGGACCAGTGCCACAGCATGGCTGGCGTGCATGCGCACATGCCATTGGGCAGGTCCTTACTTTGGCAGCTTGGCCAGCAAAATGGTCCTGTTGTTGGGCTCCCCTTGCTCAGTGGACGGTCTTCTCATTCAAGACTTCAAACTTATTGTGCAAAGAAGGACTTGAAGTTGAAGACCAACGATTCGCACACAGGGTGAAGGTGAGATTCCCCACTTGAGAAGGGTGGCGTGGCCAACTATCTAGGACCCTTTTGGCAACTGCAACTGCATCTGAGCATTGTGGTGGTCTTGTTGCAAAAGTGTTTGCCAGCCTCACCTGAAAAACTTAAAAGGTGCAACATGATGTTAGAGTGCAAGCAGGCCACTGACAGCCATGCTCTCAAGGTCTGCAAATGGCTAGGATCAGCCAGCCATTCAATCAAGCCTGAGGTCACAGCATAGTTTTGGCTTGGCTACAAGAACTAGCAGGAACATGCAAGCCAGCAGGGGTAAGCAGATGCCACCAGGCAACATTCCTCTAGCCGCCTGGCCTGCATGCCTTCCCCGGTCTGCATGCCTGCACTGGCCTGCATGCCTGCCCCGGTCTGCATGCCTTGCTGCATGATTGCAAGCTTGGGCAGCACATTCAAGGCAGCCAAGCCTCAGTTGTCACCACAATGTCAAGGCTGTGGCTCATTTTATGATTGAAAAGAGGCCCTGAGCATTGCACAGTGCAGCCTTGTGACTCCTGGTGACTGCGTCAACCATTGCAGGCTGGTAGGTGATGCCAGTGAACCTCTGCTCCAGGCTGCCCTCTGTCAGCCAAAAATATTGGCGCCTTGGATCAGACCTTGGCACGTTGGGGATGGGCATCTGCTTCCTCAAGAAGTACTGCACATCGTCCCAGCTGTGAGGGACGCTGTGGCTGGACACAGGCTGATGTTGCAGGCCAGCCAGTGCCTGATCTGCATCAGGTCCAGCAGGCCTGCCTCAGAAGCAGTGCACTGAAGTGCAGTGTTGGTTGGGGTGGGTTTGTTGCCTGTGCCTGGGGGCCGGTAATAAGTCTTAGCCAAGGAACTGGCCTGCAGGCCTGCCTCCCCTCTGTGGCGTAGCTCAATCACCATTTTGGAAATGCCACACTGCAGGTTGAATGTGCTCCATTCCGTGCTCAGCAGGGTTGTTGCCTGCAGTGCTGGAAGACACACCAAAACAAAGTGGGAAGAACTAAGAGTTTGTGGCCAAGTAAATCTAAGGGTCCTGCCACACTGGCCTGGCCCACTTCTTGCTCCCCATGGAAGACCTGCTTCTTGAGGGCCACAGTCAGCATCTGGTGCCCCTGCAGGGCCAGGTAGCCCTCCGCGCCGTCCCAGACCTTTCAGCTGAAAAACCCAAAGCCTGCTTACATGGACCCCCACAGTGGTGAAGCAGTCTTGCGCAACAAATTGAGCAGCTGACAGGCGTTGGGCCTTTGGCAGCATCTGTTTGGGCTTGTCCCGGAATGCCAACAATGCTCCTCAAGAAGTGTGGGTGGGCAGGGCCACAATCGGAAGCCATCAACTTATTCACAGCACCACACAGTGAGGCCAAGATGCACAAAGTATGGTGCTGCATCACCAGTGGAGGTTGCAAACTTCACCCTGTACTCCACAGTCAAATCAGTCAGCACCGCTGCCATGGCAAAGAGCCTACTTGCCTGCTTGCCTACTATCCTGATGCCAAACGCCTGCTGGCCAGAAAGGTTCTGCAACAAACTCACAGTCAGCGCCATGGGCAGGGGGTCCCAACCAGTCAGTCAGTCAACATGTTGTGACATGTGGCCAATGCAACAGAATCAGTGTGTCAAAGGGCATGCCCAACTCCAACATACATGAGCACGAATGCAAATTCCACACAATGCTGAGGTTTGTTGGGCCAAAGTGACACGATTGCCAAAAAGGAAAAGCAGAACTTTTGCAATCACCCAACGCATCCAAGGATAGAACTGGGAAACAGTCTGGACCCTGGTAGGTTTCCATTGCAGCCAGGCCTGCTGGTCCTTGGCATTGCCAGGAAAGGCAGGTCATGGCCTGTGCGCGGGCACAGGTTCAGGAAAAGAATGAGTGTGTAGCAAGCAGGATGACGTTCATTGGTGATGTTTTGGCGGCCCCATCTTGTGGCTACAGAACAATCAGGTCAGCCTTTCATGTCCGCCATGCAAGCACTTCAAACATGACATGTAGTGTCCTACTGGCTGCCCACCCTGCAAGTGCTTCAAAAGTGCTTCAAGCATGTAGTGTCCTACTGGCTGCAAGCAATGCTAGCCACAAACCATCACCATTCAAAGCTCTTACCCCAGCTGGGCACCTGGCTTTTCCTCTGGCAATGTCAGGCCTTGGCAAAGCACACAAGGATGGCAAGCTAATTGTCAATCACCAAGCTGATTGTGTGCCAAACGGTGATTTGCACTGTCAGCCTTTTCTTCTGCAGGCAGCGCAGGACTGCAACTCTAGATTGAAAATCTGCAGGCCTGCAGCTTGCAGGCCTGTAGACCTGTACAGCAGCAGCCTTCAGGCAAATGGCATCAGCTGCCGTCTCATGATTTGACCTGAGTGGGAAACACTAAGTATTAGCTTTTTGCTAGGTAATTGTGAACATGTATGTCCCTTCTAAATGATTGATTGCGCAAGACTGCAGACCTGCGCCCTGCATGCAGGTGAGTTTGCAATGGGCAGTTGGGCTGACCCACTGACCCTTTTTGAACTAGGGACCTTGGGGCTTTCAGCAAAAGGCCTGAAGGCTTCACACCTAATCCTGGCAAGTTCTGGCACAGAACCAAGACAGAGTCAGCTTCCCACGGGGAGGGAAAGTCACAATTCTTTTGCAGTTTCCTTTGTCTTCCCATGCCCCAAACTTCCTTGCAGACAAAAGGCGACGGGTGTCCTGCAGAAGGCCATCCAGGAAGTCGCTCAACCTCAGGAAGCACACATTGCTCTTGGGCAGTTGGGTAGCTGTCATTTGGGTGTTTGCTGCGCACAAACCATAGCAAGCAACATGCTTGAAGAGCCAGGCCAAAGACATCCTCTCACTTACGATTTAGCCAGGCAACTGCATATTCTCAATGCTGCTGATGTCCACTTGCGGCCGGCACACAGAGAGGTCGACAACCTTGACAACTCTCTTGCCTGCCACAAACCTGCCTTGCAAGTGCAACCTAGCCACAGCATCTTGAAAGGAGATGTCATGCAAGACCATCTTCCTGAGGCGCTTGGGGGCACAAGGCAGAGGGCTGAGGCAAGTCAAGCCTTGCACAGGCAGAGAATGTGCATCAAAGAGTCATCCATGCTGCCACCACAGGAGACCGCACCCTGCCCTGGTTGCAGGCCACCACAAGAAGCTGGCCATCCTTCAGGTGCTTCATGCCCCATTCAGCCGTCTTCCTCCACCTTAAGGGCAACAGGGCAGCAAGACACAACGCGCACATCTAGGCTGAAGTTTTGATGGGCAACCTTTCAAAAGTCCAGCAACCACAAGTTCATCAAGACTCGAACTTCAATCTTGGCTGGCTTGCTGAGTATTTTTCCGTGCACTATGCATGACCAGCCAGATCAGTATTCTTTCCCTGGCCACAAAATGTTTCAGACTCTTAACCCATTGACAAGCAGACCCAGGCCCGACGAACGCAATTTCAAAATAAACGGCCCAGGGGGTAGTCGAACCCCCAATGATTACCATGTCCGACTTCAGACTCTGACGATATCTTCCATACGGGCAGAGGCGGCCATGGTCTCATGCAAGCCCCAGAACACATTTGATGGCCTAGGCATAAAGATTATTTTAGGGGCACCCATGCCTTGGAAAGCCAAAGGCATGGACCAAGATTCTAAAATATTGGGCCCAAAGCCGCAAGTCCCTGTACTGAATGCCAGAAGCATGGGGGAAGACCTTATGGCCTTCTGAATTCTGACTTTCCAATCTGTTGAAGGGCTTTGAATAGGCTTCAAAGGGTGTTTTGGGGCCAAGGTGAACCATTGCAGGGAGCAAGTTTTGGACCCGGGTAGTCACATGGCCCAATGGGTGAGGCGTTGCCCACAGCCCCCCAGCTATTGCAATTGCAGCCAAGCTGGCTGGCTGGCTCGCCACTTCATCCAATTTGGATTGGCTGCCAAGAAGGGGATGTTGTACTTGGAAAGGTGGTCTGCCCACCACTGGCCATTCCTCTAGAGTCGCAATGACCAAGAGTGCACAACAAACAGCAACATAGCACCTGGCTGGCTCTGCCAAACTGGCCCTGAACTGCCAACAGCAAAAGGACTGCAGCAGTTTGTGTCCACCTACCCAAACAGCCAGGGAGCTCTTTCTTCTGGCAGTTGAGAATGGCCACCGGCACATTGTCAAAGTCGAAGTCTGGGAACATCTTGTCCGGGTCAAACTTATCCATGGGCCCCACATACACGCATTGTCCGCAATCTGTGAAGCCAGCGTCCTCAAGCTCCTGGTCAGGAGCAGACAAGGAGCATGGTTGGTGGTTGCGTGCGCCTGCCAGCCCAATGCAAGCTACAGTCATGTTTAAGCTGGGGGCAAGTACTGTGTTCTGAGGCAAGCTCCTGTGGGATCTGCTGTGCCTCCTGTGGGATCTGCGTGCCTCCATCATCCCAGGACTCATCCTTCTCCTGCCAAAGTAAGCCAAGCTGATTCCTTGTCCCCATTACTGCATTCAGCAAGAAGTGTGCACCAGGGCTAGTGGTGGCCTATCCCAAACTTCATGAAACAGAGCGGGCTTACCTTTATTTCTTTCAACTTGGCAGTTGGTTCGTTCCTACAAAGACAGTCACTGAGTCATCCTCAGCTGCTGCCTGGGCCTCCTCCGGCGCTGCCTGGGCACATGCTCATCCAGGCATGGAAGGAAGGCAGGCACAAGGACAAGGAAGTGGCCTCCTCACCAACTGCAGAATCATCATCTGAATCAACTTCATACACCTGGCCACGCAAACAATGAATACCAGACTTTGGCAGCCCAGAGCCCCTGCCTTGGGCCTCTTGGCCACAGGCATACTCTTGGCAGCAGGTGCGGAAGGCCTCTTCTTGGAAGCAGGCTTGGTGGCCCTGGTGGCTGACAGTTTGCCACCAATGGGTGGAGGGCCAGTGGCTGGCTGACGCAGGCCAGAGGTGGCTTGCTGATGCAGGCCTGAAGGCTTGCTGGCCTGAGGCAAGCCTGAAGGCCTGCTGGCCTGATGCAGGCCTGGGGGCCTGCTGGCCTGAGGCCTGCTGGCCTGATGCAGCGAAGGCTTGCCGGCCCTCCAGGCCTGGCTCTCCACAGCCACCTGACTCTCCACATGCTACAACACTGAATGACAAGTGACAAGCCACATGTGCCAATGCCAGGCCGTTGACTGAACAAGGGATAGCACATGCCCCACCATCAGTGGCTAAAAAGTAAGTGTGTCATTAAAATTCTGCCACACACACACACACATACATGCACACACGCCTCGCCTCCTCAAACTGCTCCTCCGCAGGCGGCTCCTCATACTCCTCCCCATGCTCCTCTTCCAGATATTCCTCTGCCTGCATTTGAAAGGCACCAAAAAGCAAGCACCTGAGACATGCCAAAGCCTCTTGCTGCTCCTGCAATGCTAAGGCTCCAGTCCAGGAATTCCAGGCCTTTTGATGCTCCTTCCAAGAAGCACCCAAGAAACACCATCAAAGCTGTCAGCCAGTCTCAGTGTTTAACAGACAATGAATGATTGCTTACTTCTTCTCCCCAACACAAGATGACAAGGAACCATGATGATGATGATGATGATGATGATGATGATGATGATGATGATGATGATGATGATGATGATGATGATGATGATGATGATGATGATTAGTGATGATGATGATGATGATGATGATGATGATTAGATGATGATGATGATGATGATGATGATGATGATGATGATGATGACGGTGGTGGGGGTGATGATGATGATGATCTACTGAATCCCGTTCCTTTGCCTGTTGAGGCCGGGCAGGAGGTTGATGACCCATCAATGCCTTCTCCTCCCTCAGCAAAGAAGTTCCTAGATAGGCAAATGCCAGCAGCTGAGAAAAGCACCAGCCGGTTCCTGGCTGCTCGCACTTGATCCTCAGTTAGCCCCCACACACACGCGCATTCTCTCTTTGGCACACGCACATTTATGACTGTCATGTTCTTGCCAATTTAGTCTGGCGTCTCTGGCAAGCTGGCAGGGTGGCTTCCTTCTTGTGCCAACCTCATTCTGGTTCTGAATGATGTAGAGGTTGTTCACATACATGGCTGAAAAGCTGCCACAGCCAACAGCCCTTGAGCCTACACCTGCTGCATCACAGAGATCAAGCAACTTGCTTGCAGCAGCCCTGAACCACAACTGCAACCACATCTTGCTGGCAAATCCAAGAAAATCAAGAGGCATCAGGCTGTAAGAGAAGTGCAAGATTGCATGGGGGAGCTAACGATACAGAGCTTGCCAAAGGATGACGGCATTCACAATGGCACATGAGTTTTGATGAAAAGATAGCCCCTTACTGTTACCAGCAATTGTTCCTTGTCAAGACATATAGAACCCCCTGCAATAACATACACCCAAAATCAAGGCGCTTGGAATGCAAGGCGCTGTCGGCTGGCTTGTCTGGGCCCAAGGCAGGTTGGATGTCCTGGCACACCTCCAAGGGCAGCAGGCCTCAGCCAGAAAGCGGCCAGGGTGAGAGGCAGTGAGTCAGGGTTCCCTGCACCAAGCCCGTTTGGGTAGCAACTTACAGTTACATCAACTCAGGATTAGCTCACAAAGCATGTTCAGTGCACTGAGGATGGTCTGAGGCACCAACAGGCAAGCAACCTGAGCATGGCTGATGGAACCCCTCATGAAGAGGCTAGGGTGGGTTGCAGCCATGCCTTGGAAAGCCAAGGCATGGAGGGGCAAGGGTAAAGGATAGCTTGGTAGGTCAGGGGAGCTCAAGCTTCTGATTGCAGAAGCACTAGGCCAAACAGCATTTTGTTGTTGACATCAACGCTCCATTGGAATATGTTTTTGCAGCCATTTCACAATGACAGATTGTTTATGGACCAGCCCATGGGTACTGTCAGAATTTGAGCCTTGGCTGGGTGGCAGAAAAGCAGGTCAGACATCTCACCTGTGGGCTTGAACGTTTTCTTGTTGGAAACAGCTGCCATCAACCACACACACACAGAGTGTTCCCTGATTATCCACTGGGTTGTCCCTGCATCTTTGGTGCTGATTGAATTTCTTGGGCGGGACACTCCAAGACATGAGGAGCAATGAGTGCCCTGAGGGCTTAGCAAAGTTCCAGAGAAACAGTTGGCAGTTTCAAAATGCCTTGTGCAATACTGGAGGCTACCCAAATTCAGCAGTGGCCAGAACAGTACATTGCATTCACTTAGTGCTGTTTGGAATGGCATGTTAGCCCAGCCCTCTGCCCAGCCAGCCTTTGCACTGCCTAGAAAGCTGTGTGCAGACCTCAGTCAGACCTCAGTCAGTGTCTGAACCTTAGTATGCAGCAGGCTCCGCTCTGCTGGGACCTTAGTGAACTAAGCCTTAGTATTGCAGGGTTTGAGCCTTAGTGTCCTGCTGCCCCTTTTTGCGGCTGCTTTTATGGTTGACGGCAAGTGTGCAAATGCAGCATGGCTGCAAGTGAAAGCATAGAGCTGACTGAAGCTTCATTTCAATTTGACTTTTGGTGCTATGGTCAAATGGAAACTTAGGACCAGAAATTTCTGAACGCCACTACCCAGACACCTTGCAGCCTACACTTTGCCCACCTGCTCCCTGACAACTATACATGTCCCATGCTTGCAAAGTGTTCTTGTACATCCCTTCCTGTAAATCCAGGGCTCAAACAACCATGTGATGCATTTAAGATTAAAATTCACCATGAAGCTTTGGGATTCAGTTATTGCTGCAAGTAATCTTGTGCTTCAATGCTGCAAAGAGAACCAATCACTATTTAGCTTCATGATGTTGAACAGCAAGTTTGAAAAAGGTGGCCCCAATGCGAATGACATCTCAGGTGATGAACTAGCAGGTCCTGTGTTTTCCAAATGGTTGTGCCCTCTGTGCTGGCAAGTACTTTTCAGTTGTTACAGTTCTAAAGCAAAGCAGGGGTATGGACCACTAGGCCATTCAATATTGCAGTCTTGGTGCAGGCTAAAGTGCCCCATGACCATCCTCCCTGTCTGGCCAGGCCTGCTTGGTCATCTTTACCACGTGCCCAAAAAAAAGGTGCGCTTTTCAGCGCTACCCGCTTTTCAGCGGTGCCTATGTTTTTACCCTCCCTCCCTCCCTGTGAACTGCTGCTCCAAGTATTCCATGAAGTAGTCCGAGCCACAGTGCAGGGGGTGGGCACAGGGAAGGGTTGGGATGTGGGCACAGGGAAGGGTTGGGATGTGGGCAGGCAAATGTAACTGTGGGGGGGGGGGACATCCTTGGGGAGTGGGAAGTGAGACAGTTGGAGGGCATGTGGCACATGAAGAAAGGACACCTTGGAAGTGGGAGGGTGGGTGGAAGTGGGAGGGTGGGAGGGTGGAAGTGGCATGTTGATGAGGAATGATTGGCATGCCCTGCCCCCCCCCAACCTCAAATCATGGGCAAACACTGGTATCTTAGAATGTTGGTGCCTGTATCTTAGTTCCATTTCTTCTGGTTTCAGGCTCACCTAAAAAGAACACCTATGGGTGAACCGTTCTCCCTATCCAAGGGCCAACGGGCGAGCTGCGCGGCGGGGCTTCATGACCAATTCACCGTGCCCAGCAGCTCAAAAATTGTGACAAAACATGGCAAGGTAGTGTGGCATAGTTCTAGGGATACCTTCCCCATTCTTTCCAGGGATCCTTCTAGCTAGAAATCCTTCGGAAACCCAGGGAGAACGGCCGGAATTTGGAAAGAACGATGGTTGAAAAGAATGGGGAATCAACATTTGAAATAGGTGTGTCTCCAAATGGGGAAGCAGCAAAATGGTTGGGGGCCTTTTGGCTTCGCTCTTGACAACAGAAAGGATACTCTCAAAAGCAACGCCCACATGTGAGATGTATTGCAGAAAGCTCAAGGAAACATCCCTGGCGACGTGCATCAAGGCATTCCAATCACCTGAAGTGGTGTCTGTGCAAGCGGAGCGTAGAGAACACAGCCGGCCCTGAATTTTTCACGCCAGCATGGGGTGTCTGCTACGTACTGGCTTGAAGCAAATGCCAGACTTGAGCTGACGGCACGACCATCGTTAAACCATCGATAAAAAATCAGCATCACTGCCCTTTGACATGTGCAAGCGACACGTAGACATCATGGCGGTTCACAACAATTCGTGCAAGCCGGCATTCCGAGCGATGCTCAGGCTGCCATGTGTCACGAAACCAGCAGACAAACGCTTTTTCACACACCCGCCATATGGGCCACGCCCAGGCAGCAAGGCCAGACCGCGAGGCGTGAGTTCAAAAAACTGCATGCCCATTTTTGCCCAACTTGCCGCGGGGTGCCCTGGAGAAATTGCGGACTGGACAAAATGGAATCAGAATTGTGGCTCACGTCCACTCTTTGCCCAGCGCCTTCTTGAATTGGTTCCCTTCAAAAACAACCAAAACAAGTAGTTCTCGTTGGTTTCCCTTTACGACCCAAAAAAACTGTAAAAGGGGGCTGATTTCTCAAACCGGTTCACCAAAAACGAAACGTTTGGCGTCCCCCACCAAAAGAAACACAAAAAAAAAAAAACAAAAAAAAAAACGACAACATAGCCGGGCTGGTTTTCTATTGGTTTCCCTTTAGTGTTTGCCCAAACATCACGCAACAAAACACGAGTTTCCCCCAATACGTCCTTTTTTTGGTTGGCTTCACTCTTTTGGCTTCCCTCCTTGGTTCAACCCTTCAAACAAGGATTGTCTGACCCGCGCTTTCCGCCGAATCCTCGAGCCCATCGGTCCCACCTGCGCTGAAGCGGTACAGCAACTTGGCTTCAGGGCAGTCCCTGGGCGAGACCCAAGAAGAGCATCCCACCTCGATCGCGTGCGCGCGTGGTTGACGACATGGCTGGCTTGTCTTTCTTGGGTCCCAAAAACCCCAACATGGCGAGTCTTCCCTCAGTGGCGAAATCTGCTCCCCTGCTACAAGTGACTACTTTGAGTGGTTTAGTTTGGAAAACCCATGAGTTGGATCAAACAAGTTAAAGTCCTAACATCCCTGGGCAACATGCACCAAAGTTTCTGATGGCTCCCTTTACAACGAAAAGGAAAAGACATCCAAAAAGGGATCGAAGCTGAGGTCCGGGGGGTCCTATACACCAAACACGCGGGCGGATCGAGGGGAGGGGAGGGGAAGCCCCCAGGCGACTCAGCCCCCGCGCCAGGCGTCCGAAGCTGCGGTGAGGGTATCGCGCCTGGCATAGAATCAGCCGGTCTTGCGGTGACTCGCTTCCCGCGAGGGCAACGCGTGCTTGTGCGTATGTGCGTGTGTGTGCGGGTGTGCGTGCGTGCGTGTTTTGGGGGTACTCTGGTCAGGTCAAATAAAGGAGAAGCAAAAAACATCCACGTGAAGGGACTTTGCTACAGATCTGTTCAAGGAAAACACGGGTAGATTGCCAACACGGTTCACCCTCTTCGTTTGCTTGAATATGACAACACACTGCAAAAATGCAGCTGGATGCACGTGGAAGCTTGGGGGTTTGCCACAGCGGCCACATGTTTAACGAAATCCAACGCATTCGGGGCAAATGGACGCCATTTGCTGAATGCAGAAAGACGCGCAGGGAGGTCAGGATCCAGATATGCGTCTATATGCGTCGCGCACCAATCCACAAAAACTCTCCGGCCTCAGTTGAATCAACAAATCAAGCAAAGCCATACCGCGCCTGGAAGATATCATATTTGTCACTATCATCGCAGCACCAATTCTGAGATGGGCTGGTCAGAACTCGTGAGTGGGAGGCCTATAGGCTATAGCCTATAGGCTTCTCAGCTGAAGTACAACAGCACTCTCATAGAAACTGAATCCATCTGAAGACTTCCTTGAGCAAATTTTAAACAAACAACGTTCAGTATTTAGCACCCAGCCAACTTGGGATATTCAGAAGCCAAGACTGGGCTGTGTGCAGATTCTTCTGGCCCAGACTTGTTTCCTTCCCCTTTCCTCGGCCCTTCTTTTACTTCTATTGCGCAGAAAGCCAGCCAACAGAGGGCGGGGGGCTGTCAAACTTCGTGGACTTCGGGGCAGCGAGGCAGCGACTCCCCGCCTGAAAGGCCAGCGCGAAAGGCGCGCCAGCGCAGAGGAAGAGCCTCGTGCTCGAGAAGCTTAGCAAAACATATCTTGGGGGGCTGTCTTTTTACATTTGTTTGAGGGTACCCCTTGGTTGGTAGCTTTACACCAGAAGCAGAACGAAGCCCTCACTATCTGTATTTTATTGTTCATTTGGGGGGGGGCTAAACAAAGGACACTCCAATACTTAAAAAACGTCTCCAACTCAAACGTCAAACGCCCGGCATCAAGAAGTGGATCCAGATGGCCAGATCATGTTTGCCTGGGCGCCGCACAGCCGCACCCTATCGATCCCAAGATGGTCCAGACCTGAGCGCGAGATTTTTCAGCCATGGAACCCAAAGGGGGGGGGGGTGCTGTAGGAACTTCCTGTGGCGCGGAACCCAAGCCAGGGGGGGGGGGGGGGGGGGTTTTGTAGGAACTTCTTCCGGCATTTCTGGACTTCCGGTTCCGATGTCGCTCTACCACATTTCACAGTCCAGGTGAAGGAGATGGATTGCTGTGGGCATCTGCTATGTTCAGTGCGCTGATGATGCATGCTTGGGGAAACAGCGCAAAAACGGGCTGGAAATGTGTCGCGAAAACTCCTGATCTTCAGCCCGAATGGATTCGAGTCACTATGCCACCACTCTCTTCAGTTGGGTGAAAAGCGGCACAATTCCTCCTATGTTGGTTTAGTTACCTTTACTTGCCGAGGGATCGTTGCCATCTGCTCAAAGAGTAAAGCAGCCAGAAAGCCACTGCGCAAAAAGAAGGCGCATCTCTCAGAAGCCCAGCGCTTCTTTGGGGTGTAGTGGGGGGGGGGGGGGCGGAACTTGATTTTAAAGCCCCTCCAAAACCAGCGAAACGGCCGTACCACTGAGCGTCTGGAAAGTTCTGAAGTTCGAAGATTAGCAATGATTGCATCCGTCTTCGGTTGACTGGATGTACTTGTTGCAGTGCAATGTGCTTGGGCAGCTCTCAAATCACCGCTATCAGCTTCGATTTCGACTACTCCAAGTGAACCATAAACGCATGGCCCATTAGCCCACCACACACGAACACACATCCACGATGTGTCCTCTTGTTGAGGAGGATACATTCATGTCACATACACGGCCTCAAACATATATGTTTTCACATGCTTCCGACCCGTTTTTTGCATCATGCCAACTTCGAATTTGTTGCTTCTCTCCCGTCCAAGGCTATGAACAAGTTTCTGACGCCGCAAAAGAAGGCCGGTGCCGAGAAACAGGCTAGGTCCTCCAGTAGAGAGGTTAGAATCAGGGCACCAACTTTTTCTGTAGGCGATTTTGGTAGGGGAACCCCCCCAACCAAAAAAGAAACGGGTGAGAGGTCCACCTTGGGGGACCTCCAGCATCTCCAGAGCCACTCCCAACCGGGGACTTGGAACATTCCTGGTGAGTGCCCCTGACTCCCAACAATGGGCCGCATGACGGTGAACTATTCGAGAAAACAACTCAGACATATACCCAAGAATATGGGGGGTCCAGGTTATTTTTCAGTGGATGTACTTTTTGGATATCCAAAACCCCATTGACTGGCTATCGCCTTCGCATGTGAGACAGTCGACAAACAGAAGCCGAAGGCTTCGCAGTGCTACCCCAAAATGAAGTGATAGGATCTATCAAGTGCTTACGCACTTGCACCTACTGAAATAAATACACGTTTTCGGGTCACTTGGATGAGAGCATGTTGTAAGTTGTGATTAAAAGCAGAAGCCCCAGTATCGTAAGAATCCAGCACCTTCACGTGATAAAAAGCAAAATGACCGCCCTCCCGGTTGCTATAGAGCAATAATGATGTACCCTCTACCCCAAGAACCTTTAAGAATAAAGGATGCAAACGAAAAACCTGGTTTTGAGCCTGTTGCTTACTGAAAACCGGGTTTTCCACCCGAAAACCCGTTTTACTTTGAACAAAATACAAAACCCATACAAAACCCGTACAAACCCCAGACAGAACCCGTACGTTTGTATGCTTTTCATAGAACCGGGTTTTCCCGCGAAGAACCCGGTCTTTGTCGATAACCTTTAAAATAAACGGTTCTTGGAGTAGAGGGTATATACAATGAAGCTGACTTGTTCGTAGCCTTCCAAAATTGGCATATCCAACTCATGTGTTCATCTTACTGCATAGTTTTTTTTTTTTTTTTTTTATTATGGCGTTGGACGGTCTGCCGCCGCAAGTAGTCCACTTGAATCAATATGTTAGATTGCACACATTCACCAGAAGTGTACTTAGGTCTACAACCAACTAGTAGCTCTTGACTGGGCTGCCCTCAGAGCCCCCGCCAAAAGTTTGATTTTTAGTGGGTAAAATGGAAACTATACCACTAAACACTAAAAGGCTAAAAAAGCTAAGGGCATCCCACGCCTGGCGACAAGCCAGCGACTTTCATGGATGACCTGTCCAAGCTGAAAGGGCCAAATCAGGGGGTCGCGCAGCTTTTCTGCCTCATTGGACTCGAAACTGTACACTGTACACTTCCTGGTTCTCAGTAGGGAATCCAAAGGAGTTGAGCCGTCGGAGGGGTCCGTGGCTTCGCTTGTTGGATTGAAACCACATAGGGGTTTCTCATTCCCTCGGAACCCCTGCTGAGAACCAGCATGTCAAACCTGGCTGGTCACGTCGGCCAAGCATCGCGCGGCCAGGCCATAAGCCCAGAAGTGAGTTTTCAGGCGAGGCCCCATTGAGCCCATCCGACCTTCCTAGGTCCTGTAGAGAGGTTAGAATAAGTTGGTACCAACTTCTTTCTGTACGTAGTCTATTTCAGTAGAGGAACCCTCCCAACCAAAAAAGGGCTGAGAAAGGGCACTACTGGGGGACCTTGTTTCCGTCCCGGAGGATCGATCCGAAGATTGAGAATTGGAGGCCTCCTGTCAACATGTCAACACCCAGAATGCTTCTGGTGGTTTCTTAAAAATAAACAGGCTATGTACAAAATCATCCAGACCTGCGAACACAAGAAAGCTTGTGGGTCAATATGATCATCAAACCAACACGCACGTCTTCTTTCCATTGGAGGCCGTCGCTGTCAGATCAGCGCTTGCCACGCGGCAACGGCCCACAGGTCCCGACGGCAGATTCCCCAAGTGCCAGTGGCTGTGCTCCAGTTTTCCAATGCCCGTGGATCCCAGTTGCAAGCCCTTGCAGGTAACCAGTTCTTTCGGCTAGTGCTACAAAACCAGGTAAAATCCAGGGGTTGATTCCCCAGGTGAATCCATTTATCTAGGACCGCCGTGGATGGCTATTTGGGTGTGTCCTTTTTTTTTGAGGGTAGCCGTTTTGGTGGGTTGAAGGGGAAATCAAAAGGGACACCCGTTTGAACTCCATGGGTAACTTCCCGATTTCCAGGGATCCGAATCTTTCTAGACCTCCGGAATCCCAGGGAATGTCTGAGAAAAAGAAAAACGATGCTTGAAAAGAATCAACCCCTAGAATAGTAGGTAGTTAGGGTTTAGGGTTTAGGGTTTCAGTTATCTTTAATCATTCCAAAGCCAGGTAAATGGATTCACTGTGCATGCCGATGCTTTCTCACTATCGGGGAATCGAGTGCCTTCTATGCATGGTCTCAGAAGCGCTCCGATTCAGGACACCTGCTAGGACGGAGCCAGGTGTCACAAAATCACGAAAGTGCGCAACCGCCTCCATACTTCCGCGTGTCCCTTGCCTCTCTGAATCAGCGCATAAGATCACAAGGTCGTGCGAGTGCTTGCGGAGACCTCACCATGTCTGACAAGAACATAAACGTCTCTTGCACACTGGCTACGGGATTAAGGGTTTGGTTTTAAATTGGAGACCCTTCGCTTGAAATCGTTTTTGGTGGGGATCTGTGTCCGACCGTCCACCAACCATTTGGGAGGGTATTCCTGCTTCAAAGTCTTGATCCCCGCGCGCCGGTGTTGCAGGAGAGCTGAGTTTGCGAGACCTGGCTTCAACAAGCGAAGCAACAAGCCATGAGGTGATTCGGGGCTGCTGTGGCTCTATTTGTGTTTGTTTTTGTGCTTCATCTGCCTTTTGAGTGCTGATTTTCTACTTACCCTTCTATTGTGGCTATGTAGTCAAGGTGCTAGATGCTGATTCCCACTTGTGGCACGTCCTTTTCATCCCAGTGGGTCCCCTTAGGTGTGCAATACTGTGGGTGGACAAAATCCATTTCGCATCACCTAAGACTTTAAGAAACCCTGAATTGATGACTCCCCTCTACATACCAACAAAGAACGGTCTCCAAAGGGCTTCTTAGGTGGAGCAGGATTTCGTCCATCCACAGTATGGCGATGCGCCTCTCAAAAGCAACTCCAAGAACACCTTAAATGGATTCCTGATATAAAACGCATGGATATTGAAGCCTCTAAGTGCTCGACCATTCGAAGCATGTGAAGGTGAGTTTCAAAGTTCAGACATCTCCGAAAAGAAGGTGGAACAAAGCAAAACGATGTCGCTACTGTTCTCATTAGATGCGGAAGTGCGAGAGTGCAGAACCCCTCCCCCTCCCCCACACCCACACCCACGCCCCCCCATAATATCCAACTTGCACGAGTCTCTTGTCAAGCCGGCTTCCCATTTCAATTCTTTCCACCTGGGCCAGACATTTGGACCCCAGAACAGCTGCGAGCTTCTACGCTGGCTAAGAGGAAGCAAAGGAACCCCCAAGAGGGCGACAAAGCGACGGAGAGGGCAACAAGGTGAGTCAAGTCTGGCAATACCCCCTAAAAACTTTCCATGGCACGCTATGCAAGTTGGCAACACTCAAAAGCTCTACGCAAAACCGGGCCCTTGTGTCAACTTATGTCCCCAGAGCCTTTCCAAACCCATTCCCAAACCCTCCCCAACTCCCTCCCAGCCCAATGCGAGCGGCTGCTTGGCGGATGGCCGCGGCTTCAAAGGAGCCCATCGACTGGACCAGCTGCCTTTGGTGCCCCAACTGTGCATGGCTGCGAAATCCATTTCGCACCTAAGAAACCATCATAGAAACCACTGTTTGTTGGCATTGGGAATCAGACCGTTCCAGGGCTTGGTGCGAAATGGATTTCGCAACCATCCACAGAATGGTCCCCGCCATTTTGGGCGGCCGACTCACACCCCACAAGGCTCCCCAAGGCCAAACCCACATTGAATGCGGCTAAAAAAGAGATCCTACAAGCCACAGCTCCGCGCCTGGAGAATTCCGCCTCACATTGGCAACCGAGAAGCCCATGGGACAAAACAATCTACGTAACTAACTAACAAGGGAACAAACGATCGAACTCTCCCGCCGCAAACCATACAGGACTGGACATCTGTGAAAATTCGCCCCTGGGACAGGAAGGACACAGCTATCCTCTTGTTTTGCTCTTGCGTGTTGAGGTTCTTTTGGCCAACTCAAGATCTACGGTGTTTGCTTACTAGGGAAGATCAGGGTTCGGGTTAGACCTGGTCCAACTCGGAGTATGTTGTTCGGTGATGTTAGGTGTTGCCCACCACTCACTTGCACCTAGGAATTGGCCTAATGGTTCTTTGACCCCGGCGGTTTGCGCCGGAAAACTTCTTGCTTTGGCCCGAGGCATGGGCGGATATCTTTGTTGGTGGGTATATCTCGTAGCTTGAAGAGAAGCACCAATTCCTCAACTATGTACAAGCTTGAATTTTGCCCGAAGTGAGACTGAAAATAAAAACTGATAATCAGGCATGACACTTTATTGAAGCACAACGATGTGTCCAAATCAAGTCAGTTGTTCATGAGAAACCCCAGTGATTGAATTGACACATACCTTAAGAACCCCCGAGTCGCCTTCAAAACAGAATTGAAACGGTCTACCCAGAATCATGGAAATCAACGGCGGCTGCACCCAGTTCTGGTTGGGGCTATCCCTTACGGGGTTTTGATTGTGGCTCGAATGGGCTTGCTTCTTTCTCAAGGACTGCTTATGGAAGCTAACTGGAAAAACCCGAGTGCTCATGTTGCGGCTCCAACTTCCTACTCAGTTGGGTGTGTGTTTTAGGCACCCCCTCCCCGAAAGGGCAATTTTTCCCTCGAGCCATTTCAAGAAGGGTACCCCAACAAAAGACACACCCGTGTCTTCGGGCGTGTCCTTTGAGGGGTTTCACCACCCCAAGCCCCGTTGAGAGCGTCTGTATCTCAAAGTTGATGGCAGACTCAACGTTCGCTTCTCCTGTTGCTTTTCAGTCCCTACCACCCAAAAACGGGGCTAGCCGGGCTAGCCTCAAAAGGCAAATCAACATGAAAGGTCCACAGCAATAAAAGGGCATTGCCTGCCTAGTTGTGACTCTCTGCCCAAATTCGCACAATTCTGACATGCGGGCTTGAAATTGTTATATTTGTCATGCACCCCCATGAGAGAAGGCTCCGAACCGACGACAAAAAGTAAAGATTAGTCGTCTGTATGACCCCCTCTCCCCCCCCATGAGGCTCAACGAAAAACCACCAAAAGGGGGTACCAACTCCAACGTCTCCATCGACCCCCCCCCCCCCCCGAGCTGCGAGAACGCCGAGTCCGGCGTGCGCAGCAGCTCGCCCGGCGCTCCGAGCTCCGCCAGCTGCCCGGATTGAAGGACCATGACCTGGGATTCCGTGGGGTTTCTTTTGCTTTTCTGTGTCCCTCAACTCTCAACCCTGAGTTAGGTCGGGTCATCATCATCATCATCATCATCATCATCATCATCATCATCATCATTTCCTTCGGAAGCCCGGTTGCCCTCCTGTCTACGTTGCCGTGGAACCTGACGTTTCGGGGTCCTGGAAAACTGTGTTCCATGAAAATGGACTGTCCGGAACCGGTGGGTTCAAGGTTAGTGGAGAGGGCGGGGTCTCAAAAGGGGATCTGCCACTTGCATGTTCGCTGTCTGGAAAACATAGAAATATTCTCGTAGTGATAGATCCCGAGGCCTCTAGTTTCCACCCCCCAAACCGAAGCTACCCGCAGAAATGTCATGGGACAGCCACGTAGTTTGCCACCAGACAAAGGGTATTGCATGAAACGTCTGGGGTAGTGGTTTGGGGTAGTGAAACCCATTTAGAAAGCCCGGTTACCGAAAAGGGGAGGTCGGGGGTTGATCAGAAGGTCCGTGATGCATGGGATGACCATTGGTTGAAAAAGCACAACAAGGATTTGCTGATCAACCTCCATGTATGTAATCCAAAGGTGTGTCGGCTTGAAGGGAAACCAATCTTTTTCGAGGTCCCGCTATTTTGACACATACCTATCTCCGCCCTTTGGTTTAAAAATCACATGAGCTGAGTTTTGCTTTGAGGCTACCTGTCTTTTGTGTCCTTGAATGCAACACCTACATGTGAAGCAGGCCTTGCGAAATATGTGAAGTCATGACTGGCATTTACTCACACGGAAACCAAACAGTTGCATCTCGAGGGCCTGTGTGAAACCGGCTTGGGCCTTCATTGTTGATCAACGTCAACACTCAGAATTAGTTTGTCGTATCTGTCTGACCATTTATCAGCAAATACGGCCCACAAGCCCTGTCCTGTCAAAACACGTAATCATCCAATCTGACTTTGTCTTCACTCACACACACAGACACCTCTTGTTGCATGCTGTCTCAAAGGCCAAGCCTGCGTCCCCCAGACCTGTGGAGTCCAATCACACAACGCGAAACCTGACTGTCAATTCAAAGAATGCTCCCCCCTGAGCCGAGCTCCCCTCTGGTCCCATGTCCAAGGAAACTTCGTCCAGCCGAGTTGCCTTGTCATAGTCCGCGACAGTTATCAGACGATGTGCGATGGTCAAAAGGCTTGCCTCAAATGTCCTGAGCTGCTCGTCTCGTGTATTTCGGCGACAGTTTGTGAGACTTGCACGCATTCAGGCACGGAGGCACGCATGTACGCACGCACACACATACACACACACACACACATTGAAATCATTAAACCATCGATTTGGACATCGATGAACCTGCATGGGACCCAAAGTACCCAGGACGCAATAGAACATGGGCGTCCACATACAAGTATGCAAAGATATGCTATATACGTGCACATAATATAATATATATGTCTGCCTGGCACCTGTCCTCACTTGACGTCTATACACATCACCGCCACACAATTTGCGCAGTTCTCGCTTAACGCAGGACGGGACAACGAAAGAAGCATAAACCTTGGTGAAACTTCCTGCGCCCATTGGATGACACCTTGTGCGAGCGAGGCATCTGGGTGCGACCTTTTCTTTCAGACCATGCCATCTTTTAGGTGGGGACTTATGTCCACCAACCACCTTTTTTACGGTGGTTCCATGTGGGTCCCTACATTCATGGGCATCTAGCCGGTTCAGTCATCTGTTCCAGCACGAAGCCGGGGCTTGGATACCAGATTTGTGGGCTCATTGCCACCCAGATCATCACCAAACGCGCCACAGACAAACACACACACACACAGACACAGACCCTGTTTGCATTGCAGCCCGTTGCCAAGTCCCGTTGCCTCCGACCCAAAAGTTGTTGAGTCTCTGAGTGCATTTAGCTCCCCAGAGTCGATCGCCAAACAACCACTCCCTTGAAGTCCACAAGGCTTTGGCCCGAATCCCGCTTTGAGAAACTCCCACAGGTCCGTGGAACCCATGGAACCCGAGGGGTTCCGTTTAAGGAAGCGACGATGTCCCGGCGACGATGGTCAGGTATGACAACGTTGGGAGACGGGGGTCCTCGGGCCTCCCATGTGAAACACGTAGTTGACCCGGACCCTATATATAGATATATATGTGTGTATATATATATATATGTATATATATATATATTCATATGTTTGGATTTGAAGACCGCAGGTAGGGGAGTCCTAGGTTCTACAAAGACTCACTGATCGAGTGGATTGGCCAGAAGAATAAAAACAACCACACGTGTTGCCACTGAAATGGTCACTTGGGTGACTCCAGTCCCACTTGGAACTCAGGATATTCTGGGCTCTCAAATGTAAACAGCCTAGAATGGGCGGTTTCCTCTCAGAGAAGAAGAAACTCAGAGACCCCAGGATCCTGGGCTTGTCTCAACATTTATTGTTAAAAAAAAAACCTAATTACAAGCGGTTTCCTCTCCGAGAAAAAGGAACCTCAGAGACCTACGGTCAAGAAACGGACCCCTCCCCATGGCCCCACCACGTGTCCGCCTCCCAAAACTTCCACCGAGGCGCTGCACCGCTCGGCGCAGGCAGAGCTGGACACTTTGGTCCGTCTTGGCATCCACCGAACTGGTGGCCTGCGCCGTGACGAAGCTCGTAGGAGGAGGGGGGAGGGGAAAAGGACGAAGCGGGGGGGGGGGGGTTTAGGGCAGAGGCGTTTGGACAGAAATGATGAACCCAGAACCATGCTTCAAGAATTAAGATGGCGGCCGCAACCATTTATGGCAAGGGGATTGCCCCTTGCTAACCTTCATTTACCCGGGTTTTGATTGTGACCCAGTTGAGGGAGAGAGGGACGGGGGACGGGTAAAAACAAAAGGCTATCCAAAAATACTGGCAAAATTAGCTTTGCTTAGGTTTCGGGTATTTCCCTGGTCGGAGCTTAGCCCTCCAATCCCAAAAAACTGGCCCTATGCCCTAAGAATCTTGACAACCCCCATTGCCTCTGGGCCTCTAGAACACCTTCCACGGCCCGAAGCTCCACGACACCTCCAATGAAGTTTGGACTCTTAGGGTGTAGTAATAATCGCATTTGCGGACCACCTGTCCCGAGGGGACGTGGCCGAAAGAAACATGAGCATCAGCAGAAGTCGTCAACCATGCTTTTGCTCGGTCCGAAACACTGGGTTGTTCAAATTGGGGGGGGGTCTTCAATCCTAAAAAAGTAATCAGCAGTGGGACACCACTACAAGGACTAAGGATTGACTATGAACCACCCAGCCGTATGTACAGCAGTGGACAAACTAAGGGTATAATAGTTGGTGACATGATCAGCCCTGCAACTGTGCAAAGAGACTCTTTGAGGCTACCATCCCTTCAACCATGCCCGATGGAGGACACACAGCCCAAGAGCGGCAAGAAAAGCCCGTAGTGAACATCCCAATCCCCACTAAAGTAGACAAAAATGGGTGGCGCACCTACCCCAAAATGAAATCCCAAATCGGTTTTGATCCCCTAAGAATGTCGATGCCTCGACGCAGGCCTCGTCGCACACCAAAAGCCGGGGCTTTCGAAGCAGCGCCCGCGCCAGGCACAGGAGCTGGCGCTCGCCTCGAGTGAGCCATTCAACTTCTTCAAGGTTGACATACGTTGTGGACCGTTGTGGTTACTCGGCCGGCTTGCTGCACTCGAGGTGTCCAAAGCTCACCAAAGCAACTGCTGACCGGTGTCAGGGGTGTGCAGGAAGCCGACGGCGGCTCGCTACGGAACTTGACTTGGCAACTGCTTGGTGAAATCCCAACGTATCCAGCCACTGTGAAGGACGAGGAGACTCGACGCGAGCAACAAAAAAAAGTATGTCGTGGACATGCGTTAATTTGAGCAACAGTGCGGTCGATGCGCATGCAGGCAAGTGAAACCTTGAACCACAATCCATCGCAGCATGTCCTGAGTTGAACAATCACTTAATTTAACACATCCCAGCATGTAGCAATGTATGATGGTCCCATGTAAAGTTGATAGCTCATGGTCATGCTTGCAATCTGCTTGCAAAAGCACCACACATCGCTCCATACTCGCCCCACAACAGGAACTGATTCGAGGACGCAGCATCCAAGGTGGCATGCATTTGATTCTTGGTCTGGATCATCAGACTGTAGCACATGGTTGGTCCAAAAATAGGGCGACCAAATGGGGCAAACCCTGGTGCATGGAACCAAGGAGGATTTCCCCCGCTGTCCATACGCTGGCGACGAATTTTGGACCCATGGCAAGTCCTTGGCGAGCAGAGCCACCCGAGAATGAGCGAAGCCGGGAGCAGCGAAGCGAAGCCGGCAAAGAATGGCTTTGTAAATACTTGGTTGCTGTTGACCCTGCAAAAAGTGAATATTTTTTTTGGGGGTTAGTGGAAACCCAACTTTATTTCAACCAAAAAGTTGAAGTCTAAAGATCCAACCCAATAGCAGTCAAGAATAGAGTGGCTTCCAGGATAGACATACTGAGCTCATGAACTGATGCCGCAGGAAACGGCGGAAGACATATCAGGGTTGGAATTCCCCATCAGGTGTGTTGCGGCTTGCATACAGCAAACTGAACATGCTTTTCTTACAAATCTACTCAATTCACAAACAACATCTTGGAACTCTACCTGCAAAACTCCGCAATCACCTGCCCAAAACCCCAAGTGTCAAAACATATTTTCAGTGAAACGCGCAGCAACAACATCGGCCAAGCATTCAGCATCAACTCACAGGAACAAATGGCAGGCAGGTCCGCAAATGCAAACCAAACCCCCACCCCACCTCCCCCCCTCCCCCTTGGAGCCGGTGAGTCCGTTGAGCCGAGTTGCCCACGGAGAGATTGGAGCCTGCTTGCTCGATGGGGCTCTTGAGCGTTAACGCCAGCTGCGCATGCTGCAGAGCTTCCATGCAGGTCCTGAGCCGGGCTGCCAGGATACAAGGCCATGGTAATTTACATATGGGTGTGGCTGAAAACAAGGAATCGGACTTCCCCAAATGGGGGTTTTACGCATCTTGGAATCTTGACCTGTCGCAAACTCAGAGCGCCAAAGTTTTTTTTACATGCCCTTCCCAGGAGCCTTCGGAAGCTGCTGCAAGGGAAGCAGGGTACTCTCACTGAAACGGGGGCTTGGGTCAACCCAGTTCGATGTGCCAGGGCACCGCCAAGAATGTACCAAGACATAAGGCTGACTCTTTGACTGCTCCCATGAGGAAAGTCCCTCACCCTCAGGCAAATTCCGGAAAAATTGCGCAGTAGTCTCCCTTTGGGCAAAAAAATGGCCTCACCCATGCTGGGTATTTCAGGCTCAGTTGGATAAACAGGGATCGTCTCTGAAGAACTTGCAGGGACCCAGTGTCAATCTGCCTTAAGCCTGGGCGCTGGTCGTCGAATTCCCCGAAGGGGTCGAGGTTGTACTGCACTGTGCCACTGAAGATCACAGGGTCCTGTTCACGACTAGATCCCTTGTTAGCCGTGTGAGAATCTGGCACAACAAATTGAAATCCTCCTCTTACGACCGCCACACTGCAAGCAAACATTCACACACAGCCAAAATGTACGCCCGATGCTTCTAGGAATTGGGAGTCCCCCGTTCTTCCTCGTGTGACCGCTGACGCCCCCCGGATCACGGATGTTCAAAGACATGCTTCAGGCCATGGCTGTCCAGAGTGTGTCCTTCTGTACGTCTTGCATAATATTCTCCGAGCTTGCAGCACATGCTCAGTCTAGTCAAAGACACCTTCTAGCCGTTGTCTAGATTTTTAGGCGTTGGCCTGTTGCAGTTCTGGCAAAGTCATATCTCCTTTCCAGGGTGTGTCTAGCAAAGTCTTCCTGATACGTTGGTCCCAGCACATTGCTAGCACATATCCAAAATCTTTCTAGCATCGGACGAGCATGTGCCCATCTTAGTCATGGTATACGTCATATGTCTAAGTGTTTTTTGATGCATAGCAAGTAGGTCTTGTCTGCTTCATATGTGTTGCATGGTTTACGAATCAGATTTGCATTGAAACATGTGCCTCATGAACTTCTAACAAGTTCTGGCACATGTTTGTCTGAACAAATAAACAACACACACGTAGAGATTCGTCAAATAAGCCACAGTGAGCATGTGTGTCCCCAATTACTGTTGAACATGACCGGCTGGTGATTTGCCGTTGGTGTTCCCCATGTCGCCCCCCGCCCCCCACGCCCCCTTAAAAAAGAAGACAACATATTATGAAACACAACAACACATTGATTTAGTGTATACTAAGGTGGTCGTAGTTCGCAAACAATAGCCACAACAATAGAACATGTAGATTGGCTCAACAATGTGCACGCCCCTAGTACCCTGCCTGGGATATCAACTGCGTTAAGACCTGCCGAGTATGAGAAGCGCGAAGCAGAGTAGCTGTATTCTGAAGATCACTCGTGCCGTCCTGAGTGATGATGCCCATGGATCGCCGTGCCACATCCAAGGGCCTTGACAACTGCACTCACCGATCGAGGGTGCTTCAGTCACAGTGCAGAGATGTGTTCATGCGCGGAATCTGGGTATAGCTCCAATGCTCAAAAAAACGACTTGCCAAGAATGTGAAAGCTACTATTGGGTGTATCTATTTTCAGGGACCCCCCCAAGCAAAGGTGGTTTTCCTCTTGGCTTCCGTTTAAAACCGCCAAAACAAGGTACCCTCCAGAAACAAGAAAAAACACACCCAACTGTGCATTTGAACATGCCTCAGCACATCCCTGCAATACACGGCAATGTGAGCTTAAACTTGTCCGGCCTGGCTCAAAACCAGAACACCCTCGGAGTGATTGATTTCAGTTTGGCGTGTGCTCGAGATTCAAGATATGCACGAAATAAGACGGGTTAATGTGCAAAGGTTGTTTCAGGGGGTGCAGTTTAAGGTTGGCCAGTGTAGGTTTGAAGAAGACTCAGGAGTCTTCAACAAACAAACATCTATGTGCGTAAAGGGCAAAACTGAAACACAACAAGGAAACTGACTTTCTCAATGTTGATTCCCCTTGCACCGTCCGCCATTTTGAGAAACGCCTGCCCCCCCAAACCCCCCCTCCCCCCCCAAACTCCCCGAGGCCCTAGCAACTGCGCGAGGTCCTGGCCCAGTAATCGAACCTGGCCCCCCTCGATGGGACACAGCCGGAACCTGGCCGCTGCGCCGGAGAAAAAAAAACACAACACGTCGCCCGGGGCATGGGTCGGAATTAAACAACCAGGATATGGACCGCAGGTTTCTGTCCACGTTTCCATTTACCAGGGCAAGCCAAGTTGGGTACCTATTCTTGACCCACAGCCAGGTGTTTTTTTTGTTTTCCCGGTTTTTCTTCTGAGTGCCAGGGGTGACACACGTGACATGCGCGTGTTGGTTTGAAGCAGGGGGGTGTATACATGTAGGTACAATCTCTGTGTGTGTGGGTGTCGTATATATATATATATATATGCACCGCCCCTCAAAACCCGTGCTTTCTGCTTATGTAATGGGGTCAAGTAATTGTAGACTGAATTACCAAAAGTGGGCTCATTTCACAAGACTTGCGCGGATGATTCATTAAGACTTTGCCACCCATATAATCTAGATCTTGAATCTTGCATCCAGTATGGGACCCCCAAAACGCTTTAAAGCGCGCTAACACACTTTTGGATCTAAGATCAAAGATTCAATATTCCCAGGACTTCAAGCACTTTAAAGCACTTATATTATGGATTCAAGATTCAAGAACTAGAGTCCTAGGAATCTTGAATCTTAGATCCAATGTGCTTCAAAGCGCTTGAAAGCGTTTTAAAAGAATACAGTCACAGTCACATGTCAGCAGATTCGGGCATAGATATATGCTCAAAATTGGAGTGCCTGAAAAGGGAGTGGACATCGCACAAAAATACTGCAAATACCGTCGAATTGTGTTGGGGTGTGATTTTTTGGGGTGGGGGACCATATGTATAATATAATATACGTACACATAGCTACGTATGGTAGCTCCCGTCCCAAATACCAAGGTCTTCAACTGCAAAAACCATGTGCATGCTGCAGAATGTACAATGCATAATAACGATATGAGCGATATGTACAGCAACCTGTGTAAGACCGCATCCACGCATCACGCAGGTTGGTTGATTGTGTTCTGTAAGCTGCACCTCCCCAACTTGCTTCTGTTTGGTGACGTCATGCCCACAGGAGAAAAAAAAGATAGAAAGCTCACTCTGCCCCTGAGGTAAGTCGTGGGCAAACTTGTTCTCGGTGGATTAATATTTTTTGGATATGTTTCGGGAGGTTTGGAACCAGTTCCGAATCGTCCGGTTCTCCAGGAGTTGGACACAAATGCAATCTATGCACATCACAAGCTGAATATTATGCCACCTAAACATGAACACAAGCAAATCGTATCAGATCGTATCAGAATGCGAGCGGCTCGCATTGGTCCCGGAACTGTTGCACTTGCAACACAGGCGCCGGTCCGTGGCTCGATCCCAAACGGGCCGCTCGGCTCGGCTGTTTGCCACCGGCACCCAGAAGCACCACTGGGCCCGTTTTCGGATCGATCCCGGGCCGAAAGCTGAAAACTTGCGGCTTAGAAGGGACACCCAACCACCAATCCCTTCCCCCTATTAATAAATACGGGTCCCCCCCCCAATTATAAAAAAATCCTCCCAAGCAAAACCTTCTTTTGCACCGGACGAGTCGGAACTGGTTCCAAGCCACCCGAAACATATCCAACAAAACCTTCTTTTGCACCGGACGAGTCGGAACTGGTTCCAAGCCACCCGAAACATATCCAACAAAACCTTCTTTTGCACCGGACGAGTCGGAACTGGTTCCAAGCCACCCGAAACATATCCAACAAAACCTTCTTTTGCACCGGACGAGTCGGAACTGGTTCCAAGCCACCCGAAACATATCCAACAAAACCTTCTTTTGCACCGGACGAGTCGGAACTGGTTCCAAGCCAAAAAAAAAATCCCCTTCGACCTACGACCCTTCGACGGCGGGGTACAAAGCCACCGCCAGCGTGGACTTCCCGGAGCCGGTGCGGCCCACCACCGCCAGGCGCTCCTGACTTATGCACGCGGGAGAGATGTTAGGTCCTCCCGTAAGCAAAGGCAACCCACGTTTGGGAGATCTCCTTGTCTAGGTCCTCCAGTGGAGAGCTTAGAATAAGATGGTACCCGATTTGTTTTCTTCTGTCTAGATCGCCAGTTGCTGTTTTGTCTTTCCCATGCACTTTACCCCAAAAACCAGCAACCATGACTGAAAAAAGCCATCGCAACTTGGCTATCTAGGGAGTTTCCATCACAAGGTTCTCCAGTGGAGAGGTTAGAATAAGGGCACCAACTTGTTTCTTTCTATTTTAGTAGGGTTCCGAACCCTCCCAACCAAAAAAGTTGGGAGAGAAGGGCACCTGGCTGGACCTAGGTTCCGTCCGTTCCCTCATCCCATGGAGTGGATGGCCCAAACAAAGGAACCGGGACTGTCGGTATTTACCACTAAAATGGTTTCCCACCCGCAACTAAATATATATATATATATATATATATGGCAGGGCCCCACAAGTCAAAAAAAAACTTGGTATTGGAAGGGGGTCTTAGCATATATATGTATATATAAATAATAGTAATAATATAATAATAATAACAATAATAATAACAATAACAATAATAATAATAACAAACAATAACAATAATAATAATAACAATAATAATAACAATAATAATAGTAATACTAATAACAATAATAGTAACAACAATAATAATAGTATTAATAATACTAATAATAATAACAATAACAATAATAATAACAATAATAATAGTAATACTAATAACAATAATAGTAACAACAATAATAATAGTATTAATAATACTAATAATAATAACAATAATAATAATAAGAATAGTAATACCAATAACAATGATAATAACAATAATAATAACAACAACAATACTAATAATAATAACAATAACACTAATGATAATAATAATAATAATAATAATAATAATAATAATAATAATAACAATAACAATAATAATAACAATAACAATAGTAATAACAATAATAATAATAATAACACTAATAATAATAACAATAATAATAACAATACTAATAAACATAACACTAATCCGCCGACCCCTTGTCCGCAAGGGCGAGGCGCACGGGAAGGGTGGTTGATAGAAAATACAGAGCTGCAAGCGGAAATGGAAATGAGGACAATGCATCATCCTCATCATGTTCATCATCATCCTCGTGATTATCATCATGGTAATCCTACCTAGTTTGAGCCTGCCAGTAGCTTGTCTGGTCGTCTCATCATCATCATCATCATCATCATAATCATCATCATCTTCATCCTCTTCCTTATCTTTATCATCGTCCTCATCTCAACCTTGACAAACTTGCAATTTTGTCAGGGTAGTCTGCGCGGCCTAATGGACAACCCATTTGCAGAAGAAAAACATTAACTGCCCCTGACACCATGGTTCTGAATTTGTCTACAAGCATATGACTACTGGCAGGATCAACTAAAGTTGTCCATCACGCGGATGCTTAGCAAAAGATGCGTGGACATGATCATCATGATGACTGCTGGAGATGCAAAAGCTGCGTGGACATGATTATCATGAGGATTGCTGGTTATCATCTTCTATAGTGTATATGAGGTATATAGTCTAATGAGGTAATAAGGATTGCTGGTTATCATCTTCTATCTTCTATATATATTATCATCCTCATCATGTTCATCAGTTGAGGCGTGCTGTTCCTGACAGTGCCAGATGAGGGCGAAAGGCGAGGTGTTGGTGATGCTGAGGATGCGCTGGCATATGAGCATAACCGAAGCTTCATCCTCATAAGGTTACATCATTACCATCCTCATCATCATCATCCTCATCATGTTCATCATCATCCTCGTGATTATCATCATGGTAATCCTACCTAGTTTGAGCCTGCCAGTAGCTTGTCTGGTCGTCTCATCATCATCATCATCATCATCATAATCATCATCATCTTCATCATCTTCCTTATCTTTATCATCGTCCTCATCTCAACCTTGACAAACTTGCAATTTTGTCAGGGTAGTCTGCGCGGCCTAATGGACAACCCATCTGCAGAAGAAAAACATTAACTGCCCCTGACACCATGGTTCTGAATTTGTCTACAAGCATATGACTACTGGCAGGATCAACTAAAGTTGTCCATCACGCGGATGCTTAGCAAAAGATGCGTGGACATGATCATCATGATGACTGCTGGAGATGCAAAAGCTGCGTGGACATGATTATCATGAGGATTGCTGGTTATCATCTTCTATAGTGTATATGAGGTATATAGTCTAATGAGGTAATAAGGATTGCTGGTTATCATCTTCTATCTTCTATATATATTATCATCCTCATCATGTTCATCAGTTGAGGCGTGCTGTTCCTGACAGTGCCAGATGAGGGCGAAAGGCGAGGTGTTGGTGATGCTGAGGATGCGCTGGCATATGAGCATAACCGAAGCTTCATCCTCATAAGGTTACATCATTACCATCCTCATCATCATCATCCTCATCATGTTCATCATCATCCTCGTGATTATCATCATGGTATCCTACCTAGTTTGAGCCTGCCAGTAGCTTGTCTGGTCGTCTCATCATCATCATCATCATCATCATAATCATCATCATCTTCATCATCTTCCTTATCTTTATCATCGTCCTCATCTCAACCTTGACAAACTTGCAATTTTGTCAGGGTAGTCTGCGCGGCCTAATGGACAACCCATCTGCAGAAGAAAAACATTAACTGCCCCTGACACCATGGTTCTGAATTTGTCTACAAGCATATGACTACTGGCAGGATCAACTAAAGTTGTCCATCACGCGGATGCTTAGCAAAAGATGCGTGGACATGATCATCATGATGACTGCTGGAGATGCAAAAGCTGCGTGGACATGATTATCATGAGGATTGCTGGTTATCATCTTCTATAGTGTATATGAGGTATATAGTCTAATGAGGTAATAAGGATTGCTGGTTATCATCTTCTATCTTCTATCTTCTATATATAATATATATATATATTCTATATCTTCTATATCTTCTATCTTCTATAGTATACATTTTAAGGGTGACGTTAGAGAGCATTGGTGATGCAAAAGATGCGTGGACATGACTATCATGATGGCTGCTCGTCCTCGCAGCAGCAAACAGAACTAAATTGAGCATGGACAGTCTGGGATTTGAACCCGGGGCCTCCCGCATACTGAGCGGGTGTGATACCACTACGCCAACTGCCCCTGACACCACGGTGCTCAATTTGTCTATGATTGAAACGGCGAGGTACAGTTGAGGCGTGCTGCTCCTGACAGTGCCAGATGAGGGCGAAAGGCGAGGCGCATTTTCAATGGAGTGAGCCACATTCGAGGCGTGGTGCATTTTCGCGCAAGCAAAGCAAAAATGCGCCGCACTTTGGCTATTGGTGATGCAAAAAGCTGCCTGGACATGATCCTTATGATGACTGTTGGAGATGCAAAAGCTGCGTGGACATGATTATCATGAGGACTGCTGGTTATCATCTTCTATAGTGTATATTCTATCGTGCACATTCGATAGTGTATATATAGTGTATATGGTTTCGAGGCGTGGTGCATTTTCGCGCAAGCAAAGCAAAAATGCGCCGCACTTTGGCTATTGGTGATGCAAAAAGATGCGTGGACATGATCATTATGCTGACTGTTGGAGATGCAAAAGCTGCGTGGACATGATTATCATGAGGACTGCTGGTTATCATCTTCTATAGTGTATATTCTTTCGTGCACATTCTATAGTGTATAAATAGTGTATATGGTTAGCATCTTCTATTCTATATCTTCTCTTCTACTTCTATATCTATATCTATAACTTCTACTTCTATACTTCTATATCTATATCTATAATAATCTATAGTATACATTCCAAGGGTGACGTTAGAGAGCATTGGTGATGCAAAAGATGCGTGGACATGACTATCATGATGGCTGCTCGTCCCCGCAGCAGCAAACAGAACTAAATTGAGCATGGACAGTCTGGGGATTGAACCCGGGGCCTCCCGCATGCTGAGCGGGTGTGATACCACTACACCAACTGCCCCTGACACCACGGTGCTGAATTTGTCTATGATTGCAAAGGCGAGGTACAGTTGAGGCGTGCTGGTCCTGACAGTGTCAGATGAATCGCGGCCCCGACTTGCGGCGAGAAGGGGTGACCGGTGATGAGCCTCTACTGCAAATGCCATGTCACGGCACCTGACTGCAGTACCTGTTGCATTTGGTTGGCAGTCACGGCTATTCCGGAGGATTTTTTTTACATGCGCAGCATCGAATCAAAACATCGCTCAAAGCACAATGCCAGCGCACTGCAGCGGGAGAACTCATTGCGGCGGCGCCTAGTTGCTTTTGCACTAAAGGACTAGAGCCACGTTTCTGCAGAAAGAGGACTACACAGCAATGCCAAGCATGCATCTACTTACAGTTAATGAACACTGCGCGAAAAGTAGGACAAGCTCACATACATGCTTCCGTGAAGGATAGTGCTTCACATCCTTCATAGTCTACTTAGCATCATAATCTACGTACAACATGCTTCCACGAAAGATAATGCTTTTTATCCTTCACAGTGTACTTGGCATCCTAATCTACTAAATAGAATAAGCTCACAAACATGTTTCCGCAAAGGATAGTGCTTCTTATCCTTCTTGGTGTATTTAATATCATAATCTGCTAAGAAAGACAAGCAATGTCACGGCACATGCTCGAAGCAGCAGTAGAATTGTCGGCACTTTATTAGATTAGTACAAAAATGCACGAAGCTAAGGATAGAAAAAGATCACTTCAGAATGGGCGCGCCTTCTATGGAAGCGTGCCAATCAAAGCGTATTATCATGATGACCGTTGAAATCACCAACCATTTCCGTCAATTCTTGTTCACACCTCATCCAATAAAAGCGGTGCATTTTCGCGCGAAAGCAAAGCAACAATGCACCGCATCCTGGCTACAATAGGGGACCCATCGCGGCCCCGCTGCGATGATACTTTCGAGGCGTGCTGCAGGATGATATGAGGATACTGGTCCTAACGAGGTACATTTTCAACGGGGTGAGGCATGTTTGAGCAAGCAATCTAGGCAAAATCTGCGGCAAGCAATCCAGGCAAAATCCGCATCAAGCAAACCGGGCAAAATCTGCGGCGAGCAGTACATTTAAAGTGTGCCTTAGAGAGTATTGGCGATGTAAAACATGCGTGATCGACACGGTGCTAATTAGAATATGTCCCTGCCGTCTGTCACGGATAGCTATTGGCGCCTTTGCTACAGTTGCTGCCACTGCTGCTGCTTGGTGGTGCTCCTCGCATTTCTCCTACCAGACGCCAAACCTCTGCTAGGATTCTCCGCTTTCGTTTCGCCCGTGTTCTTGCGAGTCGCTCTCGACTTCTTTCGGCCGCTCGCTTCAAGTCACGCTCCGCCAGACACATATCGCACGTTTGTTTGCCGTCCCGGACGCCGCGTCGCTTTCGCGCGTATCGCGAAAAGCATCGCTTTGGGTGTGAAGTGGCGCAGCTTGCGCATTTCCAATGGCCTCGTTCTTTCTTGCTGCATGTCTTGCACGCACGCCGGGGAAGATGTTTTGTGTGCCATGCAGCCGCGCTGAAGTCTGCTTCCTCCTTTACTTCTCCGCAGATAGTGCATCGTTTCGTGTCCTTGCAGTTGAGACACACACGTCGTAGTGCTGCTCCGTTGCTTCTCCATTTGCTATGGAAGGCGGCCGTGGGCAGCCAATTGTGGCAAACACAGCACTGCCACGGATGACCGCTCTGCTCGTGCCTGCCTACACATTCTTTACAGATGCGGCTTGTATCCTCGCGCTTCCATTGCCCCGCCGTGTAACCACGTGGCTCTTTGCATTCCCGGCACTCGCTGCATGGCTTCTCGATGATGTGCTCTTGTCGGATCTTCTCCCAGTCTATCGCCTCTCCTCTCCATACTCGAAGCAACAGGTTTCGCCCCACATCTTCCCCGCGCTGGAACGGCGCCAGGGCAAAGGGACGAAATATGAGCAGGCGTGCTCGACCTTCCACGCGCGTCACGGCGACGTAACATGTCAAGGGGTCGTCGCCCGCTTGAATCGCGATGTCTGCGATGGCGCCTTCTCGCATAGTGAGGCCTTGCCCTGCGTGCGCAGTGATCGCGAAATGTGGACATAGTGGAAGCTGTCTCCGTGACACTTTCAGTTTCGGATATTTTCGGCGGTGATCCAGGTGCCAGACGCTACGGACAGGCGCCACTGGGAGGACGCAATCGTCCCCGAGTCCTTGAATACGCCACTGTCGCTTTGTCTTGAAGCGCACATACACTGCAGCCGGCAGTTTCGTCCAGAAACGCACCTCTCCGTCCTGTTTGCTGGGCTCCGCGGTGGCGATGTCGTGTGTCCAGCCGCAAACTCGTCCGGAACATCCACGCAGCACGCCCCTCTCTCGATCCAAGTGGTCCGTGGCAGCTACGGGCATGCCAACGCACAGCGGCAATGTGCCGTAGAGGTCCCCAGACTCGCGATCATGCCGTTGCAGCCAGGTCACCTTGTCTTCGTCCAAACGAGGTTTTTCTGCTAGAACCTCGGCCGAGGCGCGGTCCTCTGCGATTGCGTAGTAGAGTCTCTGCCGCGCCCGAGCTGCGAATTTTCGCGCGCGCTTGCGGTTCACGTGGTACTTCACGTTGTTGGTGGCGAAAATACAGGTCGCCTCCTGGAATTCTGTTTCGAAACGTTGATCGTTCTCTGTCATAGCGACGAGTGCTTTGGAGCGTCGCTCTTCGCGACACTTGTCGCATTCTTCCCGCAGGATGCGCGTCGGGTCTGCGTGCTGTGCTACTAGTTTGCTACAGCTTTCCTTGCCGCAAGCAGCGCGTCCTCCTTGCCAGCTGCCGGGGACCGACGTCGGCACCCCGTGCAGGAACGCGTGCGTTGACGGCGAGAGCTTTCCGTGTCGGAACTCTTCCTGCACCTCTCGTAGCCACTCGTCCTGTGTGCGCTCGCACGTGACGAGTTCTGTAACCCCTTGGATGCCGTTTTTCGGCCCGCCCCAGATCAACTGCTGGCCGTAGGCCGCGTGCGGTAGCTTCGTGCTCACACCTTGGCTGCGCAGCATCTGAGCCGGGATGGCTCCCAGGAAGGTGCCGCGCGGTGGCGCGAGCTGCCACCAATCCCCCGAGAGAATGACATTTAATCCCCCGAAGGGTCGTGCTGTTGTGCACCCTGCGGCGTACTTCTGTCGCGAGGCATCTCGGACTAGCTCCCGACAGCGGAGTTCCAGGCGCGCGAGCAGCTCTGCGCTGACCATGCTCAACTCGTCCAGCAACAGCCATCGCCACTGCGTCGCTGCGGCGGTCAGTTCTGCTAGGCGCTTGAAGCCGATACCCGTCTCCTCTCCGCGCTTGTTCAGGCCAACTGCGTGGTGAATTGTGTCACCCTCTAGCTGCTCGGCCATGACCGCCTGCAAAGCGACTACTTTGTATTGTATTCCTTGTTGCCATTGCAAGACGCCATCAAACAGTTCTGTGCGGATCAGTCTCAGCACGTGCGATTTTCCTGTGCCTGGGCCTCCGTGCAGAGCCCACCGCAACGGCTCGGTTGCTGTCCTCTGCCGCAAGTTCTCGGCTTCGCCCGTGTTTTCTTCTTCTATGACTCGTGCCGCAATCGTACGAACAAAGTCTAGTTGTTCTGGGTTCAAGAACGCCTTGCCGGACGAGTCTTGTCGCTGCGCAACTTCTGCAAGCCAAGCCCTCACTTTCTTCGCGCGGTTGCTGGGTTCTCTCGTGCTCACGTTGGGCGCTCGTATTTGATCGGCAGCTGCGCTGACGCAAGTGAGTTTTTGGCGTTTTTGACGCGCTGCCTTCAGTAGCTGCTTTGCGTCGCTGTGTGCAAAGGGATTTCTGACGTCGGATGGCGTTTCTTCGCAACTTGCCCAGGTGGCATTTGCCCGCTCGCACGCGGCGTCGGTGCACTCTTCGGACGCTTGCTTGCGTTTCGTGCCGGCGGCGACCTCCCGTGCGGGTGGCTCTAAGGCTTGGCGAAAGTGTTCTACGCTAAGATCTAGTGGCATGTCAACGTCGTCGTCATCACTGTTTTCGGCTGCTTCTTCGCTGGGACGGACGCGATGCACAGAAAGAAAATTGCCTACGTGGCGCATGGTTTCCTCACAGCTGATGCCGCGTAGCCATTGCCGCAAGGCTTCGTCCCACGATCTGTCCCCGCTCTTCAGCGAGCTTGCGAGTGGCACTTGCGTTGTGCTCCAGTGCTTCTGCAGTGTCCAAGGACGAAAATACGCCGAGCAGAGAGCTGCGTTGTATTCCGCGCTCTCTGGTCCGTGTCGCGGACGTGGCGCGGCGTCGAAGCGTGGGCACTGCGGGCGACGTCGACGTTTGAAATACCACGCGTGCTGTAAGGCTGCTGTGGCCACGGAGTTGGTGAAGTACTCGCAGCTCGGCTTCGAGTTGAACTTGTTAATGTAGTCTGCGCCGGGCTTCAAGTGCACTATTTTGTTGGCGTTTTCAAGTTTCTTGGCGCCAGCGGCTGTCAGGTTGACATCCCACGCGTCTGCTGGAAGTGCTTGCCACGCCTGCCAAGTGTACGGCACGCGCGTTGCGACCATCTCCCAACACATGACGAACTCGTATGGGGATGCATGCCATAGATCGGCGCTTCGCGGTCGCAGTCCGTAGGCTTGCGCAACGTCCAAATCGCGGAGGTGCGTCGGACGCCGCCCGCGGGCCGTGGCGCGGGTTCCCAGCCTGGTCGCTTCGTCGCCTAGGTCGCCACACGCCTGCTGCACCATATTTAGAAACTCCCTACCTGGAAAACTCACAAAGTTGGTTGTGCTGAAGCGCTCACTCGCGACAAACGCGTCTTCGACATGATTCGCACGCAAGTTACAGCACTCGACCTGTCCTCGCACAATGCCCTTGCAGTAGGCATCGCTCAAGAACCGACCGGTGTGCCTCTTGCCGAGCCGCTCGACGCCGGCGCCTGCCAGCTGCTTGTGCAGCGCAATGTGGCCTTTGCGGAACTCATTGATTTCGTGGAAAGCCATAGGTTGACACTTCGCACAGTAGTCTGCGCAGTAACCAGTCTGGGCATCCTGCGCCCGCTGCGCTGCTTCTATAATGTTGCGTCTCTGCAATGGGCTTAGTTCGTCACCACAGTTGCGACACTTGAACGGCAACCGATAAGGGACTTGCACATCTACATTGCAGCCACGGAGCGCGGCAAGCATTGCCGGGTGGCAAGGATTCAGCCACTTGTGCGAATAGGGTCCGTGCAAGGACGCCAGGCGGTTTTTGCGTCCACTTCCCTCCATCTCGTGTGCCTTCAGCAGACACGGACACAGCACGGCTGCGTCTTCCCGCAGCCAAGCTGTCCTTGGAAAGGCACTTTTGCATTCGTTGGGTCTGTCCTGTCGTTGGCAGCCCGTCAAGGGCTTGAACTCTTGCGTGTCTGCGTCCCAGTTGTGCACATGGTGCTGCTTCAAGGTTTGTAATTTTCCGACGTCCTCGTCCAAGTAAGTTTGGCACCATGCGGTTGCTTCGGCTTCTTCGTCCAGCATATGCATCTCTTCTGCTCGTGCTCTTTGATACCCTGGCGCGTCAATCATGTCTGGGTTGTCTTTGTGCTCTGGCCAGCAGGCCACCGCGCGTTCGAGCATCGCCGCCACTGCACTGGGAGCTTTGGAGTACGTCGCGTAGGCCACGTGGGCGTTGTATCGCAGGTAGTCGTCGCGAAGCTCTTCCGCGCGCGAGGCCGGTAGGCGAAAGATTTTCTCCAGCGGAGTGTGCTGGTGCAGGCATTGCACGAAGCACTGGCCGTGCGCATGCTGCGAGCCGCTGGACTTTTGGGTCTCAAATGTCAAGTAAGCTGCGTCCATTCGACCAAAGACACCGCCGCTGCATGTGGCGCTGCTGCCAAACACGTCCTGACAAGGTCGCATTGGCTCGCACGCGTTGCAGCGGGGACAGGCTGCGCATACATTCAGGCCAAACAGGTGCTGGAGGGTGAGTTGCACTAGAACTCGAAAGCCGTCGACACACGCCAGCGGGTCGCGTGCCAAGACGGCTCGTCGCTGGTCCCAATTAGGTACCTGACGGCGCAGGGTCTCTACATCCACTGCCACGCACGCGTCGAGAGGCGGCCACTCCCGGCTGCCGGCATCGCAGTCTTTGTACAGCGGCGTGATGCGCACCGGGTCTGTTTCTCGCACGCGGGCCATTCGCACGTACACGAGTTGGTGCGCCTCGTCGGGCGAGAACGTGACAAAAAGTGGCACTCCGTAGCGAATGCGCATAGCCTGAATTTCGAAGCGCATGATGCGTCGCGCGTCTTGCGTGCCGGGAAGGATGCGCGTGGCATGCTGCAGATTACGCAGCAGCTTGCGCGCCGCCGGGCCGAGACCGGGCACAAATGGTAGCTTGCTCACATCTCCTTGCACTTGCTTCTTGCGTCCAGCTGAATCCGTGTAACTTCCAACAAGTCCGCCGACCAGCTGCAGGGCGCCATGCTCGATATCTTCTGCTGACAGCTGTTTCCACTTCCCGTCCCTTTCGTCGAAGACAGGTTTGTCGTACGCATCAACTGTTCGTGCTAGGTTGACTGCGGAGCGAAACAGTAGGTTCCAACTTGCGAACCCAAAGGTCCAGTCTCGGCTCAGCTGCGCTTCAACGCGTCTCGCCATGGCTCGTGTCCACGAGGCCAGGGATACGTGTGGGTCCGAGCTTTGTCGGCGCCACCGTGCCTTGTTGCTCCACTCCGGCGGGTCTGGCATTCCAGTACAATACTTGAACAGGAAGGCAAAGGCCACCCCGAAGTACCAAGGTTCGAACTGGTCGACAAGTTCTTGCCCAGTCGTGACTCGAACGCGATCCAGCCGGCCAGCGTCTGCTGCTTCTGCTAGGCGCAAGAGATTTGCTTTTGCGCTAGCGTCTGCATCGCCGTACCCTAGACTCGTTCGCTCGTTCACCACCGCGTTTGGCTTGCAGCTGGCACCCAGCTCCTCCGCGACTTCCGCGAGCGGCATGTGGCCGCGCACCGGCGTTGCAGCTTTTTGGCGCTGAATTCGCTCCAGGTCGTTGTCGTGACTGAGTAGTGCCACGAGCTCTTCTGGGACCCCATTTGTGGGCAGGGCTTCGGCGCGCGCGCGAACGTCAATCTTGTTCAAGTGGGTGTACGCGCGATGTTCGCGGTCGATTGCGCCTTCGATCAGGGCGACTACCACATGTCTGCGGACGCACGCCTGGTGGATGAAGCGTGTCAACGTCGTGTCATCCGCTCCTTCGCCGGAAGTCTTCAATATTACTGAGACGAAGTCGCGCAAGTCACTGCCCAGCCGCGGCAACGCTGGTCTTGCACCTGGGCCGTCTGCCTCTGCTTGGTGTAAATATTGCAGCAGTTGCTCCCATGGCAAAGGGAAGGTTGTTGCATTTCCTCGCGCGGCCAGGCGGTGACGATTCATGAAAGCATCCTCGTCTAGTGCTCGCTGACTCCTAAGTTTTTTCTCCAAACTAAAGCATACCATGCTCGTTAAGCATGGGCTTGCACACAGCAGCTCCATAAATGTGGCTTCGTGTTCGTAGATTTCTCGCGGAGCGTAGAAGACCATCATGTCGTTGCTCAGCGCCTCTACAGGTCGAATCTTTTTTTGGCTGATGGCAGAAAAGCAAGTTGCGCACACTGGTGCTCTGCACCACGAGCAACACACGTTCGGCGGACAGTTTTTGACGCATGCCTTGTCTTCTGGACAGCAAAGTAGCTCGAAGGCGTGGTCAAACAAGCAGACCTGCAAAGTCCAGACGTCTAGCTCTCGGCGCATCTTGGCTTGCACCTCATGTGTGTGCTCTGCGAGAAACTTCTCGCAGTATTGGGCCTTTCCAAAGATGATCTTCGCTTCAGCTTCTGTGCAGTTCAAGACTTTATCTTCCCGCAGAAGTTGGCGCCAGCGAATCTGATTCTGCTTTACGGATGGATTGTGCGCGTAGCGTCGCGCGCAAATAAGGCAAATAAGCTCGGCCATGTCCGTGCTGTCCATGGCAGCGCGGTAGTTCCGCAAGGCTCGTCGGTCCAGGGAAACGTGCGCAAACGGCGCTTCCCTTTGACACTTGTGGCTCAGCCCCAGACGATAGGCTGCCATGATGCTCTTTGGATCTTCTGCACAAGGCGGGAGCTGCGCTGCCAATGTGGCCAACCACGCTTCATGCTCCGCGCTCAGATGCTCCAGCAAGCTGTCCATCGAATCGGTTTCGAAACTGCACGTTGCGAACGCACAATGTACATCTGGCAAGTCCATAGCATGCTTGCTCTCTTCTGCAATCCACTGATAGCGATTGGGTAGGGTCGGTCGCGCGCTCAGCTGGTCAGCTATGGCTTCTGCCAGTGCTTCCTTCTCCGCACGCGGATCACTACTCTCCGAGGCTGGCAGGCAACTCAAGTAAAAGCAGTCGTCGCCCAAATTTTCCCTAGCATCCGCGACAGCTGTTGTTGGCGCACGGGTTGTATTTGGATCCGACTGCTTCCCATAGAGACGTCGACGCTTTGTGCCTGCGACTGTCGCTGCGTCTGTTTGTTTGTCTTGCTTGCTGCTAGTGCCGACTGGCGACTCGCCAGCTGTTCTCAGCGCTACATCTTCTTCGGCATTTGGTTTTTTGCTGGTTGCGCTGTCCGACATAATAGCATTTAGCGGAGGTATCTGCTCCGTGCCGATTGTCGCTTGGCGCAGGTGTGCTTCCTCTGAGCACTCGTTAATCCATAGCCGAGCCAGTGCACTGACTTCCGCGTGTCCCACTTCTTCGCATGTGTATTCCTCCGCCACTTCCGCAAACTTAGCAGCTATCCTGCCAACATGTTTGTTTCTTGCTGCGTCGACCAGTCGCGCTACCTCTTCGTCTGCAAAGGTCACGTCTAAGCCCACTCGTGCCTTCATGAATTCTTCCAGATGCATCTTCTCTGTCCTTTTTGGGGCCACCGTCGCAGCCAGGCCACACAGTGACACCGCGCTTGCGCTGCTCGTGTTCGCAGCTTCTTCTGACACACCTTCCGGTTCTTTCGCTTGCAGCAGAGCTGCCGTTTCTCCGCTTGCAGTTCCTTCGCGCTGAGCCAACTCTGCACTGCTTCTCCGCAAAGAGGCGCTGCCGCACTTCACTGCTTCTTGCGTGAACCCCGACTTCGACGCTGCAGTTCTGTTCTGTAGCTGGTCCGTGCCCAGCGGCGACACCAAAGCATCGAAGTGAAACCCGCGAAAGTTGGCAGATGTGTGGTTGTAGAGACATAATATCCTTGACGGATTGCTTGCTCCTGCCGAGCCTCGCACGAATATGCCGTGTTCTTCCGGCCTGACGTCCTCTGAGTCGAAGCGGGTATAGACGCGAATCTCGAAGTTAGGTCGCACTTTAGCGTTTGGGTTCAGCATGCGGTATAGCTCTGGAAGCACAATGTGACTATGCTCCTGAGCGTCCAAGAAAGGGAAGATACCTTCGCAAGCTGCGGCCTCTTCGGCCCCGGCGGCGACCAGCGTTTGACGACACGTTGCGCAGATTCTCGCGCGAGCTTGCATGTCCACATGCACGTCGGTTTCCACAAGTCCTTCTGCGACCAAGGCCAACACCAAAGCATCCAGCAGGCAATTATTTGCGTTGTGAGGGCTCGCCATTTGTAAGAGCTTCCCTTCTTCCTGCAGTGAAGCTATTCTTTCCTTGTCCTCGGGGAATGCAGCAGCTGTGTTGTCCTTGAACATCGTGACGAAGAGCAGCGCAAGGGACTCGTACTCCTTCTCTGTGACGTGCGCTACGAGTTGGTCTAATAAGCACCAATTTTGTGACCATTCGCTCTCTATCGCCATTGCTACCGCTTCCTGTGTTCCCAAGTGTGACAGCAGGAGAGCCTGCCACAGGTCTTGCTGCGCCGGCGTCAGTAGTCTTTGGAACACGTTCTTCTCTGTTGCAGAGGGAGGCCCGCCGCCTCTGTCGTGCGTGCGAGGTAGCCGGAGCTTACGCATCCCAGTTGTTTTAATCGCGCTGTCTTGACTCTTTGTCGCATGCGAGGACAAGCGCACGTCTGCCTGCTCCGAAAAACAGCGCACGGCGCGCGTCGCTAAATGTGCCGGCTCTCCGCCGCTGAATCCCCTCAAGTATGGAGCGAGATGTGACTGTGGCCCGTTGCAGCGCAACGAATGTGCCTCGTTGCCGAAGGTTGCGATTGGCAAACGCAGGCTCGTGGGAGACCACGAAGCCGACCGCGCTGCCTGGAACTCGACGAATTGGTCACCTACCCATCGGCACATTTTCCAATTGGCTACACGTAGAAGAGGGACGTAATGTGCATTCGGAGTCATACCTTTTGTGCTCTGCTTCGCCGTTGTCGAGTCGTTTGTGGCAAATTGCTTGTTTTGTTGTATGTATGCATCTGTGTGGCCTAGATCAGCCGCGCGCTGTTCGTACCGACAAGCGCTACGAAGATGTTGTCCTTCATCTGGCGAATATACATAAATTATATCATTAAGTACTTGCAAAACGTGGATAATGTGACTGTTTTGCAAGTAGTAGATATGCGGCAAATTGCCCAAGTATGGAATAGCCCACTCCTGCCAACGTGACAGCGTTGTGGAGCGCCCGCTAAAAACACAAACCAACGCATAACTTCTTCGACGATCTTCGCGTTCCTGCAACATGGTCGCCAGTGCACAGGATTTCCGGCACTTCGGGTCATGACATTCTAAGTATTCCGAGGAGCTACACTCTGAGCGTTTTGGGTCGCTACACCCTGAGCGTTTTGGGTCGCTACACCCTGAGCGTTTCGGGTCGCTACACCCTGAGCGTTTCGGGTCGCTACACCCTGCGCAGTTCGAATCATCCTGTTTGCGGTACTTGCATTCGGCGCCGCAGGAGTCGCACTGTGAACGAGCCGAGCACAGGCCGAACTCGCTGTTACACTGCTGCGAGCGCATTCCTTCCTGGCAGTATCTCAGGTGCTGTCTAGTGTAGCATCGTGTGAGTCATAAACTGCCGAACCCGCCTATCGCTTCAAAGGAATAGTTGGCCTCGGGAAGTCAAAAAGACTCTCAACACCAAACTTCCTCGCACTTGCTAGCCTGCTGACGACTGCAGATTTCACCGAACTCATTGCGGCGGCGCCTAGTTGCTTTTGCACTAAAGGACCAGAGCCATGTTTCTGCAGAAAGAGGACTACACAGCAATGCCAAGCATGCATCTACTTGCAGTTAATGAACACTGCGCGAAAAGTAGGACAAGCTCACATACATGCTTCCGTGAAGGATAGTGCTTCACATCCTTCATAGTCTACTTAGCATCATAATCTACGTACATTGACAATCCGAGGTTGCCGCTTTTGACAAAAAAGATGCGGCAGCCGTGGTGCAGCCAGTCTGCTTCGCAGCTAGCATTCGGATGCCAGGCCCTGACTGCACTCGAAACAGCGGTAGTGGCCGCAGCGCCTGTGGTTGCGAAATCCAGCAGTTGGAACCAACAAACTTGCCGCCAGTGTTTGCATTTGCCATGTGAGGGTTTCTCAAAATAGGGGACCCCTTGTACCACCTGATTTCCTTTGGGTTCCCTTTAAAACCGACCCAAAAAGGAATACACTATTTTGAGAAACCCCCATGAGGATGCAGATCCTCTTTTCCCGGGCGCCGATCTCGCAGCGAATTGCCTCACGGCTCCAAGCCTCAGGATCCGCGCGAGGTGGGCGCAGCAAGCTGCAAGTCTATGCTTTCACCAGAGCCTGGGTGCTGAGCTGGCTTTTTTAGACCAAGGTGAATTGTTTCCACGAGCTTTCCAGGAAAACCCATCCCAACAAAGGGGATCCTCAAAAAGAGACAAGGCCAAATGGAGTTATGACCAGTTTGACTACCAACATTTTGACCAACCCACCATGTTGTAAGCATTCTGCTTCTGCAGCTAGGTCGAACAGCGGCAAGTGGCAGAGTACTCGACGTATTTGTCCTCAATCTGCTCATTCATCTTCTTCACGCCCTCATTTATCTTAGTGCCAAGCACAGCCATGACAATATGCAACCAGGAAGGCATGGGCCCCGAAGAAATGCCAGTCATTACTGCGGCAGCCACTTGGCCGATCACAAACTTGGCGGTCTGCACAAACACGAAAACGCAGAAAACAACAACTGGGGTTGCGGAAATCGGAGAAACAAATCTGCTAGGACGCTCCCTGGGTGCTGTCTATTGATACCCATTTTAGGGGCTTAAAACAGGTACTAAACGGGTACCATCCCCATGGTACCCCGGTGCGAAAACTGGTTTGGATGAAACCTGACACTTGACAAGGCCCGTCTCACATGCGAAGCAGTACCACACCGGCCGTCGATCTCGCAACAATGTGCCCGCACCGTTGCGAGCACCTCAAGCAGCACCCCAAACAGCATCCCAAAACAGCACCTGCACCAGCACCCCAAACTGCACGCCCCCTAGCACCCAGCCGTCAATCTCGCAAATAACTTTCCCTTCTTTATTCGAAGTCAGAACTCCAAAATAGCTTTCAGCTATCTGGGGAAAAAAGAAAAGATTGGCCGAGGGGCGGTGTTGCGAAACTCTTGGCCGCAGGTGGTCTTCGTATTGCAGATCTGATCCCTGGCAGTCTCCAAGATGTCTTTCAGGTACTTCTGCGCTGCTGTAGAACCAAATCTCCTGAGCTCCGGAGCTAGTTCTTTTGCTTTGTTGTTGACACCTGAATCAATCAAAACCTGATAGTCAAAGGAAGTTTAGTAAGAAAACTTCCGTAATACGAAAAGTAGAATCACAAGATCCGGATTCACTTAGACGTGAAGTTAGCACGAAAAATCGCGAAGGGTACCTCTGTTCTGCGTGCGGTCTCGCCACGGTCTCGCCACGGTCTCGCCGCGGGTTCGCCACGGTCTCGCCGCGGGCTCGGAATGTTGCCCACTGTAGTGCTCGCGCAGACGTTTTCGGAGGTTTTCGGAGGTCCATTTTGCGTGGCAGGTGCAGCACTTTGGCAACCTAAGGTACAGATTTCGTGGCAGGTGCAGTATTTTGTGCCCGTGCAAGGTCAAGTACAGATTTCGCGGCAGGCGCAGTATTTTCGCAAGGTCGAGTACATTTTTCGTGGCAGGCGCGGTACTTTCGCAAGGTCAGGTGATGGATAGATAGATAGATAGATAGATCAAATGGGAAGAGAGAGAGAAAGAAAGAGAGAAATAAAGAAAGAAAGAAAGAAAGAAAGAAAGAACAGAAAAAAGAAAGAAAGAAAGAAAGAAAGAAAGAAAGAAAGAAAGAAAGAAAGAAAGAAAGAAAGAGAGAGAGAAAAGAAAGAAAAGAAAGAAAGAAATAAAGAAAGAAAGCTGGAAAGAAAGAAAGAAAGAAAGAAACAGAGAAAGAAAGAAAGAAAAGTAAGAAAGAAAGAAATCAAAAAAGGAAAGAAAGAAAAAAAGAAAGAAAGAAAGAAAGAGAGAAAAGAAAGAAAAGAAAAAGGAAAGAAAGAAAGAAATAAAGAAATAAAAGAAAGAAAGCAAGACAGAAAGAAAGAAAGAAAGAAAAAAAGAGAGAAAAGGAAGAAAGAAAGAAAGAAATAAAAGAAAGAAAGAAAAGAAAAGAAAAGAAAAGAAAAGAAAGAAAGAAAGAAAGAAAGAGCGAGAGAAATAAAGAAAGAAATAAAAAAGGAAAGAAAGAAAGAAAGAAAGAAAGAAAGAAAGAAATAAAGAAATGTGGTTCGGGCACGGACCTGTGCCCAGGCGAAAGGTTAGAGGGGTTAAACAAGCCACGAAACAAGGACCCCAAAACAATAACCAATCCCCGGTCCCAAAGATCAGGGTTTCCCACACACAAGTAACCAATCAACCACAAACCAGGAAAATAACCAAAACAGAAAAATGGATACCCGCAACCTTGATCGACGATGAACCGCACAGGCGATCCCCACCAACCGGCCCCGGGCTGAAATCTCTTTCTCCTCCAACACGAAGGCGGTCGACGTGAGGGCCCGGCGACGCTCGTCCGAGGCGCGCCGGATCCAATCTTGAGCCAAAAGCCATGGGTCAGTCACTATCGCGACATCACCATAGACTTTGGATGCAAATTGCCCGGTATGCCGCTATCGCGGCAATCCCGGTTAACATTCACAACACATGGCCAATTACAAGAAAGAAAGAAAGAAAGAAAGAGAGAAGTAAAGAGAGAAAGAAAGAAAGAAAGAAAAGAAAAAGAAAAGAAAGAAAGAAAGAAAGAAAGAAAGAAAGAAAGAAAGAGAGAGAGAGGTTGAGAGAAATAAATAAAGAAAGAAAGAAAGAAAGAAAGAAAGAAAGACATATAAAAAGGAAGAGAAAGAAAAGAAAGAAAGATAGAAAGAAAGAAATAAAAGAAAGAAAGAAAGACAGAAAGAAAGAAAGACAGAAAGAAAGAAAGAAAGAAAGAAAGAAAGAGAGAAAGAAAGAGAAAGAGAGAGAAAAAGAAAGAAAGAAAGAAAGAAAGAAAGAAAGAAAGAAAGAAAGAAAGAAAGAAAGAAAGAAAGAAAAGAAAAAAGAAAGAAAGAAAGAAAGAAAGAAGGAACAAAAGAAAGAAAGAAAGAAAGAAAGAAAGAAAGAAAGAAAGAAAGAAAGAAAGAAAGAAAGAAAGAGAGAGATAAATAAAGAAAGAAAGAAAGAAAGAAAAAAAAAGGAAAAGAAAGAAAGAAAGAAAGAAAGAAAGAAAGAAAGAAAGAAAGCAAGAAAGAAAGAAAGAAAGAAAGAAAGAAAGAAAGAGCGACAGAAAGAAACGAAAAAAGAAAGAAAGAAAGCAATAAATAAAGAAAGCAAGAAAAAAGCAAGAGAGAAAAAAAGAAAGAAAAGAAAGAAAAAGAAAGAGACACAGAAGAGCGCAACCAACAAAAACAAGTCACGCTCTTCCTATAGGCACTCTTCTCGCTTTAGAAACTTCCGCCCACCGGCTTCGCCGGCTCTACCTGGTAAAATTTCTACCCAAATCCAGGCGTGTAAGGAAAATGGGGGACTGCCCCTTACTAACTTTCATCTACCCAGGTTTTGAGAACGTAGCTCACTTGGCCTGCCTTATAACACAAGCCATATGATGGCATCTTTGGCCTCAAGCCACCTGAGATGTGCCAGGAAGCTCCAGGCTAAACTGCAGCGACTGCATGGCTTGGGCCACAGTAGCATCCACATCGGCTTCGAGGTCTTTGCCTTGAAACCGAGAGCCCGAGAACCCCACCCCTCCCCGCTGCTTCCCCGGCACAGCCCCAAAAGTGCCACGTTGCTCGCGTCCAGCAAGAAGGGTATCACCTGAGGTCTGTAGTTGCTTGGTTGCCGTGCACATTAAGTACAGCTGCCTATACGGAAGTCCGGCTGACCACCCTGGCATGTGGAACCCCGTTGGGCCCCATGAGCTAAATGCCACCAGAGCGTCAAGGTTGGCCATCCGCTGAGATGCGCAGAATGCCTGCCGGAGGCAGGGGACAGGTGCCGCCCCTTGAATCACCAAGGTATCGTGACTTGAGAAGCATATCCAAAGCAAGGGGCCTCTTGGAGCTCGATGCCGAAAAAATGCGACCCAATTCTCCCGTGCCCCCAACTTTCACGCCCACCTCTGACAGGGCGTGCCGCAGATCGTCGCCAGTAATTCCGATCTTGTCACCCTTGGGAGGTGCAAACCTCAGCATGACCCTCCGGCCCCTTAAGGCACCCGCAAGCCGCGAAGCCGCATCGCGCATCGGTAGGCCAAGTAGCGTGATCGGAAAATATGAGGACAGGGTCTCGAAGAGCGCTGTCAGCAAGTCATCCAAGATACAGCGCGCCGGGAAGTCGGCCAGCACCTCCGCTCCAAACAGACTTCTTTTGTGTGGCACTCCCTGCCAGCTGTCCCCCTCTCAGCGGACACTTAGCATCCAATTCAGAATTCATCTCCTTTACGAAACATGGCCATGGGTCAAAACCCCGTACTCCCAGTGACAATCCCAATCCCCACTAAAATCGACTAAAATGGGTGGTTCACCTATGCCAAAATGGTACCATTGGTTTTGACCCACAGCCATATTGCCTCGCAGGGGTTGCTGCAAAATGGCCCAAGTCCAACCCACGAGCCCCAAGCGCTAGTCCAACCCCAACTGCCGCCTGTCTCGCTATGGTGAAAGAGACCAAAAGGTTCCGGGGATCGCGTTCCTCCTGAAGCCCAAGAAAAATAGCCAGGACTTGCCAGCCAAACAAGAATATGCGGTCAAAGGGCGAGCGACAAACATGGTCCCTCTCGCTGCAAGCGAGGGAGGAACCATGTACAATGTAGCGGCTAACGTCACGCCCTGAGATCAAGATCGCGAGATATGCCTCGCCATCTCGCCATGCGGAGACCAAAAAAAGGGCCTCGCCATCCGGGCACAGTCACACCTTCAACCTCCTGCCCCCTTTCTCCCAGCTCCCCCACCTCTCCCACCCTCTACATTTGCCACAGTCAAACTGTGGTCCTGTAGACATCCTGACAATTGTGGCCCTGAAAGCTTGACCCACCCCAAAGAGTTCGCTTCATCTCCTCCTGTCCTGTGATAGATCCCCTTTTCAAACCAACAGGGAGGAAAAACAACTCATATGGCCATGGGTCAAAACCCCGTACCCCCAGTGAACATCCCCTTCTCCCCACTAAAATAGGTACTAAAAAATACGGGTGGTTCACCAATCCCCCAAAATGGATCCCAGCCATTGGTTTTGACGTCCCCACAGCCATATTGTGTTTCTCAAAATTGGGGGCCAATTCCTCCAGGTAGGCTTCGGTTTCCTTTTGGTTTCCCTGGAAAAAACCACCCCAAAAGGGGTCCGATTCCTATTTTGAGAAACCCCCAAAACAGCTGGGGGCAAACCGCAGGTTTTAGTCCTTGTTTCCATTTACCAGGGCAAGCCATTTTGGGTACCAATTAATTTTTTGACCACCACAGCCACATTGGGGGTTTCTCAAAATGGTGGACCCCCTGTTGGTTGGTATTTCAAGGAAACCAAAAGGAAAACCAGCCATTTTAGAGGTCCCCTATTTGAGAAACCCCCATTCTTAGCAAATGGAAGGGCTCTGAGCCTGAGCCGGAGATCGAATGGAGCCGCGCCTTCCGCCAGGGAGTCCTTGAGAAACCGGCACTCCAGGCCCGCTTCGCCCATGCCGTCCACGGCCACCTCACCGGGTGCTGGGGGCCGGACTCCGGACGGCTACATCTGAAGTGGAAATTCCCCTTTTTTTTTTGGACTGATATGGGTCTGTCCTTTTTTTTTTGAGTTGGTACCCCTTTTAAAGGTGGTTTTAAAGGAACAGACGGAAACCTATCTTGAGGGTCTGAAAAAAGACACCCCCATGTGAGCAATCCGATAGCATATCGCAGCAAGCACTATCGCACTTGAACTCTGGAGATTCTGGGGGCCAAAAAAAGGAGTCCATGTGCTAAGTGATCCTTCAGAAAAACAAAAATCAGTTGCACCTGAAGCAATTAAATTGGATTTACCCATCTGGAGGGCTTCCCTCTGGTGTCCATTTGTGCAAAAAAAGAAAAAAATCGGAAAAAAAACGCCCATCAACAAAACAAGCATGGGTGGCAACCGCCGGTTGCCACACCAGGGGATCCACGTTGAAGGCGCCTCGCCTTCGGGGTTCTCAAACCCAAGCCCAGGCCTTGGTTTCCGTGAGGCGCCAGGTGTTTCTGGGAGGCGATTCAAAGCTTTTTTTGAATTCCTGGCAAACAACTTTGGACCTTTTCACGCAATGGCGCGTGTTTTCCGGGCTTTGGTTTCCTTCGCCGAGCAGCTCGAAGCTCATGTTGTACCTCGCCAAAAAGTAACAAATCCAACTCAGGACATGGATCGCTAAGCTTGGATCCCAAGCGATCCATTTGGGTTTGTCTTTTTTTGATGTACCCTTTTTGGGTTGGTTTTAAAGGGAAACCAAAAGGAAAACCACCATTTTAAAGGGGGTCCAACCTTAAAAAAGACAGACCCCCATTTCAAACTCCACAGCGCGTTGCCATCGGGTCCACGGCCTCTCTCAGACCATTGTGAATCTACTTGCACTTTCCCTCCTCCACCGCTGCGGCGATGCCCTCCCCCAGCTCTGCACCCAGCAGCTGCATCTCCTCCTTCCAGTCTGAAAGGAGCAAATGGACCTTGGCAAACGGCCAGTGACAATTGCAAATCCATTTGGGTCTCGGTTTTCTGGAGGATACCCTTCTCCACTTGCTTTAAAGGGAAAAGGAGAACCCAGCTAGCTTGCGTATGTGCTCGAAAAAACAAACCACTACCACCTCTTGGAATATAATAACCAAAAATCACTGAAAATAACAGGGTGAACTTACTTCTATCAGGCCCTCGCAGCATTTTCTCGCTGAGAACGTCTCGACACACTCTGAATCTTCTTCAGAATCGCCTTCTTCACTGACACTCGAAAAGACTGATGCGAACTGCCACTGCGAAGCTTGGAACGCGAGCCCATAGATGTCTGCAGCACTGTAACGAGCTTGCACAAATTCCAAGCCGTAGATTCTGGACAAATCCTCGCGTCAGCAAGGTGCTATACAAGCGCTGCAAACACAATAGAATGCATGCTGGCGTACAACTTATTGACTGTCATTTGATGTGAATTTTATAGGTGACGCAATTGCGCTGCAAACGCAAAACCTGATATATTCAGCACAAACGCTGCTCAGAATGGACCGTAACACGCTAGGCGAAGAAAACAAAAACATGCGGAACTCTTGCTGACAAACTGCATCTCAGCCATGTCCACAAGTTGCTGTCTGCGCGGCTCTCTGCATCGCCTGCTGTACGCCAAAACAGCTTCTCGCCACTCTTGAGATACGGCAGAAATCCAGCGTGCTTTACCTGGTGATACAAAACAACCAGCAACCACAAAAAAAACGAAACAGCACAAAAGTTCTACTATATCGCCTAACCTCACCAAAGCTGAGGCTCTCTGCGCGTAATGATCCTTCACAAAGATGTCGTAACAAGTGTGCACGTTTGTTGACGAAAGCACTGCAGCGGGCACGTTGTGATCTAGAAAGCCTAGCATATCCAACGTTGCTGTAATATGCGGCAGCATCAGCGGTGAGCGCACGCATTCCAGATCATATGCGCTGACGTGCTGTGACTCTTTGCTTACACTGCGGTCTAAGCGAAGCAATAAAGACATCAGATCTTCCACCGTGCTGACTGACTGCAGGCGATTACGCTGTGGTCCGCCGGCTTGACCTGCTCGCAAGCTCTTGTATCCCTGCTTGCACAGCTGTTCTGAAAATGACCGGAGCCAACTCTCCAAAACACAGGTCTTCGAGCGCTGGAAACATTGCGTAAAATGAGACGCCAAGGCGGTTGACGTGCTAAACGTCAGAATCACTATCCCCTTAATGACCTCGCCACTAGAAATGTTGGCACGCGTCAGATGGCGCACCAAATGCTGTGTCTCAGTAAACAAGGGATCGGCCGCATCTTTGAAAACACTATGAATTGAGCAGACCTTCATGACGTCCGCAAATGTGACGTGGCCAGTAGCCCAGGGCACTTCTTGCATATAAAACATATCATCAGAGCACTTCCAGCCATTCCGCTGCAACATGTGCGAGAGCAGCACTTCTCCGGCACGTCTATTTCGAAATACCAATCTGCCCACGTCGACTACCTCCTTCTGTGTGAGAGATACCGCTGAAGAACTTGAGCACACCCGCACAACTGCTTTCATAGCTTGAAGGACTTCAATCTCAGCAGCACTTTTCTCAGAACGATCCAACTTCAACCACCTGCTAATGCTGTCTTCCGCGGCATGGCTACTGAACATAATTCCAATTATATGCGTGCTGTAACTCTTCTGCATTTTAACCATCTAATTAGAGAAGACACATCTGTATTTGCACACTGTCAAAGTAGTGCACGGCACAACTCGAGCCTAAATGGGTCACACAACCTAAAGCAATCCCCACACAAGTCTAAGACCATCCACACAATCGAAAACCACCCACAAGAGCTAAAACCACCCACAACCTCTCCAAACTCTACCGGGAGCAACAAGCAGCTATAGACATCCCGGATTGTTGTCCGGCATCCTTTTGTTGAAGGGTGAAAGGGCCCCCAAAAAAATGGCACAGCCCCCACAGACCCTTGTTGCACTGCACACAAGTGGCCATGTGAATGTTGACCTGGGATAAAACCCGAGATTTATCAATAGGGCGTTCCCTCTTTTGAAGTGGTTGGATTCTCCAACAGAGGTTCTCATTTTATACACCAAAACATAGCGCCATAAATAGTGGTTTCCCTCTAATGTGATAGACAAAGCCGCATGTTTTGAATTGGCCAAAGCAATATCTTTCTTCCGGAGCCCTGATAAGCCGGGTTGACTAATCTCGCGTCAACATTACGGACTCTTCCAGAAACCTAGGAAATTAAAGTTTGAACTTTTTTGGCTTCCTTTAAAGTAGTCTTCCAGGGGTCCCCAAGAAAAGTTGACGAAAGCTTGGATTTGAAGGAGTAAGATTAGTGAAAGCATTAGTTAAATCAACCATAACATAAAACCAACCAACCATAAGAATCAATCATAACAACCATATAACAACAATCAACCATAAGAGGCATACCCATGTTTCAATGCTTGGCCTGCGGTTTCTTTTAGTTGGAGCTTTGGGGTCAGGTGCCATCAATTGGTTGCTTCCCCGGTCTTGGCAAGGGTGATTCCCCGAAAATTAAGAGCTCTTCCCTCGCCAAACCGACCGGACTATCCCTCGAGTTAGGTGTAGCTCATTGCACGAGCAGAACGAACAGAGCTGCGCCCGTTTCATGGCTCCAGAGAAACACTACCTTTTGGTAAAGGGAAACCACCAATAATGGCAATAGAAAGATACCCTTTTCGCAACCAGCAAGGGAAACCTTTTAGCTTTGGGAGAATGCCTGCTCTACTGGATCCCAACCTCAGCTTCCTCTACAGTCGAGGCCACAGCTAGTGTCACCTCTTCCGCCTTCTGCTCGAGAGAGGCAGCGGCCTGGCCGGCGGCAAGCAAGGCAAGTGTGTCAAGGGCGTGGACACGCCGTGCTGTTTGGGCTGTATAAGGGAGAGCGACACTTCAAAAAAATCACCGATTCTTGGCGGACCGAAACAAAGCTCCATTCATCAGGCACGCTTCAGCTCGGACCACTCAGCAAGACACGTGAACTTCTTTCCGGCATATGAAACACAGCTTTTTTGGCACACACACTCCACCACTGCAACGTTAGGCCACAGCTTGCTGTAACACGGGCCGTTGAAGCCTCTCGGAGAGAGTTCAAAATCTATGCATTTAGCAAGCCCAGAGGTCTGGTGCGAAAGTAGCTCTTGCGCGTATGTCTTGTCTTGCCGTTTGATAACGTAGGCAAAGCCGTTCCATGGCGTGAGCATGTCAACAATATTTTTAACATGATGTCCTCTAGACCCTCACGCTCCACCACAGCCTTCGGCCACGCCTTGCTGTAACGCGGGCCATTCAAACTTGTCAAATTTTGGCTGCCAGGATCTTTACATTGGGCTAACAAAGGCAAGAGCACTGTACAACATCAGCTGGCTGTTGTACACATACCTTGTTGAAGCAACATTGAGGCCACAGAGTGTTAAGCTGTCGCAGGCTTCCGTCACACTCGCGGTATGCATACACCAACCTAGGCAGTGAGCAGGTTGAGAGCTCTCTTGCATTCTGACTCGAAGACGTTCCATGGCGTGAGCATGTCAACAATACTTTTAACATGATGTCCTCCAGACCCTCACGCTCCACCACAGCCTTCGGCCACGCCTTGCTGTAACGCGGGCCATTCAAACTTGTCAAATTTTGGCTGCCAGGATCTTTACATTGGGCTAACAAAGGCAAGAGCACTGTACAACATCAGCTGGCTGTTGTACACATACCTTGTTGAAGCAACATTGAGGCCACAGAGTGTTAAGCTGTCGCAGGCTTCCGTCACACTCGCGGTATGCATACACCAACCTAGGCAGTGAGCAGGTTGCGAGCTCTCTTGCATTCTGACTCGAAGACGCAGCCTCTTTAAAGCCGCAGAAGCGGCTGACGCCACTATGGCTACAAATCAGTCGATCCAGATGGCTTCACTTCACTTTCCTGTTCGTCCTGCTCCTTCACCTGCTTCACCTTTAATCCACTCGCAGCAACCTTGGCGGCAATGGCGAGAGTACCAATGGCTTGACTTGCAAGTTTGCGCTTCTGCCGCTCGGAGCCACCTCGTCTGCTCATCACTGCAAATGACATATCTAAACTAGAAAAATAAAGACTTCCTCCCAACACTCAAAATAAACCTTTCCTTCAAACAAGCAACCTGTAGTAATAAGAGGCACGAGGCTGGACATAGCGCCCAAAACTTGTGGTGCTTGAGCTTGGAATGCGACCGTCTGCTGAGTCCTGGCCTCTTTTAACTCCGTGTCCTTGCGCACCTATGTTGCCGCGCAGCTTGGCCAACTACGTTCCAAGTTTGCCAAAAAAACGTAAACATATATACAACAACTGCAAGCACACGCGCGCGCAGCCGTCGTAAAAGGCCAAGGACTCAGCAACACACACCTCTACGTGTCAATGAACGCAAACACATAGCATTGTTCGCACTTTCAGGCAAACACCAAACAGACATCTGGACGCCTTATACCCCAGCCTGGGCAGCGTGTTCTGCTTCACTCAAGGCGCTGACCGACGCAATATCTACAGCGTCGTTCAAATGCTTGAGCATCATAGTCAGGGTCTCCGCGCTGTGCAGAGCCACGTAGACAGTTTTGCGCGATCTGCATAAGACTTTCTTGATGTTCTCCTGTCGCACACGTCAATTACACCGTGCTACTGTGCATTTCGCTAAAGGTTTGCAACACTTAATCGCAAGATATTCCAAGATGAAGAATCAAGGAGACAATTGCGTGCACACCCAGCCTGCATGTCTTCCGGCAAGCTGCGCATCACCACAGCTCGCGCGCCCTCATGGTCTGCACCATAGCTAAGACCCACCTTCAACTGGATCGTCAATGACGCCATCACGAAGCCGAGCTACTTTGCGTGTGCATAAGCCGCAGAGGCAAGCTGCCAAGCATGCAAGGTCGCTCAGAACGTCGTGCATGAAATGAAACCACGTCACCGCACGTGAAAACGCAATTGCAATTCAGATAGCTCTGCAGCACAACGTGCTTGCACATGATCGCCAAAATCAACACAGTTCACCGAATATAGAACCACGCACTAATAGAATGAAAGCCCCTCAAAATTGATGGCGTACAGAGACATTGCTTGCTCTCTCACAATAGTCATCAACATCGTGCACTTTTTGCATTTAACTGGCAGTCACGACCATCCCAAAACAAAACTTTCAAGATTACACTAAGGGTATCGGTAAAATCCCTACTGGACCACACTGACATGCAAAAACAACCGCATGCCAACTCAGACCTAATTGGCAGTCACAGCCATCCCAAAAAGGCTTTCAAGACTACACTGAGGAAGTTAGTCAAATGCCTCTGAGCCAAAACCCTATCCTCTGGATGGAAGCATGATACTAAAATAGATTACACATGTGAGAGCGACCCGCACTGTCACCAGCCTGTTCCCGGAATTATGCAAATAGACGAGAGATCAGCAGAGCAGCAACCTGCACTAGAACAGATCAAACAACATGAGCCATAAACATCACCGTCTCTCATTTTGCACAAGCATCCCAAAGTATCAACTCTCAAAATGAACAAGAACAGCACAGGATACTAGAACAACCTCACATACATGCTTCCGCGAAGGATAGCGCTTCTTATCCTTCATGGTGTGCTTAGCATCATACTCTACCGACTAAAAGAAGCTCACCTACATACATGCTTCCGAGACAGATAACGCTTCTCATCCTTCATAGTGTAGTTGACGCCATAATCTACCAACTAGAGCAACCTCACATACATGCTTCCGCAAAAAATGTTGCTTCTTATCCTTCATGGTGTACTTAGCATCACGATCTACAAGTAGGACAAGCTCAAACACACGCCCCTTCATACGGTACTTGATATCATACCCTACCGACTACGACAAACTGACATACATGCTTCCGCGAAGGATAGTGTTTCTTATCCTTCATGGGATACTTATTCTCATTATCTACTAAGTGTACACACTCACGTACATGCTTCCGCGAAGGATAGTGCTTCGTCTCCTTCATGGTATACTTAGCAGGGCATACTCGCACACTTGCACACACCGAAGGGTGATACTTCCTACTCTTCGTGCTAAATCAGAGTATACTCTTTTCGTATTTTGTTGGCAGTCACAGCCCTCCCAAAAAAGAGTTTTCAAGACCACACTAAAAGACTCAGTCAAATGCCTGCGAACCAAAACCCTGCCCCCAGCAAAGAAACAAGACGTTGGAATAAATGACACACGTGCGACCCCACGGTCACCGGCCTGTTCCCAGAATTCAGCAAGTACACGAAGCTCCGACGAAAACTAAACACCTGTTTGTAAAGAAACCTCGTCAAGTCCTAGCGGACCCAAACAGCACTCCATTTCTGACTGGCCTCTCAGGTTAGACGCGAAAGTAGCTCTTGCGCGTATGCCCCACTAAAGTAACTCGAGCACTACGAATTCATGGCAAAGCACATGAAGGACAACGGTTGTGCACATGCTACTACTGCTTGCACTACATCAGGCTTGCGTCTCGCCATTTGGTAAAGTAGACAAAGCCGTTGCATGGCGTGCACATGTCAACAGCACTGTTAACACTGTGTCCTCCAGACTCTCGTGCTTTGCCGTAGCCTTCGGCCACACCTTGCTGTAACGCGGGCCATTCAAACTTTTCAAATTTTGGCTACCGAGATCTTTACATTGGGCTAACAAAGGCAAAAGCACTGTGCAAAATCGGCCGGCTGTTGTACACATACCCTGTTGAAGCAACATTGAGGCCACAGAATGTTAAGCCGTCGAAGGTTGCCGTCACAGTCGCCGTATGCATACACCAACCTAGGCAGTGAGCAGGCTGAAAGCTCTTGTGCCGTTGAAGCCTCCCGGAGAGACTCCAAACTCTGTACATTTAGCAAGCCCAGAACCCAGCTCTGAAGCCAATATCCTATATCAGACTCTCCAACTCTCAGATCCGCCGCGCAACAGCATGCCCGGAGTTCTACTCCTCCTTCGCCTGCAGCTACATGCCAAAAGCTGCCGGCGCAAAGCAAAGCTGCCCCCACAACTAGAAAGCGTGACGTACGGGCATTTGTCCAGGAGCTGCGCCACGCTCCAGTACAAACGAAACCGTACTGTGTCTTCCACAGGCTTTTGCTACGCATTCCATGCCAAAGGGAATTGGCGCCATGTGCGCTTTCAGCACGAGAACATCCCTGTACGATATCCCAGATTGAGGCTACATGTAGAAAAGTGGTCACATGTAGCCCTTGACTGGCCACGGAGCGCCGAGTGGATCTTTTCTACTAACTACTGGCTTTTGTGATTTTCTTACATTTGGCAATGTAGCCCCATTTTCTAAGGCTATCGGGGCCTAAAGGACTGACTTGGCAGGAAGCTACATTGGACCTTTTTTAGAAAACGAAAAAAACTAGAAAGTGACACATGTAGCCTGTGATTTGGTCAGCAAAATTGAGGCACAACCCATGTTTGTTTCCGTAAGAGGGCACTAATTGAAAGGCTACATTAGCAAAGCTCGATTTCTTGACGACGCAGTTTCCTGGGGAGTTCCACGACAGACTTGGCAAGCACGCGTTAGACCTCAGCCGTCCCAGTGCTTCCAGCTATCATTCATGTTTACATCGGATTAATAACCACCCCCCCCCACCAGGAGAAGGTCGAGAGGGTTTTTTGGGCTCTCCAACAAAATCCTGGCACTGAATTAATCCTGGAGGTCTACTTTAGTATTGGGCAATGCAACTTTTGAATTGGGAATGAGGATCCCAGAGCTCCAGATGGATTCCAAAAGGGGCTTCGGCCCTTGCTTCCATTTGATTTAGTATTGCTGGAGCTTCCTTTTGAATTTGATTTGAGCTTCCCCTTATTTGATTTAGTATTGTTGGATTTGAGTTTGCATTTGATTTATTATTGTGGAATTTCACTTTCCATTTGATTTAGTATTGCTGGAGCATCCTTTTCAATTTGATTTGAGTATCCAGTTGATTTAGTATTGTTGGATTTGAGTGTCCATTTAATTTAGTATTGCTGGGGCATCCTTTTGAATTTGATTTGAGTGTCAATTTGATTTAGTATTGTTGGATTTGAGTTCCATTTGATTTAGTATTGCTGGAACTTCCTTTTGAACTTGATTTGAGTATCCCTTTGATTTAGTATTGTAGAATTTGGGTTTCCATTTGATATAGTATTGCCGGAACCTTCTTTCGATTGTGATTTAAGTATCTAGTTGATTTAGTATTGTTGGATTAAACTGAAACTTCCTGCTTATTTTGATTTGAGTGTCCAGTTAACTGAGTATTTTGGAAATTCACTTTCCATTTGAATTAGTATTTCACTTTCAGGGAGTTCTGGCTGATGATGTTTCTGTTGGATTGGCAGTGCAAAGCAAGTGGAAAGCACATGTCAGCAAGGTTTAGGTGCAGTCCCATTTTCTACAGGCGCACCGTGTTAGTCTGAAACCAATGCACGTCAGAGTCTGCAACATGCTCCCTCTTGCACCAAGCTTGCACAAGAATGAAATGCCTCTGACTTGCTTACCACGAACATGCGCAAAGGAGACCTAAATTAGCAAAAACGTAGTTGGCAGAGCCAGACAAGAAACCTGTCACAATTTTGACGCCGCACCGCGCTGCCTCCAGCTCGCCATACGCCGGAGGCTCGATCCGCATGATATACCCCGCATCGTACAGCATGATCTTGGGCGGCTTCGCCAGATCATCCTCCTGAATGCAATTGCACCCGCGTGTGCTCAGACAGCAGAGACGCTCAACATTTGCATAAGCTAGCAACTGATCTCGGGAGGAAAAGTCTCAAAGTCCTTGTTCACTTCATCTGCTCCCTTAGGGATACGTCCCCACGGTTACCGAGCGCGGGCCCATCCGAAGACATGCGTTCCTACTACATCGCGAAACGTAAAACACGTAGGATAAATCCCTACATCGCATGCTCGCGCAAATGCCAGTCCGGTTCCAGAATGCCGTTGAACAATGCCACGAACGACTCATGGGGAAGATCTGCCGCAGCATCCGCGTTGGCACCCACTGCACAGCAATCCATCTGCAATCCTCAGCAGCATCCTACAGAAATCTAGCGTGCAACACCGGTGCCTGCAAAAGGGTCCCTCGCAAAAGGCGGCATTGCCAACCTAGCAGAACACTCCAAGTATCTTCTACCAACGCGAGAAACCAAACCACTGCTTGCCCAGCGACCGCTCCTATCCTTCAACTTGAAAGTAAAGGACGAAGCTCCGCGAGCCGTTTGTCCCAGCGTGGTAGACACCAGCAACTGGCCGATGAGATTTACTTTAGCGCGTGGATGCTGCAGCATGGCCGTGTACTGTGACAAATAGTTCGCAAGCCCTGGCTGCATATTCAATGCACCGGGCTCCAGCATCTCAATCGAAGAAGTCGGCAAGGCATGCAACTCTTTCGTCTCCAAAGGCGATATATAACTCGGCTGCGGATTAGTCAGACGAAAGCCAGACAAGCGAACCCGTGGCAGAAGATCCGACTCACTTTCGTACAACTGGCGCAATGCGCGCGCGTGCCGCGCCGCTACCTCTCGCCACAGCCTCGGGTTAGAGCAGAATTCCCTGCCCAACACAAAAACAGCCGCTTGCAACAAAAAGCCCCTGCAATGCAACCGCAGCCGACCTTTCCACAACGCAGCTGAGAAGCACGACCACCATCAACGTCGACATGTCCGCCACCACGAAGTCCATGACCGGAACCTTGCCGCCACGCAACTCCCCGCAAGCAACCACAACAGCTTCCACCGAACCCGTCACGCTGCCCGCGGTTGCCACATGGAGCGCAGAAAGACTCCCCGTCACCGAGGCGGCTGGGGTATGTGTCGCCCCGGACACGCGGCGCTTCTTCACCGCCACCGCCATGGGAAGCAAAGCTAACTAGAGCTGCCACCTTGAAAGACAAAATAGCTAGAACGCGAGCTACTGATACATGAAAACCGCAAGGCCTGTTGCAAGGGGACCCTAGAAAAAGTGTGCCACCAAAAGCCACAGTAGACAAGAAGGGAGGCGCCTTGTTCCAGATTCGAAAGCACTTGGGGAACAAGGCGTACGCCGTTTCCCAATTGACTGCATTCCAATATCAGCACGTACAAAATTCTTCCACCGAGCCAGTCTCAAGACAATGCAAGCCACCAAGATGGATGTTCTCATGCTGGAAATCGGAAACCGGTACATAAACATGTTGCCCGGAGCCTACAAGAAAACTACAAGCCCGTGTCTTTGTCACTTCTTTTAAACACACGCGCAAGCAAACCAGAAAACACAGTCGCGTAACTGGGCATCCTAATCTGGCCGTTGGCGGGTTCCTTTCTTCACAGCACCTCTGGACCAATGTTGAGGCAGCACAGCACAACAACAGTTGGGCACATCGAGCTTTGCGTTGGGTACATGGAAATGCACACGTCTTGCTTCACACTAGTCGAAAACGCCATCGCGCTCGCCGGCCTTCGTCTGCCATTGGGTAATCTCTGCCTGCCGTCCCGTAAGCAGCCATTTTCCCGCCGCCTTCCAACAATTTACGTGTTCTTGTTGTACGCTCGACGAGACCAAACAAAAAGAGACTCCTGACACTCAAGGGGGACATCTCTCCAACATCTTCCAACTACTGCTTATTGTGCGCGAGTAAGGTTTTCTTGACGACACAGAAGAGCGACTTGTGGCAAAAAAGAATGTTTATCACCAGCATCATCTGCGGTGCAATAGCTGGAAAGCAAGAGGTCAAACTAAATTTTCTTGACGAAACGAATAAGCATCCTATGGCAAGAAAAAGCGCGTCGCATCACCACCATCACCAGATTTTTGACTCGCTGGAAAGGAGTGTGGTGAGAAATGTATGTGTGTGTCTGCTGGAAGTAGCAGCCAAAAAGACCCCAAAGACTACCACGTGATGGAGAACCCAAGGAACATAACCAACTTTAAATCCCCCTTTTCGCTCGTCTTCAAACTGAACGCCCGGTTTTGGTGCACAAACAGTTCAAAGGAAGCTATAAGCAGGGTGATTTCTGAGTAGATTAAGAAAGCATAACAACAACGGGACACTTTCCGCCCTCCGTGCGGCTTCAAAAGGACGCCCCTGAAAAGCCAACCCAAAAACCAAGAGGAAAAACCGAGAGGACGCTCATGCTGCCTCCTTCAAAACCCTGCACAAGAAACAAAAACAGGGGCATAGCATTGATTCACCTAAGCAACGAATCGGGTAGGCCCACGGGATCGCCATTTTTTAGCGAATCGCTTTCCAGCAGCGGTTTCAGGCAAATGCATATGCGACAACAGAAGCGATGTAGCCGCACTCAGGGGCACCAACAAACACTACGCAAACTCATGAGCACAAGCAACAACAGAAATAGCTGTGTCATCTACTCAACTGTAGACATCTCACAAACCCATTCGGATACAAACCCAAATTCGCAGGGCAACCACGCATTTGTCGTCTCCCGGCCTTGAGTGAAGGGCATGGATCGACAGGTCCGCAGCGAAGGGCAAAGCCTGAAGCCGCTGGATGGTGGTATGTCTGTCTGTCTGTCTGTCTGTCTGTCTGTCTGTCTGTCTGTATCCATGTAGGTATGTATCTCCTCCACTCCTCCCTAACACCCCCCCCCCCCCCCCCAAAATCCCCCGGGCCAGGTCGATGATCTGCCCGTCCAAATCATCCGGCGGCGCGTGGTTCCCGAAGAATGTCGGCTCCGAGGCGACGGAATGCACCTGGACGTCCTGACCGCTGACAGTAACGCGGGCTCCATGGAAGCCTCCCGTGTGGGTCAAAATTTTATACCACCAGGGGATAATCCGCATTGACAAAATACGCCTGCCTGCAACACTCGCTCTCACAGACCCGAAAGCACAAAACATTGACCGCCTGTATGTTTGCATTTGGCGCGCAGTTTGCGAGTTTTCGAGAGGGACGATACGTTATCCTGAGGACCAGCAATTAATGCTTGGCTACTGTTTGCTGGTTTCGCATTTGCTTCAAACTTCCAGGGAAGCCTTTGCACAACCAAGCCGGAAACCAACAGGAAACCGAAGCCTACCTGGAGGAATCGGCCCCCAACTTTGAGAAACCCCCTTATTAGTTGGATCAAAAAGGTTAAAGTCAACTAACATCCCTTGGCAAACTTTGCACCACAGAATTACACTCCCCGATTGTCCGAGAGATCATGTCCCGTGCCATGGATCGCAGAGAGATGGCCTGCACAGCGCAACCCAGGAAATCTTCGTGGCTGGAAGGATAGAGGGTGAAAGATATAGGTTTGCCTTTTTTTAAGGGACCCCCCAAAATCCTGGGTTTCCCTTTGGTTTTCCTTTAAAAGCCACAAAAAAGGGGGACACCCTCAAAAAAAAGATACCCATTTGCGCGGACTCAGCCGAGGCCCCGAGCAGCAGCCAGCGCCCCAAGTGTCGCCATGGTCCAAGGCGGAAGGTATGGACCAAAGAAGTGAATTGGACAGGGTCCCTTAAAGGATACGTTTTTTTTTGCCATCTTAGAAATCACTCTTACCAGTTGAGAAAAAGACGATTCCCTTGTGAAGCAGGTGGTGAAGGAACCTTTGTTGGAACCACTGGTTGATGGTTTGATTCACCAGATTGGGGGGGATCGCAAACACACTTGGCAAGCCTGGAGCTGCAGTAAAGCGAATGCTTTTGACTGATCTCTCCACTCTTTTTTCTCTCTTGAGGAGCGCGCGGCCTCCCCGCTTCTGCTCCGTATCCCCGACTTTGCGCTATCTGAGATGAAGGGGTCGGCGGCACTGGGCGGCAGCCCTTAAATAATAATAACAATAATAATAATAAATACTAGTCTGGACTTCAGTTCGAGTTGACACTAAGATGGTCCAAACCCAAAAGCGACGAAAGTCCAGCAACTCAGGAAGTGAGATCCGCTTCGCTTCTGAGACGCTCTGTGGATGGTTGCGGAAACCATTTCGCACCACCATGCACCACCTAATTATAAGAAACCATGGTTGAAACCAATAGTTTGTTGGCATTTGCAGGGGACTTAGCATTGCGTTGGGTTTCTTGGGTGGCGCAGGGTTTTGTCCATGCACAGTATGTCTGAAAACACGTTGTGAAGACAGTGAATGTATCAATCTAATGGCAGTCAACGTGGAACTGCCTCTCATGAGAATGCCAATGGCTGTCCCAAAAGCATGCACGTTATCAAGCAGCCCTCTTGTGCGAGTTCAGCCAGCCAGTCATAGTTACTAGAACCTGACATCCTGACGGCATGGGTCGAAGCTTTTCTGTCAGCAAGAGAGGTCAACTAATAGCTTTGCGTAACAAAGATGGCACAGCATCATCACAACAACCAACGGAGCGCAAACATGATACGCACAAAGCAAACCGAATCTGCAGTCATTCGTGCCGAGCTCAAGCCTGAGACAGGCAAGAGTGGAATTGAGGGATGCGGTCCGTGGGTGTTGTCCATCCGGCATCAAGCTGTGTTCTCCAGTTCCTCCCGTTCCTTTCGCGCCTTGCCAAAGCAAGTGCGCGGATGCCCCTGGGGGCCAGGCCACACCTGGAACAGCAAACTGAATGACTCCAACCCCTGCGAAATGTTGGACTTTTGGCTTTGTGGGAAACCTCGAATCATGTCCCAATCTGCCATGCCGAAAAAAGTCCAACCAGCATGTTGAAACCCAAAAACCGGTGTGAACCCATGGCGCGCACGTCCTGCGTCAAATTGCGAATTGCGAATTGCAGCGTCCTTGCGGTTCAGAGTGAAGGACACCGAATTCAGTGCCAGCGGCAAGTCCGGCTGGTACCGCAGAGACACCTCCCAAGCGAGGCAACCACTCCCTGTGCTTGGTTGACGTTGGAAGGGGAGCAACGATTTAAAATTTAGCAGTTAAGTGGGGATTTCCCACTACACACGAAAATCTAAAATGTAGAATGTTTCCCAGCAACAACCATGTGTGGATGTCAAAATTGGAGACCCCCATTGAAGCCAAAGACGCGCTCCCAAGCTGCATGATGCGCAGGTTCCCTTTGACCTGTGAACCCATCCACGAAAAAAAAAAGAAGAGCCTTCGGTTTTGACACATAACCAAGGGTATGACGCCTGAGAAACAGCTTGCCGAAGCATCACCAAGCTCACTTCCTGGATGCCCGCAAAAGTCTTAACTTTTTATTCACCACTAAAATGGTCTTCCCAAGCCCAAGAAGTATTGGGCTGTCCTCAGATACCCCACAAAAAGTTTAACTTTTAGTGGGTTGAATGGAAATCCCCACTAAACACTAAAAAGCTAAAAGGCTAAGGGGATGGCTGGGAGCCACCAAGTAAAGTGAGAAGCACTCCAGTAGAGAGGTTAGAATAAAGGTATATACCCTTTTGCTGTAGTCTATTTTAGTAGGGGAACCCTCCCCAAAAAAAGTGTAAAAACTGGGGACCTACAGGGGTGAGCCGGGGAAGACCCTTCAAACCATTGGAGTTCCATAACAAACCGCTTGGAGCTCCATCCCAGTGAGCCGCTTGGAGTTTCCGCCTTCTGGAACATCAGTAACGGCTGGCTCGAGCTGGCGAACACTTCCGCCGCCACAGGGCTCCTGCGGGACGAGTCCCCCCACCCAGTTGAAGAAGTAAGACAAGTGTCCAAAACAAAGGCTGCTCGGTTTCTTCGCATGGCCACTGGGGGATCTGGGGGGGGTTCGCTGTGCTGTTAGAGCGACAGCCTATTGAAGGCTTTCTCTTTCCCCTCCCAGATGCGCAAGACCAAACCCCGGGGTTCAAACCAGCATTAAAACCATGGGGTTGATACAGCCGCAATTGCTGACCTAAGGACTTGTCCTCTCTAGGTTGGGTCAACCATTCTGTTCGGGGGGGTTGAACTCTAGGGTCGCCAAGGAGATTTGCTCGAGAAACCCTACCCATCATTCTTCACCCCCCCGCCCTGACGACCCCCACGCGATGAATCAGGGCCCAGTTGGGCTCCAAGCCCAAAACGGCTGTTGCACCGTGAAAGTCCTGTTCTAGGTCCTCCAGTGAATAGTTTAGAATAAGGGTACCCGATTTTTGTCTGTAGGCTATTTTAGTAGTTTTTGGAACCCTCCCAACCAAAAAAGGATAAAGCGGCACTATTGGGGGACCCAGTGTTGCCCCTTGTGAGGAGAAGGCATGACTTTTTCAAAGGCTCTCCAGGTTCCTGCTTCCAATTCAGGGGCCAGAAGCAAGAAAGACGACCGAAAAGGCTCCAAATGTGGCAGGAGGCGTCTCCAAACTTCTTTCAAGGGAGAAGGGGTGGAGGGGCCTCTGCCAATCAGGAGTAACCAATAGACGTTCTGATGGACCCCAGGAAACCCAATGGTAAATTCACCCCTGCGGTTCTGATTGACTTGTTTGATCGGGTGTCTTTTGAAGGCCACACCAAACCGGGGTGTGGGTTCCCGGCAAAATCCCGAAGAACGTAAACTAACGAAGGGGTTACCCGCCAAAAAAAGGCGCGGCGATGTTGAGCCACACTCGTGGGCAGCCAAAGCCAAAGTTTTCTTTGGGGCGGGTGCTCTGTGGAAGGGATCGTCGAAAACTCTGGAGACTCGTGGGATCAAGACTCAGCGATAAAACATGCCTCAAGATTCCGTCCGAGCTTCAAGTAATAGCCCGTGGAAGCAATCAATCAAACAACATTACACACAAATACTGTCTGTCCGAAAACCGGTGATGCCTAAAACAGTGCCTAGAAACAAATCCCATGAACGAATCCAACTCACGAACGCGCACAGAGACACACAACGAGCACTTTGTGCACCAAAGCCCTGCTCGGTGCGTGACATGCCCCGTGGCCGGTCTCGCTGGCGAACGGTCCTCCAAGTGTCCAAATCTTGGTGCTCGCCTTCGCAGGGCACCTGCATACTGGCCGTGGCCGCTTACCCAACCATCGCAGCGACCCCCTGAAGCAAATCGTCACACGGAACGAGTTCAAAAGGACAGCTCAAGGAAAACACATGCAGCTTGGTCAAGTTCCGCAGAGGGTTTCTCAACTAAAGTCTGCAGGGCCCCATCACAAATACATCAAGCATGACTATCTTAGAAATGTATATCCTTATTGCCATGCAACATCTGTAAGCTAAATCCCTGTATGATGCCATCTAAACACGCGAAAACGCAACAATATACCCACACACACACACACGCACACAACCCGTGGGCAAGCGCACGCACACGCACACGCACTCTCTCCCTCTCACACACACACACAAGATCGCACGCACGCGTGCGCACGGAAAAACAAACAACAAAAAACAACACAACACAACACACACACCCAAACACAAACAATCACAAACACAAACAATCACAAACACAAACACAAACACAAACACAAACACAAACACAAACACAAACACAAACACAACACACACACACACACACACACACACACACACACACACACACACACACACACACACACACACACACACACACACACACACACACACACACACACACACACACACACACACACACACACACACACACACACACACACACACGCACACAAGACCGAACCACGCATGCGGGCACGCACAATCACAACCACAACCGATGACCACATACCACAAACGACAAAACACCAACAACACCCGAACCACGGCCAAGCAAAGACACATACTATACACACAAAACACCACACCACACTACACCACACCACACTACACCACATCACACCACACATCGCACACATGACACACACACACACACACAGTCGCGCATGCGACCAAAACCCACATATATGTATATATATATGCACAGGACCCACGCACGCCATATCGGGAGCCCTCTCATTTGGTGGAACCAATCAGGAAAGTGGGTACTAACCCGAGGTTCCAAACAGCATGAAAGATTACGCGTGTCGGATACCTTTGGAACGTGTTAAACCATCACCCATCCCCTCTTGGTTTTCTTTCCGGTAAACTGAAAGAGGGATGTATATATGTACCTATATGTACATCTTGTATATATATATATATATGCACCGATATGGGTGTGGGTCTCTTTTTGGAGGGTGGTTGGTGGTTTTCGAGGGAAGCCAAAAGGAAAGCCCCCGTGTCCCATTTTGGGGGTGCGCCATTCCCCAAGCAGACGGCGAGTTGCCGCGTTTTGGGCGTTGCCTCCAGGGCGTATTCCGTGATCCGCTCCACGGAGGTGAAGCACGCCTCCGCCTGAGGGGGAGGCTGTGGGTCTCGAAGTTGGGTTGCGGTTGGGTTGGGGTTGGGGTTGGGTTGGAGCCCTAAAATGGGCCCAGGCTGGGGAGGTTGCGTTGAGTTGCGGCTTTGCGGGATCGGGGTTGGGTTGGGTTGGGTTTGTGGGGGAGAAAAACAGGGACCCGGCCATTCATTGCGATATGTCTAGACACTCATGGGAACATCTTCCATTCGAGCGGAATTACTATTGCCCGTCTCAACCCAGAGCTTCACCATGGCTATCGACCAAGCGTCCTTTGGCCGAACCCAAATGTGGAACTCACTGGCCCACTCTGCGAGTGACTGTGAGGCAAGTTCGTCTTTTTCTAGGCTGGACACCCCCATAAAATGGTGGGTGTTCCTTTTTGGAGGTTCAAATTAAACAACAAAAAATGGGCACCCTCTAAACAAGATAGAACCCATGAACCCGAAAGCGCATCACTTTCTCACACACTACAATCAGAGCTGCCAGCTTCGCACTCACATTGTCTGTGTATTTTTTCTTTCGCCTCTTCTCTCTGCTTTATTACCTTCTTTCTTCTTTTGTCTCTCTTCTCTTCTCTCTTAGTTCTTCTCTCTTCTCTTCTCTTCTCTTCGCTTTCTTCTCTCTTCTCTTCTTGCTTCTCTTCTTTTATTCTCTTCTTTTTTTCTCTTGTTTCTTCTCATCTCTTCTCTCTTCTTTCTGTTCCCTTCTCTCTCCTCTTCGCTCTTCTCTGTCTTCTCTCTCTTCTCTCTCTTCTGTCTATTCTCTCTCTTCTCTCTCTTCTGTCTCTTCTCTCTTCTCTCTCTTCTCTCTCTTATCTCTCTTCTCTCTTTTCTCTCGTCTCTTGTCTTTCTTCTCTTCTCTCTGCTTTCTTCGCTGCTCTGTTCTTTTCATATCTTCTCTTCTCTCTCTCTCTCTGAAGATGTAGCGGTGATAAAGAAAGTGCAAGCCATCCGATTCACTTGCCCAAGGAAAGTGATGACAGCACCTCAGATTCAATTGAAACTGGTTGCTCTGCATTGGTAAACATGGAAAACCGAAGAATCCGAAAAGACCCTCATTTCTTGCTTGCTATCGACCCCTCTGCAACAAGTTTTCAACTTCTTGTGGCTTTGGTGGGTTAACCCCTTGATTTCAACCAAAAAGTGAAAGTCTAAAGATCCGTTGCCCAAGAGCCCTCAAGGATCTCAGGCCCATTTTTCGAAAGCTCCGGCGGCTTCCGTCTGGGCCCAAGGCTTGGCTGGAGAAGATGCAGTTGAAGCCCAGCGACACGGCCAGGTTCCTGACGGGCCGAAAACCGGAAAGAACCGGGCACCCGCCGCTTCACCGCTTCCGGTTTCACAACCGGGTGAAAAACCGCGATGCGCCGGTTGGCTTTCTTTGGAAAACCAATGGAAACCCCGTTTTTTTTTTTTTTTATAAATGGAGGGGCTCTCCGATGGGTTAAACAAACGCATTGGGAAAAACGATGGGGGGGATTGCTGCTGAAACAAACGTTGCTCGCGAGAGATGGAATGCTGTTCCGGCCTTGCTGCAAGTGGGGGCTTGCCCTAAGCTTTGGTCATGATACTTCAAGAGCCGCCATGCCCTTCAGGCGAATCGAGGCGAGCGAGAACGGTATGGCGGGTTTTTCGCGGACCCATCGAGACATAATCAACGTATCTGCCCCCAATAGTTGAGAAGCGTGAATGGCCTTATGGGCTCCCTAAAAAGGGTTGGTAGGTGGGTCAGTAGTTGAGAGCCCTGGGGTTCCTTAGGTGTTGAACAAATCTTAAGGGTTCCTGAGCTTAGGCCCCTTGGACAACCCCTCCTTGCACTATAATGTTTCTAGCTTGGTCGTTGATAGCCTTCTCCATGACTTGCAGCCAAGTCCGGAGTCATTCTCAGCCATCATGTTGACATGGGTGTCTCTTTTTCAGGCCCCCCCAAAGCTGAGGATTTGCTTATGGATTTCCTTGAACACCACAAGCACGGGGAACACACACCCCAACATTCGATTGATTCTACCAATTGCTAAGGCGCGCTTTCGAGACCCAAAGTTAACAACTCCAAACTCTGATGCGGGCCTCCGAGACCAGCCCTAGTTAGTACAGTGCGTTCGGAAAACCCAATTAAAACGGTTGTCTAGCTTTCCGATGCGCCCTCATCAATCCCGCAGAGCGGCCCCCGCAGATTTCCTTCTGATCCAGAACCAATCGAATCCAAGGTTTGACCTGCTGGGAAGGGAGGGGGGAAGGGGGGAGGTTTTATCAATCCGACATTGACATTCACATTCTCCATCTCGTGCATACGACATTGGTGGCTTTCCTTCTGATCTTCCTTCGAAACCACAAACAAACACCGGCGTGTAGCGTCGCGTTCCCCCCGTTTTTGCCCCCCCCCCCCCGTCGTCCGTCGTTCGTCGTGGGCCCGAGGCGCGTGGTCCAGATGAAGCACATGCCCACGAGGCCCGCGGGCACTTGCTCCCGCAGCGCGAAAAAGCCCAGGCCCACCAAGGCGCTGATGAAGGCGCCCAAAAGCCTCGGGAAGTCGTCACAGCGTCAGGGAGGAGAAATAATTCTTGGGATCTGTGGATTGGTTTGGGCCACTGGAGTTCTTCAACAAAGTCGGTTGGGCCCCAGAATTGCCACCGCTGGAGGTCCACAAAGCTTCAAAAGGTGCGGTGCCAACAACATGTTGTCACTTTTTGAAGGTCGAAAAAGGGAAACTGAGGGACCCCCCTGTCAGATCTGTCCGAGTGGTTTGGGTCAAGCAGGGGTTTCCCATTTACCCTCGACATCGGGCGCAACTCCAAACCATCATGGCCACAGGGATCTACAGCACCAAGCACTTTTGGAGTAACTGGTGGGAAGCAAAACCACCATGGCCCCCGAAAGGAGCAGCGGCATTCTTTCCATCTCAGCAATTACCAGTGATCTGCAATGCAGCTGAAGTGATATATATATATACACCCTCCATGGCGCTTTAATATTTGAATGCGCCGCAGGGATTGTTAAAGCTACAAGCGGACTCGAGCAACTTTGCCGCGGCCTCCATGTCAGTACTATCATCGTTGACCTTTCTTCCACCTCCAAGAGGGTACCAGCAGCAGCCCGCGTCCTTGATGCAGTCGGCGTATGCTTGCAAGGCTCCGCAGCCCGACTCAGCAGTGGTCGTGGGGCATGCGTCTTTGGCATTCGTGTCGCATTGGTTGCATCCTTGTAGAGCTGCGATCAGGGTGATGAGGGCAAATGCCAAGGCCTTTTCAGCATGCATGGAGCACGAGATACCCTCCCTCTGACTAACGTGGAAGCTCCCGAACGGACCCCCAAAGGAAGACTTGGCTCTACAAAGACCTACTGGGAGCTTCCATGTTTGAGGGAGTGTAAGGGATCCAGTGGCTGTGCTTGAACACCAGTGGCTGCGAACTGTTCCTTGACTTGAAGCTCCCACTTCAACGGGCTCCGCGAATCAATCATTTCCGACCCCTGTGGACAGCACACTACTTCGTGTAATCCAATGAATGACAAAGCAGTACCAACGATCTCCCACGGGCAACAATGTGGGCAGTGCAAATTCGCGGGATGCAATCGCATTATCACTCGGAAACCATCCGAGATTCACATTCGCTGAGCTGTGCTTGTTATACAATGCTTGTTGCTCTCGTTTCAGAGGCTAGTTGTGCACACGGCATCATAGCGCCGCCATTCCCTCAGGGATCCAACACCAAAATCACACAACTTCTCAAGTGCAAATGTTATCATCATGAGTCAGGGCTTCCTATATTGCCCCTTTGAGCATCACCCCGGCAAAAGGAACTTGATTTTAAACTTGGCCTGCGGCAATGCTGTCATCCCTTGAAACGCTGTCGATTGATTTTAAAACACTCTCAACAGGTGATATGTGCCCTGCTCTACTTCGCTTTACTTGGGATTACCCTCCCCCTTACCAACATGCAAGCTCCCAGGAATTGTTTGGAAGACTTGGTTCCATTTACAGAGGCCTTCTGGGAGCTTCCACGCCAGTCTCAGGGAGTGTATCAGCATAGTCTTAGGCCACTTTGGTGTACAGCGAGCCAGAGTGCGATCCTTTGTGGGTTCTCTGTGAAATGCATATGGAAATGGAAAGCACTGTTTGAGGTCTGTAAGACCAAGTGCGAGGTTCTTGTTTCTGGTGACCTCGATCAAAATATCATGGAGGCTCACAGCGTTACTGTTGATTCGCAGGTACAGTCCTTAGGCCTTCTCTCTGAGAGTCTGCAGGTTTCACCCCCAACATGACTTGATGCGAACGCGAGAGGTATAGTGATTGCTGTTGAGGGAACCGTGACCATAGGCCCTATAAGGGCTTTTGACCATGGCTCAGATAGGGAATCGTGTGAGTAAGCTATTCTGCGGTGGCTGCCTTCCCTCTACCGCCAGCTGCAGCTTTGCTCGGAACTGGGTCGCAGAGTTCAGTCACGAAAGCAAAAAACAACAACACATGATTATATATATATATATATATTTCTGTATGTATAAATGGCCATTCCAATGGCTGGAGACCCTCTGCAGTAACATGAAAGCTACTGGAAGGAAATTGGTCGCGAGAATATGTCGGGTTTCGTGTTCGTGGAATGCTGGAGACGTGGCAAGCGCCTCCAACAGGCGGCGCGCACGGATTCAATCTGGAAAAAAAAAACGGCTTCTCCAGGTACCATAACTGAGAAAGGCAAAAAGACAAACACGCCAAAGGACAAGGAATCCAACGGCACGCCACGCATGATGTGCGTTGGCAGCGTTCAACGGTGCTGCGGCAATCTATCAAGCTGTTTGCAGCGATCCACTTGTCAAAAAAGAAGAGGGGATGTTATAGACGGGATCTGGAAAAACACATTCCCTTTTGGTTTCCGTTCGTTTGTAAACACATGGAGGCTGTTTAGCACCCAGAAAACACATGTTGTGAGATTCTTTGTCCCCCGCGCAATTCGCGAAACTCCATCATCAATGACTTACTCCAGCAGTCCGGATCTCTGCAGGCCAATCTAAGCAAACCATGATTTCATAATAGTTGACCCCCAACACCCCAACCCAAAACAAGGTACTGCAGTCATACCTCATCCCAAACACAGCTTCGGCCGGGCTTCTATTCACAATACCAAGGGCTGCAATTGGAGCCAACATATCATCCCCAAAAAATGGTCCTACCCGATCCAAGGCCCGGTGAAGGATGCAACTCAGAAGCAAACAGCATCAATAAACCAAAGGCAGCTGCACTGGTTGCAAACGCCCCACTAGCCCACAAAACTATCAGGTCTTTGCTCAACTAGACCCACTGGATCCCAGTTACCCCTTGCAGTAACCAGCTATTTTCCTGGTGGGTAGGGTGGCAAGCCCTTGGTTGCCTAGTAAATGGATCCACTGAGAGACGCTTGTCCAACCCAACCTTGGTTCTGAGATTTGGTGTTCAACCATCGGATTTGGTTTTGACCCGGAAAACCTACCAACTCACCCAGACCTGAGGAATCTGACTTTACCCCAAACCCAAAGCAGTTTGTTTTATTACTTTTTTTTAAAGGTACCCTTTTTGGGTCGATTAATGGGACATTAATATTAATGGGAGTACACAAGAAAAACCACCATCTTGGGGGTCCCCCTTTGAGACAAAAATCAGCTCTTGCCGACCGACCAACTTTCGCCCAGGCAGCTCCACGCGTACGCCCAGCCAGCGGTTGGCGGTGTTGAAGGTGAGAACTGCAGCTGAGTTGGCCTTACGTCGGCCGGTGAAACACCTGCGACAACAGGCAAGCCAAAACTGGTAGGGATCAGACTTGCAACAAGCCATGCTTACTTCAAGAGTTGTTACAAGCAGCTTATGCAGCAGCAATCTTGCTTGCAAAGTGTACATGACTGGTGCTATAATTATGCCGTGAACACTTGAAACACCATCCACAAATGCGCAAACTTATCTTCAACCCCAACCTCATCTACTTATCCCTCCCTCCGATCACTATCAGGTCCACTCAGGCACACACTAGGAACCATTTTAATCAACATTATGCTCCATGAGCGTAAAACCGGGGGGTCACCGACTCATCGGCAAACAATCAAGGGTCTTCCTGCTCTCCCCGATCAGTTGATCTCCATCCAATTCTCGAAGTGTTCAATATTCAGGTGATCCTTGGAGAATCCAAATGTCAATCTCAGTTGATCTTCAGCTTCATCCAAGTCTCAAAATCTCCCTGAACCAGGCTGCTTCCCTCCTAGCGTTACAAGCATCATGTGCGCCTACCCTGCCAGCTGCAACCGCCCCTATGCGGAAATGTGCATACTTGTGAAGAGAAGTAGAAGACAAACATGTTTACAATGTGCATATAATGCATACATAGGTGCTGATGTGTACATGCACACACACACACATACGAACATATGTATATGTATATCCAAGTATACACTAGTAGATATATATATATATATATGACATCAACACAACACCCATCCCCCCCAGCCCACCAACCAACAGACCAAGCAAACCAAACCTAGGTCCTCCAGTGGAGAGGTTAGAATAAGGGTACCCTGTTTTTTTCTGTAGTTTATTTTAGTAGGGGAACCCTCCCCAAAAACAGGGTACAAGGGCACTACTGGGGGACCTAGAAACCAACCAACAAAGAAACCAACAGCACAAAGACGCAGAAGAACTTCGCCAGCAGAGGCGCATCCACCAGCTGCGAGAGCCGCTGCTGGTATCGACTCTCGCACGCAAAGGCGCGACAGCTCACGATGCCGTTCAGCACCTCCCGATTCGGCTTGACAGCGCGACGACATGTCATCGGGGTTCTTGAGTGGGGGGACCACCACCAAAACAGGATCTGCTACAAGTCGAATAAGGGTTGGTGGATTTATTGGAAACCCAGGCACTAAACCGACTAAGAACCTAATAACCACCTTAGACACCAAGATTTGACACTGCTGGGTCGCTGTTTAGGGGCCACCAAACTGGATTTCGGTGATCTGTCCGTTTTTGCACGGAGACGGCTTTCTTTTGGTGTCCCTTAAACAAAGACCAGAAAGGGTCGCAAGACAGAGAGACCCACTTGCTTTCACCTCCATACCTCTTGTGAGCTGGGGGTCAACCCTGGTGAAAGCCGCGTCAGCTTCCGGCATTGGAGAGCGGCCTGCCCACTTCCCCCAGCGGAACCGCAGCGGAGCCGAAGTGAAACGTCCCACTGGTTTCCATAGATGCCCGACATGGGTGTTTGAGGCTTGTTGGGCTTGGACGAAAGGGGCGCCAACCACCACATTTTGGGGTCCGCCGGTCGTGGCACCTATGAGGATATGTGCCAAGCAACCGATTCTCTCATCTAACTTCTACAGTACCGAACATCCCACGTGGTTTTGTGAGTGTGTGTTGTTGGATGACTTGCACGATTTCGGGCAGCCACCAAAGGTGGAGCAAACATATCTCTCAACATAGGGGACCCCATGATTTTTGGGCCCTTCAAAATAAGTCTCCTTGTAGTGGTGTGATCTGTTGAGTAAACATGTCGCCGTGCATGTTGAGCGGACAAGCTCCAAAATAATGGGTGGACCTAAATCCCCATTCTTTGTGATGTGCAGCGAAGGGTCCATATCGATGTGGACAACAACCAGCCACATGCACACCGCTCTGCTTCAAATAGAAAAGTTGGGCAGCTGGATATAAACTATGAGGTTGCGGTTCTCGTCACGCACGAGGACTTTGTCCAGCGACCATCCAAAAAGAAACTCATGTCTTAAGCGGTCGGGCGGAGAGCGGGATGTTGGAGGATGATGGACAATTCGAGTTGCAAACATATTTTCAGATAGATAGGCTTGCTGAAAGCGGGGCCTCATTCGAGAAGGTTCCTGAAATGGCCAAGAAGTCCATGCTGCGAACCGCTACCGCAAATGGCCAAGTGATTTTGAATTGAGCACAGCCCCACCGATTTGACAAAAAAGCGCGTGCGGGGTGCAGAAAGGGCGTTCGGACCGCGGAACAGTGGATGAAGTGGAAAGAGTAAAAATCTCAGCTAGCAACAACTTCTCCTCAGTCCAGACTCATACAAGATTCACCGGCCAATGGTGTATGTCAGCGTTCTGTCAGCGTTGGGGCATACTTAAGCAGCACCCCAAACGCTTGAAACATGGATTTGATAAGGTCATATCCAAGTCCTGGCATGTTTACGTGCGTCCAAACGCTTGGCAGTCGACTGGACCTTCGAAAGCTTCTAGCCAGATCGTGCCAGCCCGATGCCTTCTTTCAGGAAGCGGCTGACGAGGGCGTGGCCACAGGGGAAATGGAAACTCCATTCATGGAGCTCCGGTAATTTCTGACGTTTGTTTCCTCCAGTAGTGGAATTGAAGCCTGTTCTGGACATGCTTATGAACCACCCTTCCAGGCACTGTCTCCTTGCACAGATCATGCATAATTGGGCGGATTAGTGCACAACGGGACAGCCACAAAGCCATTACACGAACTGGAAACCGTGCGCACGCATCCACCTGTTCGCTCCCAACCGCGCTCGCAATTCAAACCTGATGTTTGAAGTGGGCAGGCTCGGCTGCTCAATAGGGCCTGCTCTCTTTTATTTGCGAGAAACAAAGCACGTGTTTGCCTGTTTTTTGAATTTTGACAGTCTTGCCCCCAATGATTGGGGGTGTGCTGTGAACACAAAGGGCGTCACATGCATGTTGTTTTTGTCATTTTGGCCGGAGTGGGCTCAGTGTAAGCAATCCGTGCACCGGAACTGCTCTTGATACCTTGGCCAAAATAGGTTCGCAAGGGAGTCTGGGGACTTGTCGATCATTTGGCCATCGCGGCAAATAAACAGATGCGCGGACCTTTGGTGCTTTGGTGAATGGCATCATACATTTCGGTTGATCAGCAATCGTCTGAATTCCAGCTCTGAGTTTTACGGACATGTTAAAGAATCAGTTGAGGAGTTCGCAAAGATCTTAGGATTCTGCGAACCCTGCCAGTGAGGCTAGAAGGCAAGTCTTGAGAGCTTTTACGCCAGACCTCCTGCGGACATGCTCTCAGTTGGATAGTTCTAAATGGGCGGACTTGAGTGCGTGCGCCAATACTGGATTCCCCTTTCTCAGCCGCCCTCCTCCGGTTCTCCTTTTTGGGAGACTCCCCAAACAATCGCAACGGTTGCCTTTTGGTTCCCTTCACCAAAAAAGAGTCGGGTGCTATATATATATATACCTTATCTAGTTTCAAAAGACATGCTCATGTGTTAGTTAATAGGTCAAAAGTGGTACGACGGGCCGCGACGGCCTAAAGTGCATGGGCGGTCGAAGTGGCGACGCACGACGCCAGGCTGGCGGCAGCAAAACGGCATATCGACGACAAGCTGACGACGGAGCGACGGCGAAGCGACGACGGGGCGGCGACGGAGCGGCGACGGACCGACGACGGACCGACAGCGGACCAACGACGGACCGACGGTGGGGCGATGATGAGGTGGCTGCGGGGAGCTCCAACAATAAGGTCTAGTTTAAGGTCTAGTTTGGCCAAAATAGACCTTATTAAGGTCTAGTTTTGCTGTATATATATAATATACCCTATTTACAGAAAGAAGCCATCAAAAAGGGTGCAGCAAAAGGGTGCCGCCAAAAACCCACGACCCTCAAACGACCGACTCAAACGACAGGGCGCCTCGGTGTACACGGACTGAATGGGACTCCGGGACACGCTGTCCAGTTGCTGGAACTGGCGGATGGACTTCCGGCTGAATTGGAAGAGCCAGAAGTACAAGACCACCTCAACACTCGGTGGCTTTCTGCTCCCATGCAAAAACTGTGTAACCTTTAGTGGTTTAATTCGGAAAACCCACTAGTTGGCAAGAAGCTAAAGTCCTAACATCCAAGAACTCTAGGGGTACCTTCCAATTCCATTCTTTCCAGGGATACCTTCTTTCTAGAAAAACCTCCGGAATCGGGAAAACGGCTGGTTATTGAAAAGAACAATGGTTAAAAACAATGGGGAATCAACCCCTAGATCAACATCTGGGGCTGGTATTTTCTTAGCTTAAACCCACGAACAAACTGGAACCCCCAAAATAGCAGAAAGGGATTTCCTGGGAGTGCTTCTCAGTGTTCTCCTTTTCTCGTGTTGTGGGACTCTGTGCTTATTGGCTCCTATCTCAACTATGAATAAAGTCATGAAAAAGGACATGAATTCTAAACTGAATGTTGGTGTCCAATAAAAAACCTAATTGAAGTCCTTGTTAAAATGGAAAACCTAGTTAACCTACATGTTGTTTTAACTAGAACTCTGCTCGTACTGGATTCCATAATTTGTTTGATACAACACATGAAAACACCTTTAGATGTGAACTTGATCTGGAAAAAAACAACTATTTCACATTTGTTTGGACTCCTCTTTAAAAAGCAGACCCTATTTTTATTCTAACAGAAATCATCCATTCTTCTAGAATTCGTTCCTTGTTAATGTCTATTTAATTCTCATGAAGCAAGCATGAATAATTCCTCCTGGGAAAGGACATCACCTGTATGAATTCTAATGAAAATCTGATTGAAAGCATCTTCGAAAAACGAAATGCTATCTGAATCCTAGTTAAAACTATAATTTCTACTAGAATTATGTCGTTCAAAATTGTATCTAAGTCATAATGACAAGATTGAACAAGTCATCCTAGGATGGGACACCACCTTCAACAAATAAATTGAAAGAAGGTGTCTAGTCAAACCAGACTGAAGACCGTTTAAGCAAGGATTTCATATTTGAGTTCTAGTGAAAGCTAGAATTTCTGCTAGAACCCTGTCCTCATCAACTGTTCATGCAAAACGAGAATCGCCCTCCTGAATTGCAAAGGCTCAGTAGTGTTTAAGCAGAGTACTCGGAGCATGATTGTTCAAGCGGAGTTCCCGCATGTTTCAAATCAAGGTTCATGGTTCATACTTTGGATGAACGAAGCCCTACACCACCCAAGAAGCCCTGGAATTGTCTGATTCCCTGAAAATACTAACAAACAGTGGTTTCTCAAGGGTTCTTAGGTGGTGCAGGATTTCGTCCATCCACGTTGGGGGGTGGTGTTGAAGCAGATTGGCGAGATGATGCAGAACCAAGTTGACACGCTAGTATCAACCTCCCAGGAGGTCCCACTCTCCAAAAAAGACAGTCCCATTTGCTGGCTCAAATGATGGCAGCCTTTTTGAGATGTTAGAGGGAAACAACTGGAAAACCACAACTTTAAAGGGTCCCCCGTTGAGACAAACCCGGACAAAGACACATAACATGTCTCGAGACATGGCAGACAGCTCACGTTGTTTCCAAAGCTTTGTCTTCAGCCTTGATTAAGTGAGGTTATTACAAAGTGCAGGCATAATCAAAAAGGATGCCAACTCGAATGACATACTAGCAAAACACGTCTGGGCAGCTCGCAGGCTAACACATCATGCATGTGCCAATGTTACACCTCTTTTCCAACACTTGGAGTGAAGGGTCGGTTTTTTGCTCGGCTGAAGGGATTCCTGCAAAAAATATATCTCCAAAGCCCAGTGAGGTTTGGGACCTTCAGGCTGCGACAGCACTGAGCCTAAGATGTCTGGGCCTGGAGGCTCCTGAGTCTGAGTGAAAAAGGAAGGAGGCCCCAACCCCGGGCCGCAAGCAAAGCGGGTGTCGACCAGTCTCACTCAGTTGTGGTGTCCTTTTCAGGGAACACCTCCAAATTGAAACACCCCGCGATTTGGAAGATGTGCTCAGTTTGGTTTCGGTTGCTCTGTAGATCTGCAAGTGGGTAATCAAATGAAGCCAACACCGGTGCATGTTTTCTTCTGACGTTATTCTGTGTGGGTAGGGTTTTAAAGGGGAACTAAAAGGGAAACAACGATTTGTAGGGGTCCCCCTATTTCGACACACACCCACATACTGCCTCACACCACCCGCCAGCATATTTGGTGCCAAATCATGCATACGCAACGCAAGCACAGATTCCTGGAACCCCTAAATAGCCGTTCAATGAGTGGTAGATTCCCTTTAAGACCAACAGGGGAAAAACAATCTTAAGCAAAGGCAAGAAATCCATCCATCCAAAAAACATTGCGTTGGTCTGCGTGGCAACCACATCCATCTAGGTGAATTATATTTCACCAGCCTGAAGTAAGGTGGTTGGAGGGATATTCCCCACATAAACCACCATTTGGGTTTTTTGGTCGTGTGAGGTCGCTATAACTACCCCTTTCACTCAAGGAACCCAACGTCGAACGCTACTTCCGGAAACTCCAGAATGGGAAAATGGACCCTGGACTTGGGGTCCAGGTGTAGAGTAATTGTACCCGGCAGATGCTCAAGATTGTACCTGCTGACCTGCCAGTTGGGATGTGTATCTTGCACGAAGCCGTCATGGATTTGTCATGATCGCTCAGACATCGACATCCAGGAGGCCGCCATGAATTCACACGGCTTTTGCACCCGACTCACATGGCAGGTCAATCTGCGCAAAGACGCTTTTCGTAATTTCAGGCCACGAGCGATACGGGCCAAGCAAAACACGGAGTCACTCTGTACATGCGGCACATGCGGCGTGGGTATACGATTCCCGTTGAGGTGTGAAACAAAAGGACTGTCTATCCATAAACCAGGGATCTCAAAACCGGGGGTGATCAAACAGATATCCTTTGCACACCCCGCGGTGAAACTAAAAAGTTCTCGCGACGATGGCTAAATCCCCTCGAAGAGGTCTGCCAACCCCTGGCATTCCTCGCCGTCGACCAGCGGCGCCAATGCGGGACCTTCGTCCAGATCATCGCCGGCCGCTGGCGAAGCACGAGGGGTGCCAGGTGGAGAGACGCATATCCAGTGGCCATCCTGACTGCAAGCCGTTGGCCAACTTCTGCTATGCAACCGAAGGCTGGAACACAATGGCTAGTATCTGTTTCCAAAAGAGCTGACTGCTTGCAACGCAAGGACAGCCCTAATGTGTGTCTTGAAAACTGATCAACCCGCTAAGTCGCTCAAACACTTTGTGACGTGTGCGACCATGCACAGACGATCGTGCAAAGCTAAACAAGCAGATCAGCCATACCCCAAGTCACGCAAACAACGAGACACAACGTTTCGAAGGAGTAAACAATCCGAACGCCACTTCTGTCAAAGACCACACCCGCAACCAAAGAACCCAACTCTAAAAACGCCGCAGCAACGTGCATTCCAGGCGAACAAGAAGAGTATGGGTTCGTCACACCTTAGTATCCTTCATGCTTGCCGCTGTCCTGACAAAGCTCACGGGCCGGGCTAGGCCGATGCGGGCTGAACCAAAGAAACGCCACACACGCCAGCTTTACAATACGCACCATGCCCACACCTATGATGCAAAAACACCAGCAAAGTCAGCAAAGCAAAGCAAGACAGAGCTAAGCAAAGCAGACCATCAATGAAAATAATCAAACCAATATTGAAACAATCACACGAACACATCAGCGAAGCAAGTAATCAGCCAAGTCTTCAAGTGCTTCTCTAATCAAGTGATTCACTAAGTGTCGAATAACACGAATGAGTAAGCAAGCAACTGACTTGCTATCCAAGCAACCAACTACAACGCTACACGCGCAAGCAAGCCCAGGAAAACAAACCAAGCCACTCTACAAACGAAGGACACACATCTACGTCCACGTGCACACCTAGTCTCGTCGCCCGCTTTGTTCAGCGGCACGTCCACGTCGACTTGCAGAAATCGGGCCACAGCCTCCACGAGGTATGGATTGCCTCAGAGGTTTAGAAGCTTGCTGGATCTTTCTGGTGCGATTGGCACGGAATGAGACATGGAACGACCCTTATTAAACCATCCAACTGGTGGATTCCTTTAAGGGGACCAATTCCTGGGTGCATTCAACCACATTCCCTACCTGTCGCACCAGCAAGTTAAACCCCGAAAACAGCCACTAAAAGGTTGTCATAATCTAGGGGCCTTTTTCTCAAGGAACTTGCTATTTGCCCAGATGGTCTTCCCAAAAATGTCCAGGAACCCGGCAAGTGAGCTTTAGTATTCCGCGGCACACAGGACCCTGGGTTCAATAAGGCAATAAGGGGGCGGCCGTATGTTTGACAGTCACCCCAACTGAATATAAACTGGCAAAGTGAAACACCCATATTAAAGCCAAGACATTTATCAACACCCCTAGAAACATTTCAAGAGATACCAGCAACAACTGTGACACAACGTCTGCTAAGCAGCCAGTGGCCACCAGATTCCTTTCATCTGACATGCTACGCACACAAATAGAGTTCACCTGGACTTCACCCAGTCTTGGTACCTCAACCAACCTACCGACCCAGTGGGCACCGACCAGCCAGCCAACCAGCCGGCCAGACTCGCCCAACCAAGCACAAACAAGAGGCACCAAGCAGCAGGACGGCAGCGGCTGCAGCAGCAAAAAGCGGCAAGAAGCAGCAAAGGGCAACAGCAGCAGCAGCAGCAGCAGCAGCAGCTGCAGCACCACGCCACCACCACCACCACCACCGCCACCGCCACCACCACCACCACCACCACCACCACCACCACCACCACCGCCAGCGCCAGCGCCAGCGCCAGCGCCAGCGCCAGCGCCAGCGCCAGCACCACCAAAAAACAACGGCCAAATGGCAGTGCAAGATCTAATACCTCCTATTATTCCATATGAAAGAACAAATGGGATACTCGGCGCGCTAAACAAAACTATCCCCCCTTGTGGATTCCTTCCGCTAATCTTTAGGGGAAACAAAAAAAAACTCAAAATCGCGAGAAAAAACAAAAAAACTCGGGAACCCCGTCAAACGGCCTCCCCGATTTCCCCCATCAAACGGCCTCCCCGGTGTCCTTTGGGCTCACTGCGAAGCGCGCCAAAAAAAAAAAACGACCCGCGCGATGCATCGCTTCGGGGCACCGCAGGCCAGCGCGGTGATGGAGCGCAAGTGCTCCACAGCCTCGTCCAACTTCCAGCCGCACTCGCTGCACATCCAAACCTCAGCTTTTTCAGCTGCTCTCAAGAAGGAGTGTCCTTGTTTGTTTTGTTTTTTTTTGGGGGGGGGGACCCCTTTTTGGGTACTTTTTGGTGGTTCCCTCAAAGAGTTCCTTAACATTTGTTGTTGCCGGGGGAAGGGGGGGGAGAGTGTGAAACATGGATGCTTCGATTCAAAAAGGCCTCTGCCTTTGTGCTTTCTTCTCGAAACTGGTTTTTTTTTGCACCAACAGGAACACTGGGCTCTGCTCATAAGCACTAAGCCTGCTCGCACATTTTCTGCGCCCTCCCAGAAATTCCCTGCCCATGAGGTCCCTTCGTTGGGGACGGGCCCTTCTTATCCGGCTCCGCAGAGTAGGCCGCCTTTTGGCTTCAACTTGGCTTATGAAGCTCCTAGATGAGGGTTTCGAAGTTTATCACACGTGCAGCCAACCTCTGGTTGGCCATGGTGAGTCGGCCTTTCCCCCCGCATCTTCCGCCCTTAGCGCGAAAAAACGCTTGGGGTTTGGGGCGCGCGGCGCTCGCTACGCTCGCTACGGCTTCGATCTTGCTGCGAGGGGCCAGCACGGCCGCCGCGGAGCGGTTCTTGCCCATCTGGCAGCTCACGTTCACCGAGCCGCCCTTGGCGCGGAGATCTCGCAGCACTTCCAGCGCCTCGAGTCGTGGGCGTTCGAGGGCGAAGCGGCCGGGGACAAAAATGAAAACACTCACTTCCTGGGGTTCAAGTGAGTGGATGGGCCCAAAACGCATGTTCAAGAGCGTAAAGCCCAGGAAGTCAGGAAGTCCCAAAAAAAACACGTTCTTCGCCAAGAGTTGCAAGCCCAGGAACTCAGCAAGTGATGGCTCTTGTGCGCATGGGCCCATGAAACATGTTCTTCCCCAAGAGTTTAAGGTCCAGGATCTCAGGAAGTCATGGATCCTGAGCGGATGGGCCAAAGAAGGTCCAAACGCCATGGTGTTTACCACTCAAATGTTTTTCTTCCATGTCTTCCACCAAATTCAAGTCGTTAACAAAAAACAACTTGTGACATGAGGGCTGTGATAGGGGGAACAAGGTCAGCTGCATGTTCAAAGCATTGTGCGAAAACCCCCGGTTGGTATCCCAAAAGCACATCGGAGCCTCGGGCACATGGACACGGCATATTATTTGTAGACTTTTGAGACATGGGTGTTTCTCAGGCACGGGTCCCTGCAGGTTGGTAACTGGTATCCTTTTGCTTTCTCTTGACCAATGCAAAAAGGGATTCCACACTTGAAGACCCACATGCTTGTATATCTCAGACGCTCAGACCCCAAATATCTCTGTCAATCCAACAAAATGCGAATTAGTTTTAATACGGGGCGCCTGTGGTGGACATGATTTAAGTGGGGATTTGTGTCCACCAAGCACTTTTGAAGGGTCCCTATCTAACTTCCTGAGGTTCTGAGTGGACTGGAAGTAGAAGTAAAGGAACCCTTTAAAAGTAAAATGGTCTTCCCAAAAGGTGACTAAAGTCCATGACCTCAGGAAGTGAGCTATTGAAGTTCATGGCGAAACCACCCCACAGAGCCGGTCGGCGCCTCGCCCAGCTGGTCTGCCCATTCCTGCACGCAGCCCTCACTCACCTCCTTCTCGTTGCTGAAGGCGTCCCGCATCGGCACCTGGGATCTGGGCCTTTAGCCTCTCTGGGCTGTCAGGTTTCAGATCTGCTACAAGTTTCACCTTGGGGTGGGGTGGGGGTGGGGTTAAATGGAAACCCCCACAGGAAGAAAAAAAGAAAAGAACCTGAGAAAGAAGGCTGTTTTCACCACCAAGGTATGTCTTTGAGGAAGCCCTTTCGGGTTGATGAAAGGAGCTCAACCGAAAGAACCGAGGGAAGCCACCCAAAAACGGGGTGTCCCTGTGTCCCTCATTTGGAGCCAAGTCCAAATGGCCACACTCCACAAGGAGCTCTGGGTCTGTTGGGCTTTGTTCTCTCTAGAGCCGGCCCTTTTGTAACATGGATGGAACCCATGATGCCCGCGTATCACAGTAGCCCAGGTGATATCCCCAACAGCAACTCCTGGAACCCTTCCGCAAGCCCGGAGCCGCTCACTTTGGAGCAGGCACGTGAAGGATCGGAATCTCGTCCCGGAGCACCTCTGCAAACTTGGACTGTACCTGTGGCAAATCGTCAATCAAACTGTCAAAACGAAGGGCGCTGGAAAATATGCCACAGTTTCAAAGGAAGTATAGAAGAAACTTCCCGTACGGTGGGCCCAGGCTAGGTTCTGTTTTGGTCAGCGTGGGGCTGCTTCAAGACTGGTTTAGTTCGAACTAGGGTGGGGCTTGAGTCGGTTTTGACCTCTAAGGCGGGCTATTGGTTTAGGCTGGGCTTAGGGTCAAGTTTAGGAGTGGGTTTAGGGTGGCTACAGGATTGGCTTTGCGTTGAGGATTGGCGTTGGGAGTATTTTGGTGGGTTCTGGCGGGCGTTGGGATGGACTAGCGTGGGTTGAGGGTTGCTTTGGGCTGGGCGGGTTAAGCTTCGAAAACAAATGAAACCTCTATACATAGCCTTGAAAAATGTCTCCCAATTATGTAGTCCTTTGTGGTCTCCACTTGAGCCGTGTTTTTTTTAATGGTGTGGGGCCTATACACTGGAAGCACATACCTACGCGGAGGCTACGCGGCTGTCTTTCCCCCTAGGAATTTGGCTACGCGGAGGCTGCGCGGAACATATTTGTTGATAAGTGGCTACGCCGGGGGCTACGCTGGGGCTACGCGAATATGCGTTGGCAACGGAAAGTGGTAGTAGCACCAGCAGCAGCAGCAGCGGTAGTAGTGGTAGCAGTATTGGTAGTAGTACTAGCGGTAGTAGTAGTAGTAGTTGTAGTAGTAGTTGTAGTAGTAGTAGTAGTAGTAGTAATTGTTGTTGTTGTTGTTGTTGTTGTTGTTGTTGTTGTTGTTGTTGTTGTTGTTGTTGTTGTTGTTGTTGTTGTTGTTGTTGTTGTTGTTGTTGTTGTTGTTGTTGTTGTTGTTGTTGTTATGGTGGTGGTGGTGGTGGTGGTGGTGGTGGTGGTGGTGGTGGTGGTGGTGGTGGTGGTGGTGGTAGCAGTAGTAGTAGTAGTAGTAGTAGAAGAAGTAGAAGTAGAAGTAGTAGAAGTAGAAGTAGAAGTAGAAGTCGTAGAAGTCGTAGAAGTAGAAGTAGAAGTAGAAGTAGAAGTAGTAGTAGTAGTAGTAGCAGTAGTAGTGGTAGTAGTAGTGGTAGGAGGCATGTGGGCCAGTGGCCCTGAATACGCCTTGGAGGCTACGCGGAGGCTACGCGCAGGCTACGCTGAGGCTACGCGGAATGAGCGAACTCAGTTCTGGCCGGGCCAAAGGCAAATCAAATTCACCCTCTTTCTCTGAGACATGCAAGTTTTCAACCTAAGCCTTTAGCTCAAGACAAAGGATCTAGGCAGAGGCTACGCGGACGATTATCGACAGCTCCCTTTGCGAGTGGCTACGCGGAGGCTACGCGAGGCTACGCGGTCCCAGGAGTAGGCTGCGCGGCCACCATGCCAGTTCCCCTCTTCTTTTGGCTCCTGCATTAAAAAAAAAAACGCTGCTCACTTAGGCATCCTAGTTTTGCTCTTTCGACTGGGATCGTCTTTGACCTATTCTAAAAGTTCGCCCCCCACGAACTGTCATGTATCAAAAGTCGGAAGGTTGAACATCGTGCAGACCTGCGAACCAACCCCAAAACTTGGCCCACATCTGGGGTGCCCAGGAAATCGCGGAAATGACTCTGTTTCACATTTCGTCAACTTTCAAGTATATAAATTTTACGGACAAATATCGGCGAGGGGAAAAGGAAAGCGATTTTTTTCTGATTCACCAGTACTTCTCTGGTTGTTGAGTACGATTGGCTTGTGCACTTGCATTGGCTCTTTTCATTCTTTTGGGGGGGGGGAGGCTCTCAACATAGGGATCCCTCAATGGTTTGGGTTTCTGTTGGTTTCCCTTCAAAGCCAACCCAACGGTTCGCCTGCCCCATGATGTAAATCCTATGGGGGGTAGCTACAAGGGGGTGGGTAGTTGAGAGCCTTTTGTTTTACAGTTCCTAGGCTTTTTTAGGGAGCCTTAGCGAACCCCCCCCCCATAACCCAACCCGGGATTCCACAACCGCAAATTTCATGACTTGCCCTGGGCTTTACCTTCCCCCCTTTTTCAGGACCACCCCTTAAAAGTTCCATACCCAAATGCCGCACCCAGTTCCGAGACCCCGAAAGGACGTCAGTTTGGGGACGCCCCAAAATCCCGCCTCCGCCGCCATATTCAAGCGATGCGTCACCCCCAAAGCCTTCAGCTCATAGGGCCGGCTCGCCGTCTGGAAGTCGCTCCACCACCTCACCGCCAGAACCCACCCGTCAGCGGGGCCCAAGAACTTCCATCGCTGTTTCGTCCCCTGGAAAAAAAAACACCAACATATGGCCATGTGTCAAAACCCATGACCCCCAGTGAACATCCCAACCCCCAACTAAAATAGACCAACCTGGGTGGTGCACCGAAAACCCCAAAATGGTACCATTGGTTTTGAACCATGGCCATATTGCCGTCCAGCCTCTTGGTGGTTTGGGAGCCGAAGCGGTGTTTTCTTTCCATTTACCCTCTACAAGGGTTCAAATCACCAAACCCCCAATCCAAACCACCAATTTGGGGGATGGGATACCGGAATATTTCCAGTAGTGATAGACTCCCTTGAAAACTAATGGGGAGAACCCATACGAATAGTCTTAAGCAAATGACAAATAACATGCTTGATGCTGACCCATGGGTTTTGAGGATGAATCTGCCCTTTTGTTCAATGAACCAAACAGTATACAACATGTTGCGTGCTCATGTTGGTCCATGAAAATGATCTTGTCGTTTGGGTTGGCGGGTCCCCCTGCAAAGTGACATCATCTCAGAAGAGATCCCAAGTTCCCTATAGGTGGGGTTGGCTGCCAACGGCTCTTGGCGAGATGGTGGTTTGGAAGGCAGCTGCCTTGCTCATGTGGTTTCAGAAGCTGGGGGTTCAATTCCCCGAATTGAAACAAAAAAACAGCCACGAATTTAGCGGAATGTAATGTCAAACCAAGACAAATGTTCATGTCAATTTCAATTAGCTCCCAAAAAGAAGAGATGACCGACCAGAACAAACAACCAAGCTAAAGAACACAAAACAACAGAAGCATGCATTTGGAACCATGCCAAGGGCCGCCAATGATACTTAAAGTTCCAATGTTGGCAAGATCCAGCTTTCGACTGCTTCTTGCAGAAGTGGTGTCAGAAGGACCACATAGCTACCATGTCCCAACCAGAACTCCTGGTAGCTCCTCGGAGAAAGGCTGGCTCCCTCTTAAGCAAACTTGGGATCAGGCAACCAGCTAGATAGTGCAGTTCAGGAAACCCCTATATAATTAGTGGAAAGCTGAGCATTGGATCTTTCAGGAGGATGGCCCCTGGGCAAACTGCCCCAAAACCAGTTCAGGCAGTTCACGGCAGTTCACAAACACACAAAACCATCCCGGAAACAATGTTCAAAACAAACCAGGGGTCTAGTAGCGGAGTTTAACCAAATCACCCAACACAAGATTGAAAAACAACGCAACCCTATGTTGGCTTGCCTCTCAGCCCAAGCATAGTGTCGTTAACACTGCTCTCAGCCAAGCCTCCAAGAAGAACACAAACCCACTGCGAAACCAGCAAATTGGCCTGGAACGACCGGTCACACAGGACACATTGTCCTTCCTGAGGGACACACCCTCAAGCCTTTGTCACATCGTCAACATCTCATCTCCAATACAATGATTCATTCGCTACTTATAAACCTCTTGTTGTGGCTTCCTTTATTTTCCCAGGTTCATTCCCTGAATCCCCAGGTTCATTCACCCACATTCCCTATGGCACCAGCAAGTACAGCTCAGACACCCAGTGGCCAAGGGGAAGAAAGGGGCATCCTTTTTTGGTTGGCTGAGTTCAAAGGGGAACCTTCCCCAAAAAAACGTCGTTGGAAAAGGCGGGTTCCACTAGGCGACTGGGCATGGCAGCCGCAAGTTCTTGCGCGAACGAACCGGGGTGCATTTCCTTCCCCCGCGCAGCGGAAGGCCGGGGCGCAGCGGAAGCCCGGCGCTGTGATCCGGCAAGACCGGGCGGGCGCCCAGGGGCGCGCCGTCGCCGGAGGGGGCCCCCCGCAGGCCACCCATGGACTTCGGGCCTCCGGAAGTGGTTCAAGCAAGTCATCGGTCCTTTTTGCTTGGCCTGGACATGTCATCAATTTTGTAGTTAAGCTTTTCAAGGTAATTATTCAAGAATAACAATACGACCAATACATACTAATATCATACTCTAGGGTTTTTTTGGTTTTGGGGGTGTTGGGCCAGAGTTTTGTGACGTGCCAAATAACAAGAGCTTGGAAGGGACAAGGTAAGCAGCAATCTGGCATATTGGTGTGTGACAAAAGGTCTTGAATTGTGTGGTGCATTCCTCAGGAATCAGCTGGATGAAAGGAACCCCCGATCTCAGAGACTCTTCTGGGGTTTGGAAGCCCCCACTCTTGACGATATAACGGCCTGCCAAAAAGACAACAGGCCTGAGCACAGTGAAATGTGTGCAAAGGAATCGGAAAGGGCTTAAGAACAGCCCAGAACAGGAGATTGCAGTTGTTGTGAAGCAGGGCTGGTACGATGTTGCTGAGATGGCTAGACATGATGTCGCCCAGAAAGTAGCTCACTAACACGAGTGCGCATCGCAGGGCATTCCAATGCATGACAATGATTCCTGGCAAACGTAGCTCATCACTCTGTTGGGGGTGTACCGGACGTATAACATCGTGGTTTTCTCTCTCTCTCTCTCTGTGTGTGTGTGTGTGTGTGTGTGTGTGTGTGTGTGTGTGTGTGTGTGTGTGTGTGTGTGTCTGCGCATGCGACTCGAGCATGGTTCCTTGGGACTTGTGGGAAAGCAACATGCGTTCAAAAGATTCGCTTGTGAGCAATGCACATATTAGGAAAAATAGGCGGAAGCATGCCCCAAGCGAGCTGGGGACACCAATTCTGCGAACTTTGGGCTCACTGGCTGCCAATTGTGATGCTCGAGGCTGTTGAAGAATCAAAGCATAGAAATAGCTGGAAAAGCAAACTCCATGTCCAGTCAACTTGTCCAGAAGCCGCCATGATAGCAGGATCTCATCGAATCTCCCAGCAACAAGTGACCCGATGTCGCATCAGCAAACCAAAATGCAAGACGATGCGTACTGTAAGCTTTGCCTCTCAAGTCAGCAGTCTCCCGATACCTTAAACATCAGGGCCAAACGGTAGGCCCTGGTCCCCTGGCCGCACGCAATGAATTTAAGCTGTGCCGAAGAGGCAACCAATCAAGATTCTTGTAACTTGATGTGCCAAATTGAAGAAGCAATGCACAATCGTCATGGTGTATGTCTCATGTACTGGATAGAATCACACCAATTCACATCTGAAAACAAACTGGCGTACTCAATATAATGTAGCGACACCGACATTCAAAAGCGACATGAAATAGCTAAGAAACACCCAAACACGCCAACCAACAGCAACCTAAACCAACTTAAGCCAGCCTAAACCAACCTAAAACAACCTAAACCAAGCCGAACCAACCCAAGCCAGCACCAAGCACCGACCAACAAATCACAGCCGGGTCGGGTTTTGCCCCAAGGCTCCGATGCCCAGGGCGGCGTCCCCTGCCCGCAGAACCGCTGCAAGGTATGCCAGGTCCTTGCTCGAGCGAGAGACTTCCGGGTCGCTCGGGTTCCAAATTTGGAAAGGCGGAGGCTTGGGAACGTGAACCCTCTTTTAATTCGACCCCAAAGTTGCCGGAAGGCAAGTACTTGTAGACGGTGGCACTATCGCCAACAATGGAGTACTCTCCTATTGATAGGGGTGGTTCTAAATGTCGGGATTCAATTCTCACTTCTGGAGGGGCGGTTCACCCCTCAATTTTGCTAGGACGGGTTTGTGAATCCTCAGAGAGTCAAAAGTATATAATGCTAATCCACAATCCGCAGTTGGACACCACAAGGGAAACAACTACAGCCCGTGCGCGCGGACTGAGGATTTATCTTGAACCCCACTTTTTCCGACACAATTCACCATGGTCCATGAGTCTCCACTGCCCGCCCGGCCGGGTCGCTCGACCCGCCCCGCTCCTTGGTACCTTCGGCCACCAAGACTTCACGGAGCTTCGCGCGGGCCTCGGGGCCCGCGGACTTCTCCGCGGCGCTCAACGTCTCGCACCAAGCCTCCCATGTCCCGGAGAGCCAAATGAGCAATCAAAACGCGGCATTAAAATGGTTGTCCCTTACTTAACCTTCATCTTCCCGGGTTTTGATTGCGGCTCAAATGGCTTGACAGGTGTCCTTGAAGGATTTTGCTGGTTGGACCTCCCCCCGAAAAAAAAAAGAGGAGCGTTGTTTTCATGAGTTGAAGGTGTCCTTTTCTAGAAAAAGTACCCTCCACAAAAGACGCACCCAAAAGTCAAATGGCTGTGGGCCAAAAATGGGTACCCAAAATGGAACCTAGTAATGTCAGGAGACGATTAGTAAACCCCCCCGATTAAAGGTTCCCCCTGTTTCCCCCCAGATTCTCACTAATACTAAAATAAAGTGCCAACAAGGTTTCCCCAAAAAAACCTTACCCAATTATTGTTGGGCCCTCCCCAAAACCCCCCCTGATTAAAGGTATCCCTCTGCAGCCCCCAAGCCAACAAAAACCTGCCAGAAAAGGTGCTTTCCTTCTTGCTTAGTATTTGCTTAGTCTGTGCTTAAACCCACCAATACTAAGTCACTATTGAAGCCCTCAAGTTTTTCCCAAAAATGTGCTTCCCCCGAAATGCATTTTTCTTTCATAAAATTTGTTTAAAATGACAAGGTTTTCAAGCTCACAAAGGGGATCCCCCTTGGAGGCCAGTCCCCCCTCATTAACAGGAAACCCCCCGCGATTGATCAGGGCCCTTTTGGGCTCAAAACCAAAACAATGTGTCGTTGCCTTTTAAAGTCCTACTGCCCCGAAGGGCCCAGAAGTAAGAGGACGAGGACCGAAGGGGCTCCAGAGTAATCAGGGGGGTCCTCCCAAAAATCTCAATTTTTGGGACTTGTCCAAACCTTGTCGACCTTGAAGGGGGGGGGGGGGGAGGGGGGGGTTTACTAATGAGTTGTCACCACTAAATGGACCGAAACCTGCGGTTCCTGGTGGTTGAATATTGACTCATACCCAAACGAATGAAGTGGAAACAACGACATACATCAATCCCACATAAATGGTGGGTACCTGTTTATGTGACTCAGACGAAGGTGCGCACCGGCAAAAACGAGATGAACCATAGAAACGGCGGACTTCGTTTATGCTTCTCAACGGGGATATGGACAATTCATGCCAGAAAACAAGGACCCAACGAAACCATCCAACGGAATCTTCATTTTACCCACCTTAGGGCTGCACGGAGATGCTTGGCCGTTCCATGCATGTTCAATGGTTTTCACCGCTTCAGCCCATCTGGACGCGTGTTTCTCCCCGGCTATCTTACCTAGAATTTACAGGGGACCATTCATTTGCGGCAACTTGGGTGCTTCTGGACAACTTGGATCTTCCCGGTGCTCGTCTGGGACAATATCTCAGTGTTGAATTTGGCAAAGCCTGGAGACTCTGTCTTTGTATGCAGGTACCAAAGGACGGTGACTGGCCCCTTGTCAAGGTCTCCAGCACGCATCTGAATCGTCAGGGTCGAAATGGCTGTCGCCCCCTCAAACCTCGAGGTGATTCTACATTTTTGACTCGGTAGTACAGTAGGGACCACGCCCTCATCTTCAGTTCACTATCATTGAAGGATTGTGGAACGCCAGGTGTCCATAATCGAAATTCTTTTTTTTTTTTAAATAATTGGATATAGAATGCGCAGTGTCAGGGCGCTCTGCCTATTCAAACGGAAGCCCCCGCTAAAGCTTAAAAACCTGAAAACCTGAATGACCGGACGGCTGGGCACCACCCAACAAGGAGGCATCCTCAACCCTCTGGAGTTCTTGGTTGCTGTTGACCCCTCTGCACAAAGTTTAACTCTTTCTGTGGGCTCAACGGAAAACCGAAGCCTTGATTTGCAAAAAGGTAAAGTCTAAAGATCCGTTGCCCAATAGTCAAGGATTGGTCGAGATTCATCCCGCCTGTGCCACCTCCGCAGGCGGTGAATGGGCTCGGTAGCTCACCAGCCATGGCTCCGTCATCGTTTTGTGTCGGGGTCCTGCCTTCCGGGTGTCTGGATTGTGTTGTCGCGGTGGCCCCTGCTTTTGTTGATGGGACAGTTTGCTTGTGATGGCTTGTTTATGGCCCCTTTTTGGTGTTTATTGATTTGAACGCTTTGCTGTGCTTGTTTGTATATTCATATTGTTGGTTGGTTCGCAGTGAACAACTGTTCTAGAAGAGGCATGCTGAATTAGCTGCGCATTGTTTCGTTTGATTTGATCATTGATGATCTGTTGTCTGATCCACATGGGCCATGCATGGACAGGTCCTGTTGTCCTATCGGCAATTGCTAATTGAACTCTGGCAGCGAAGTATTGCAATCGAGGGATCTGGAATCCACTGTTCCAATCCGGAGTCAGCACAGTCTCACGGCCGAGAAGCTGCAGGCAAGAGCAAAATGGGTATGCGATTGTTTGGGGCTTCCCTTACCAAGATGAAAGGCTACTCAAAACACAAATCCAAATGGGTCTGCCGTTTTTCAGGGGGCCACAACAGCTTCGGTTCTCCTTTTGGTTGCCCTTTAAAACAGACCAACAAGGTGTACATCAAAAAAAGACTGACCCAAATGAAGACAACCCGTCGAACTCGTAGAGGCATGCACAAGGGATGGCGATCCGCATTTGGTGTACAGCCCGTTTGCTCTAGGCTTGCCAGGGGGCCGGCAGGGGGATGAACAACAGCGACCAAGGCCAGAATGTGCCCGTCATCACCTGGGAAGCGCTGAAATCACAGCTTCCATCTGGGTATGTCTTTTTTGGAGGACCCAAAAAGGACTGGTTTCCTTGTGGGTTTCCCTTTAAAGCCACCAAAAAAGGGGGTGCCCTCAAAAAGAAAACCAGACCCATGGACTCTGGCGTCTTGGTTGGAACTATCTGGCCACCTTGTGGCGCCAACGGCTGCCAGAGGAAGGAAGGATCAAGGGATTCGGCATTTGGCTATGGGTCAAAACCCTGGTACCCCCGTGAACACCCAGAAAGCCTTCTTAAAAAGACAACAGTGGAGTGGTAGCCATCCCCATGTTTGGCACCCTAGGTTTTGACCCAACCATTTGTTCTTCAGTTTGAAGTACGGGCAAGACAAGCAATCTGGTTGCTGCTTCTTGGCTGCAATCCAGAGCAAGTTCTTGCCCCACTGAACCGATCTGCTGTCGTCGGCATACTGTCTGCCAGGTATTCTGTCAGCTGCGAGGTATTGCTCGCAGCTTCGTAATTCCGCTGACTTGTAAACACAAGCTTGGCAAAATTAGAGCTACTGGCGTCATTCGGCTCAAACACGCCAACGCGGGTGTTAAAGCAACCACACCCAAACATGGGAAAATCAGAAGTGTTCACCCAGGTTTGCCACCAATCCCCCGATCAACACCAGGTGAGCGTTTGGCCATAGCATGTATTCGGGTAGGATTCGCCTTGTCGGTATCCCCAGAGACTCACTTGCCCAAAGCACCTGGAAGGAAAAGGTAAATCCTCTTGGGGCCACGAAGGTAACCAAAAGGTCAGAAGGTCGGTTTGGGCAACTATTCACTTCCTTTTGGTTAAGACCCCTGGGAAATAACAAATATTTCCAGTGGTGATACATTCCCTTTTAAACCAACAGGGAAAATAACAAATATTCTTAAGCAAATGGAAGTTCTGCACACATGGCTTTGGTCTGGCCTTCTCATCCAAGGCACTGCTAGAGCCCCCACGCACCAGCTCAGAGACACGATCGCAGGGTACATCTTGGTGATCAGCGTGGTGTCTACGTTGTCCGTGTCGAAGCCTCGCCGGCTGTTCTGAGCATGGATAGCATGGGTCAAAGTTAAGCCACGAGGCGACCGCATGTTTTAGTCGTTGCTTCCAATTTGGGGTTCCGTTTTGGGCACCCATTTTTGATCCACACCCTTCTCTGCGCAAAAAAAAGAACCTGCCAAAACGCGAAAACCCGTCAAACCATTGCAACACTGACACAAACCAAGCGTCGAACTTCACTATACAGACTGCAAAGTCCTACCTGCGTTGGTGGC
>CAUJNA010001032.1:7500-17500 GCA_963377175.1 Effrenium voratum | reverse complement strand
GGCTGCCATTCACAATACGCGTCTTAGACTACGGAAAGCAAACACAGTCTTATCATACCCAGTGGATCCCGAAGCCTTTGGAAGTAGGTAACCAGCTGCCTTCCTTTTGGTTCTTAAAGGGTGGTTCTCTTGGTTACCTACTATACAGGAAAATCAATCCCCGGGGATACTTTGCTTCAAGTTATTAAAGAGCAGCTCGGCTTGGGTTCGCTCCTTCAGAGATTTAGCCCTCTAGTCAGACTAGCTGCTGGAAGTTTCCTAAAACGACAAACCCGACTCATGCAAACAGCGTGGTCAAGTTTACGCAAGATGATGACCAAACTCAAGCAGGGCAACAGATTTCATCCACAGGATCTGAGTGAAAAACAGCTTCTGTTTTGTGTTCCATGTACGAAATTTGTCAGGGAAACAGCGCGGTCCTTTGGCAGCACGCGTAAAGTGTTCGCCCAAAATCTGATCACAGGCATGGCGTGGGTGACACTCTGGCTGACTTTCCGCTACCCTGCAAGAGGAAGGGCTGCGCTCCAAGCGGCGTGTTTCCAGATGGCTGTGGCTTTACAAAAAATCCCAAAATGGCCCCCTGGTAGATGGAAAGAAAGACTAAAGCCTGCGTAACCCGAGCTGTTTAATCTTGAGCCACACCAAGACGCATCTCCAGTTGCGAATGTTCCAAAAGTGCTTGTTCTGGCAATTCTGCTTTGTTTCAAGACTGTCCCGTTCGCTTGCAAAAGGAACAAGCAAACAAGCAGTATGCTATGCATTCATGGATGTGCAAGTGGTAAACCCGCGCTTTATTTGCAATAATTACAGGCGCGCTTACAAACAATGCAGCCATCCCACAACTTACAACCCAACATGCATGTTACAATCACATACAAACCAAAGTTTCGAGGAAATCATCTAGCCCTCAGAAAACGAAAGCGCTCTGAACTTACGCAAACAACCATCAACGAGTGCCGCAGGTAGCCACAATGTCCGCTCGCAACATGTTTCTTTAGCCAGCGTATTCTGGCCCGGTGGTCAATTCTTCTGTTCATCTCCCACTGTACGTTGGGTTGCTCTATTTAACTCAAGGGCAACCTGGCCCTTTCAGTCATTCCCAATTTGGTTCCAGCCGTCTGGCTCCAAATAGCACCCAGACCTTGAAGTTGCATGCCCTTGGATTGTGGTTTGGGAGTGGCTCAAACTTAGAGAGCTAGGGCAAACCGCAGCGCTTTTCGTCTTTGCTTCCATCTACCAAGGTGCCATTTTGGTTTGGACAATCGAGCCAGCAGGGACACGGAGGGAGCGGGGATATGAGGCCATTTCCCATAAACGTAGTCAAGGTGCATGGGGGAATCCTCCCGTATCGCTGGTTCCCCCTGTATCCCTGCCAGTTGGTTTCCCTGACACAGCCTTGTCAGGACCCACAGGAGCACTTCTGGCGCCCTCCCCCCGACGCTCACAGGCGGCAAAAAACAACCGAGACCCGGGCGAGTGATGCAGGCAAGGACTGAGACAGCCCCGAGGAATGCCAAGTACACGCCCAGGTAGAGGTCCAGTTCATCTGGAGACGCCTCTGTTTCAGTAGATAGATAGATAGATAGATAGATAGATAGATTAGATAGATAGATAGATAGATAGATAGATAGATAGATAGATAGATAGATAGATAGATAGATAGATAGATAGATAGATAGATAGATAGATAGATAGATAGATAGATAGATAGATAGATAGATAGATAGATAGATAGATAGATAGATAGATAGATAGATAGATAGATAGATAGATAGATAGATAGATAGATAGATAGATAGATAGATAGATAGATAGATAGATAGATAGATAGATAGATAGATAGATAGATAGATAGATAGATAGATAGATAGATAGATAGATAGATAGATAGATAGATAGATAGATAGATAGATAGATAGATAGATAGATTAGATTAGATTAGATTAGATTAGATTAGATTAGATTAGATTAGATTAGATTAGATTAGATTAGATAGATAGATAGATAGATAGATAGATATATAGATAGATATATAGATAGATAGATAGATAAAATAAGATAAGATAAGATAAGATAAGATAAGATCAGATAAGATAAGATCAGATAAGATCAGATAGATAGATAGATAGATATATAGATAGATAGATGGATGGATGGATAGATAGAGAGACAAATAGATTGGATAGATGGGTAGATAGATAGCTACATAGACAAACAAGAACATAGATGGACTCTTATATATATATATATATGTCTCTTTCTCTCGCAGCTCAGTGGTTGTCGCTCTGTTTCAGTTCCAAAGATGTGAGCTAGGCTTAATCCAGCGAAACTTCGCGTTCGGCCGAATCGGTTTTTCAGAACTGATTTGCTACCCTCCCACCAATTAACATGGAATCCGACAGGTCCAATATCGTTTTCCTTTCAAAGGGACCCCCTGCCAGGTTCCATGTTAACCGCCCTCCCACCAATTCACATGGAACCGGACGGGGGGGTCCGGGAAGAACATGTTTCTTTTAAAAGGACTCGGAAGGATAAGTTTGTTTAGAGAAACCGCCCGGAATTGCCTTGTTTCAACATCTTTCAAACCATCCGATGGATAAACAGCCTTTCGATCTGGCCGATTTTCAGAGCCTGTCCCGCCCTTCACGGCAACCAGTTGTCGTTCTTTTGCTTGCTACCTACTATAGTGTATACAGGTAAGCTTCTTGAGTTCAACAAACGCATTCAGTGGATCCCAGTTACCACTGTAGTAGGGAACCCTTCGGCATGCTCCTCTTGGTAGATAATTTAAAGGGTGGTTTAAGCCCTTGGTTACCGATCTAGGGATATAGACTCACTGAACAAACCAGGCTTTGGCCTTTCTTCAGTGCACCTCTTTGCGTCGAAAGAGGCAGTCATTTCCGTGTTTCTCATGGATCCCTTTAGTTGCTAAAGGGAAACCAAAAAGAAAAGAACAACAGGGGACCGAATCCACTTTGGAGAGCCCCCCCATGTCTCTCTTCTGCCTCTTCTGTCCAGCGGGCCAGCCACCAATCCAAACCCACCATCACCAAGCGCTCCAAAGCCGAGCTCAAGAAGAAGATGAGCACAACCGTCCAGCCTCGCACAAAGACTGCCATCCTTCGGGAGCATTCGCCCTTGAGTAATATCCAAAGAACACATACAATGACTTTCGTCCTCAAGTTCTGACTACTTTGTTATTGCTTCATCACTTCATCACTACTGGATGACTTTGGGGATTCCCTCGGTTCATTACTTCGCAACATGTCAGCATGGCCATTTACAGCGGCGGGACCACCACCAAATGTTGATGCGGATCCCTTAACACTCCGTGGGTTTGTCACCGATCCGCGGCAGCAAGACTTCTGAAATACAAGATCAAAGCAGTCGCGACCATTGAACCAAAAAGCATAAAACATCAGCTCAAATTGAATGTACTCCACTAGGTTCTCCGGTAGACAAGTTAGAATAAGGGTGCCATTTTTTGTCCGGTCTATTTTAGTAGGGGAACCCTCCCCCAAAAAAGGCGAAAGAAGGGCACTACTGGGGGACCTAGTCCATCTAAACCACGCGAAGGTGCACGTTTGCAGGGCGCCAATGGACCTTCCTCATGGTTGAACCAGCTTTTCCCGTGTGAGCTCCTCCAGCGTTTGCAAGAGCCAACTTAACCCGCCATTTGTAAGGATACGAAATTGGCCGTGCCGGATGCCAGTGCAATGCAAGGAAACGTCCAAAAGAGGCTGCCAGTTGAAGGCAATACTCGCATCAGCATCTCCCAGGTCAACGCATAAGTAATACCGCCTGGCGAAGCTAGTTGCGCCTGAGAGAAGTTAGGCAGCCTTGACACTGCCATGCAAGAAATATTTGGTGTCAACCTAATCAAGTTATATCCATGTCATGATGATTCAGGTGGACTCCGAGACCCTGTTTGTTTTTTTGACAAAGGCATGTGACGGACACTGCTACGGATCAGGGCTTCGCACGTCAACACGGAGAGAAAACCAGTGCCGCCACGGGCAAGGAGTTTGCTGAGCTGAAGGCTGAAACTATGCGCCTCCGGAGGACTGCAGGTACATCTTTACGCAGCGCCAGGTGATGCTAGCGCTGTGGTCTTCCTCCTTCATCATGCCTCGGAAGTTTCGGAAAGTAAGGGGGTGCCAGGGGCTAAGACAGCAACATCCTTCAGTTTGCGGAACTCGTGGTGATTGAGCTGGAGCCGGCGCCATCTTTGCCCAAAAAGAAGGCCCAAAAACCCCCAGGCAACAACCAACGGGCCTTCCAACTCGCTGCAGCGAAAAGAGGGGCCGACGTCATGCTGGTTGACCTCGCAACGCAGCTACCCCTGCCAACAAGCGGGGAAAGGTGCCCGAGAAGAGCGCATTGAAACGTACAACATACGCACACACGCTACAGGATACTATGTGGTGCGCATCTCATACTCACATACACGCTCTTACCTATCGGGGGTGTTCAAAGTGCTCAGTTAGGCTTTAAGTCGTCATTTTTCGGCTGCCTTCTACTTTTTCGGAGACCTTTCAACAGGATCCCAAGCGTCGATTACGTTCAGCAAAGACTTGCTGCTCCTTTTTGGCCCACGTCTGAGCACACAGAAAATCATACGCTCAGACTCTGCTCAATATTTGGGTGTAGAACAGGGGACCCCCAACAAATGTGGTGTCCCTTCGGGTGTCCCTAGAAAAAGCAACCCCAAAAAGAGGTTCAGTAGAAAAGAACAGACCCAGTTAGTCTGCACAATATGATATAGTTTTGGAGGAGACCCCAGGTTTGTGCTCGATCTGGCTTGGATTATGCCCTGGACCTGGTGGAAAAACGTGTTCCACTCCTCGCTGCTTCAAGAGGAAATGCAATATTGCCGGGGTGGCTGGAGGACTTAGCCCGCACGCTTGAGCAGTCACCAATTGCAGGTGTTCTCACGAGAACAGATCTCTACTAGGTCCTCCAGTAGAGAGGTTAACATAAGAGTGCCAACGTTTTTGTTTTATGTAGTTGATTTCAGTAGGGGAACCTTCCCCCAAAAAAGGGGCAAAAGGGCACTACTGGGGGTCTGTCTAGAACAAATGCAACTCTTTCAATCTGTTGCTAGATGTTGTTGGTTTTCGATCATACAGCCCCTTCCAATACGATTGCCGCTGCAACTTGATTTCATTGGATGCCGGACCACAAACAAGCGCCACATGTTGATGGATGCCACCAGAACAGAAAACATTAAACACACAACACAACACAAATTTAACAGACTACGCCAAGTCGCCAGCCGTCCCAGCTGTCATTTGGAAAAAAACATGTGGCCCCGATATTACAAGCTATGAAGCACCTGTCCTGAGGCAGTGCGTTCAACGCTTCTGAGCTGGGACCTATGCATCTACAAACCGCAGAGAGATGCCGCAGAGAGAACCTTGTGCCAAGACTCGCCTGGGAAAAAAAAAAAAAAACAGACCGTTCCAAAAGCATCCCTCATGTGCCAAGCCCCCCCCTCCCCTCCCCCCCCCCCTTCCGGGACCAACGGCGGATTCGGCTTCCGGCCGTGGCGCTGGGTTGGACGGACCCCAGCGACAGCTCCATGGCCTTCCTGGGCTCTTTGAGGAAGATTCCGGGCGTTTGTCCGCGAAAAAAAACGGAGTTGGACGCCTCCAAACGGGTGGCTTCCCTTTTTGGTCTCCCTTCATTATTTTTTTTAAGGCGCCCGCAAAGCTTCAAAAAATAAGGCGCCCGCAAACCGGCGCCCGCGAACCTTAAAAAAAGAAAACGGGTGCCCGCAAACCTTCAGAAAAGAAACCGGTGCCCGCAAACCTTCCAACAAAAAAAACACGGGCGCGCGCAAACCAGACGCCCTGATCGACTTGACATCGAGGAAGTGAGATACGGGTTCCTCTAGAAAGGAGACCGACTGAAAGTCGTTGGAGCCAGGCACAGGATTGGCAGTGCCGAACCTGATGAACACAGCCGGAACGAAATATAGGTGCCTCGTTTGTTTTAGGGAACCCCCCTTTCTGGGTGGTTTTAAGGGGAAAACAAAAGGAAAGCCAAACTGTGCCGTTGTCTTTTCTCCCTTTCTGTTTTTTTTTTTTTTTTTGTGGGGGGGGTGCCTTAAACAAAGACCCCAAATTCTATGACCGCCCGTGGCGCAAAGCCACGGGAACTGCATGATCTCCGGCCTTTGTGATGTCTTAAGCAAAACGCATGCACCATCCAGGAGCCCGGAATAACAAACATCGCAATGCCCAGCGATATAGAATCCTGGCTGCCATTTAAATATGGTATCTCAGAGACACTCGCACTAAAGTGGGGGGGGGGGACACTACCAGTTTTGCCATCACGCAAGCGCCGTACACCTTGAGATTGTCCCAACCGCGCGCTTTCAACTGCGGGCCCCATAGGTCAGACTCCCCCGTATTTGGTGGTTCGGGTTGGGTGGTTTGGAGTGGTTTCATATCCGGCCTTTACGAGAATCAGGGCTTCAAATCACCCAAAGGGAAGCCTAACAGGAGTAACTGCAAAGAGGTTGACACTCTGTGGGCAATCATCACGGGCCCCTCTTTGAGGTTGCTTTCAAGGGAACCTAAACCTCTATTTGCTTCTTCCACCCGGCCCTGGAAGAGTAAATATATGTTCAGTGATAGACTCCCTTTGGAATTGAAACCAACAGGGGAAACTTAGACAAATATTCTTCACTGGCTGTCATCGGATCATTAAATCGAAAACCCCCTACCCCCCCCCAAAAAAAAAAAAAACACAAAAAACACAAAAAACAAAACAATGAACCGGACGGCTTGGAACCGCCAAGTTCAGCCAATGGAACCCAAAGAGTCCCATGCGCCGACGAAAGCCAGGCAAACAAACCCAACCGTGCGGCGAGATCTTCTCGCGTTCCTCGACGTCTGGGGTATCGGAGACCTCCACATCAGCCTGCAAAAACCATGCGACCCCAAGGCCTGCTTCACGTGTGTCAGGGAAATGTCCCTTTGCGGTTTTGTTTGAAGCGAAACCAAAGGGAAACCACCCGTTTTCTGGGCGCCCTTTCCACATTGCCATGCGGTTGCCCGATGTTTCGGGGTGGCGTGGAACGCTTTCCTTGAACCATTTCTGAGTGCTTTCCATGGTGTGGAGGGTAAGCGAACTGTTTGCTCGCCACGGTCCACACCCAGCAAAGGCCCAGGAAACTCAGGGAGTAGCTTGCCCATTCTGAACCCAGGGATCCGAATCTGTCCAGCTCCAAAAATCCTGCTAAACAGCGATCGGTGGTTGAAATGAACGATGGTTGAAAAGAATGGGGAATCAACTCCTAGACTTTTGGTTGGCTTGCATGAAAAATGGCCACATCAGCTTGCCACGAAAGTCACCCAAGTGGCAAGTTAAAGGAACATTACCAACCAGTTCCTGACTTTACCCCGCAAAAACGGAAGCAAACCAGTGAACTGGTGTCATCTCACCCAGCAACTCCAGCCCTGGGCGTCCTGTCCGATCAGCTCCAGCAAAGGCTTCTGCTCAAGCAAGTCTTTCCTGGGTACAACCGGGGGGGGGGGGGGGTGGAAATCGAGAACCCATTAAATCCCAAACATGGAAGAACCACCCCTGGGTGCCAAATAGGGTCGGAGAAAAACCACCAAATTGCCAACACCTGTCAGTTTCCTATCATAAAAAACGACAACTTGAGTTACAGGATCCATTCAGCGCCAATGGCACTGGATGCCTGCATGGATTGCAGGACCGTCGGGATGTCCAGTTGTGGTGGTTTTTTTTGGCATAAGGTGAGGGAAATCCGAGGATGCATGTGTCTACATCCATGACATCCCAGAGATGTGTGTTGTTCAGCAGCAATGCAATCTGCCGGGCTGCCACTTGCCCTGGAAGAGTACCTTGGACTCTTCTGCGGAGTCCGGAGTGCCTTAGGTCACTTGCACTACTGGACATGTACAACAACTGGAATCATCACAACCACCGCTAAGCAGATTGAAAATAGCTTGGGGTAGGAGCTGATGTCTGATTGACCCTTTGGGCATTTTGTTCCAGTGGAGTTTTTGTCCTGCCACTTTGGAAGGCAAATCAGAAACAAACACTCATGGCAGGAATTGCAACTGCCATGAGTTCTGACGTTTTCGACCGGTGTCCCGAAATCACCTCAAGGACCAACCTTTCTTGGGCGCAAGAAACTCCACTTCTTGGTGTTCCTGCGTCTTCGAGATCTCTGAGTCTGAAACCGATTGTTTTACCTCCGGATCGGTTGGCTCTTGAGCTCTTGAACATATGAGGCAAAAGCCGATGGTTGGTGCTCTCGAATCCTGCCATGATTGTAACGTCAGATCTTCGACCACTTGGCAGGTTAAAGGGAAACCACTCCAGTTTCAGGGATTTCAGACAAAGTCCACCCAAAAAACCTATGAGAGCCGTGTTTCCCGAATGGGGCCGGTTCCTATTGAACCAAATCACCTGATGATCCTGGAACCTGTCGTAATGAGCCCCATACGTATGTGTATATATATATATACCTATGTATATACATATGTGTATATATATATATATGCTACCCCCGCCCCCCCCGCCCCCGCCATGGACCCTGGTTTTAGTGGCTTTTGATGATAAACCTAGAACCTAGAGATTTAAATTCTCGAAGTTGACAAATGTCGGTTTTTCAAAGCCGCCTAATTTGAAGCCCGGAGTCCTCGAAAATGTCCAAAAAGGGTGTTACTTCAGCTGGATACACCTACCTTTACCTCCTGGAAAAGGGACAACATGAGCATAGCTTACATGAAGCAAACCGCTCACCAAAAGCACTTGAAAGATTCACTAACTAAATACTTGAAAGTGTTTTCCACTGGATCGCCAAGCACTTGAGAGTATTTCACCACTGGAGGGACGATTCAATATTGAAGATTACACAAACAACTTTCCTGAGAATCGTCATTCCTGGCCAAACCCAAACAACATTAAAGTTCTTCTTGACAGTGCTTTACCGCTGGATTGAGAATTCAACATCGATGATTGCACAGACAGCAACTTTTCTGAGAATCATCCATCCTGGCCAACCCCCCAAAAAAAACGTTCAAGTTGTTCTTAAAACCTCGAACGTATTTTACCACTGGATTGCAGATTCGAGATTGAACTCTTTCACAGAAAGCTTTTCCGAGAATCTGGTCCTCTCACTTTGAATCCAAATATTGCGGGAACTTGGGGGTTGCAGATTAAATCCATATCACTGCAAATGGGTTCGCATACTTGGTTGCAGAAATCTGTATTGCACACCTGGAGTATTGGGACAACACTGGAGTTCTTAGTTTTCTTACAAAATGATGGGATATGATGGGATTCAAGATTCAAGGTTCCCAAAAATAATTTTCTCAGATTCGTGAATCTTGAATCTTGAATCCCAGACGTTTTTTGACAAATTCCAGCGTTGTCCCAACACTCTGAGATGGATGCAGACTCTGTTAGATGGCAGATGTTGATATCTTTGCCTACATCATATATGTATGTATATATGTACATAGACATATGGCACCCCCCGCCCCATGTTGCCACAAAATCAACCGAGGCAAAACAGGCACAAAACACTGGACAAAACGCAGCTCAAGCTCCAAACCATGGTTCGTGGGGCGGGGGGTACCATATATAACATATATATATATATACATATAGCATATATAATAAATATATAACATAATGTATAGACACTCCAATGTTGCTGCTATTTGCCGACATTCGCGAACGTTGGCCTGAGAAGGAACATTGGGGTGTATAAGGCCAATGTTGCTCTGAGAGGCATACATCCAAAATGTTGGCTCGACAAATCATGTTCGACAATTCTCCTGCAGCAAATCACGCCAAATCACGGTAATACATGAATGTATCCCAAATGTGGCATACATTCGGCCCAAATGTATGCCAAAAATAGCATGCATTCAGTCCGGCAATCACGCCAAATCACGCCAGATCACGCCTAATCACGCCATCCGACAAAGTCATAGATTCCGATAAGCCCAAT
>CAUJNA010001032.1:0-5000 GCA_963377175.1 Effrenium voratum | reverse complement strand
CATTACATTACATTACATTACATTTTTAAAAAGAGTTACATTACATTACATACATTACACGGCTTACAATTTCATTACATACATACATACATACATTACATACATACATACATACATACATACATTACAAACACACATACATACATACAGTACATTACAGTACATTACATTACATACATACATACATACATACATACATACATACATACATACATACATACATACATACATACATACATACATACATACATACATTACATACATACATACATACATACATACATACATAGCATACATACATACATACATACATACATACATACATACATACATACATACATACATACATACATACATTACATACATACATACATACATACATTACATTAGATTACATTACATTACGCTACATTACATTACATTACATTACATTACATTACATACATACATACATACATATCAAGAACAATGAACGAAGGTAGATCGTTTATATTTTCTGAGGGGGAACACTAAATATATACATATGCTTTATATATATACATATATATATATATTCGTCCCCCAGAAAATATGTATATATATATATGTATGTATATGTACATATATATCTAGATATATTTGTCCCCCCCAAAAAAAGAGAGTGTGTATACAATATATAAAGATATATAATATTACTGGAGTCTGATCCAAGTCGCCCAAGAGGAGTACCTGGTTTGCCACCTCCGCCAGAGCGGTGGAGTGGGAGGCCAAGATTATTGCCTGGTGCTTCAGCAGGCCCGTCTCACCCAGCAGCGCTTGCCTCAGAAAGATTAACGAGGCCGAGCACGAGGGGATGGCTCGTCTTTGGTTGTGTTTGTTGTCTTCGTTTTGAAGCTCATTTTGCTTGTGTTGGTCTGTTTTTTGCGCTTCTTTGACTTGTGTGCCGGAGGGGGAGTTTGTGGGTGCGTCTTAAAGTAGGTGCGCCTTAAAACGTGTCTGGCAACCTGGACAATATCTTGGCAGTCCACGGCATAGGTGACCTTTTGGAACATATGTGGCTGCACAGGGTCCATTTTATTTTGTTTGACAACCCCAAGGTAGAGTTAAACTCAAGGTTTTTCCTTTGGGGGGCATAAACCGCTGGGTTTGAGTCTACCTTGGTGTAGTCAAAACGTGTGCGAGGGTGTGTCTTAAAATGGCTGTGTCGATAGGTTTGTGGAGGGTAGTACCCGTTCTTGGTTGGCTTTATAGTGACGGACATACACTTAGAAACGGTTTTGGAAATTTTCTTTTGGCGCCAGGTACTTTTTTCGTTTCTAAGTGCTGTCCCCAGCAGGTACCTTTCGTTTCTAAGTGTTGATCCGGACTGCTACAACCCAATTCAACACTTAGAAATGGTTTTCAACACTTAGAAACTGTTTTCAACACTTAGAAACGGTTTGCAGCACTAGCCCGACAGCTGTTTATGATCGTTCATGTGTTTCACGCCTTGTTTGATGGCCCCACCTTGCTCACACACGTGCTGACATGTATGGAGGATTGGTCATGTATACACACAAACAAGTCCAATTGGTCGACTCTTGGGGGGGGGGGTTGGGGGAGGCGTTTCTAAGTGTTCACCCCCAGCTGATTTCAAGCTTCCGGCAACCCCAAGAAAGCACCGATGCCCCGAGGAGGAAGGTCTATCTATATACATATATATATATACATATATATATATATATATATGTAAGTATGTGTTGTATGTAAGTAAATCATGCCTTGCTCGCAAACGCACTGACATATAGGAATTTTTGGTCATGCACATACACAGACAAGCCCCATTGGTAGAATCTGGGGCGGGGGGGAAGGGTGGGGGGCGTTTCTAAGTGGTCACCCCCAGCTGATTTCAAGCTTCCGGCAACCCCAAGAAAACAGCGATCCCCCCATGACGAAGGTCTATATATATATTTATTTATATATAGATATGTGTGTGTTTGTGTAAGTAGATCATGCCTTGCTCACACACGTGCTGACATGTATGGAGGATTGGTCATGAAAACACACAAACAAGTCCAGTTGGTAGACTCTGAAAAGGGGGGGGGAGGCGTTTCTAAGTGTTCACCCCCAGCTGGTTTCAAGCTTCCGGCAACCCCAAGAAAGCACCGATGCCCCCATGACGAAGGTTTGTATATATATACATATACAAATAAATATGTGTGCGTTTGTGTAAGTAGATCATGCCTTGCTCACACAGTGCTGACATGTATGGAGCACTGGTCATGTGTACACACAAACAAGTCCAATTGGTAGACTCTGGGGGGGGGTTGGGGGAGGCGTTTCTAAGTGTTCACCCTCAGCTGATTTCAAGCTTCCGGCAACCCCAAGAAACCAGCGATGCCCCCATGACGAACGTCTATATATATAACTATGTGTGTGCTTGTGTGTTTTTGTAAGTAGATCATGCCTTGCTCACACACGTGCTGACATGTATGAAGTATTGGTCATGTATACACACAAACAAGTCCAATTGGTAGACTCTTGGGGGGGGGGGGGCGGGGGGTTGGGGGAGGCGTTTCTAAGTGTTCACCCCCAGCTGATTTCAAGCTTCCGGCAACCTCAAGAAAGCACCGATGCTCCCAGGATGAAGGCCCATATATACACATATGTATAAACGTGTGCGTGTGTGCGTTTGTGTAAGTAGATCATGCCTTGCTCACACACCTGCTGACATGTGTGGAGTATTGGTCATGTATACACACAAACAAGTCCAATTGGTAGTCTGGGGGGCGTACAAGCCCAAGTGGTTGAATCCGGGCGGGGGGGGGGGTGTTTCTAAGTATTCACCGCCCGGCTGATTTCAGGCTTCCGTACGTACGTGTATGTAAATACATCATGCCTTGCTCACACACGCACTGACATATATGTAGTATTGGTCATGCGCATGCACAAACAAGCCCCATTGGTAGAATCTGGGGCGGGGGGTGTGGTTCACGCCCAGCTGATTTCAAGCCTCCGGCAACCCCAAGAAAGCACCGATGCCCCGAGAAAAATATATCTATATATATATATGTAAAAATATGTGTGTGTAAGTAGATCATGCCTTGCTCACACAGTGCTGACATGTCTGGAGGATTGGTCATGTATACACACAAACAAGTCCAATTGGCAGACTCTGGGGAGGGGTTGGGGGAGGCGTTTCTAAGTGTTCACCCCCAGCTGATTTCAAGCTTCCGGCAACCCCAAGAAAGCAGCGATCCCCCCATGACGAAGGTCTGTACATGTATATATATATATATATGTGTGTGTGTGTTTGTGTAAGTAGATCATGCCTTGCTCACACAGTGCTGACATGTATGGAGTACTGGTCACGGGGGTTCGGGGAGGCGTTTCTGTGTTCACCCCCAGCTGATTTCAAGCCTCCGGCAACCCCAAGAAAGCACTGATGCTCCCAGGATGAAGGTGTATATATATAAATATGTGTGTTTGTGTAAGTAGATCATGCCTTGCTCACGCAGTGCTGACATGTATGGAGTATTGGTCATGTATACCCACAAACAAGTCCAATTGGTAGACTCTGGGGGGGGGGGGTTGGGGGAGGCGTTTCTAAGTGTTCACCCCCAGCTGATTTCAAGCTTCCGGCAACCCCAAGAAAGCAGCGATCCCCCCATGACGAAGGTCTGTACATGTATAAATATATGTGTGTGTGTGTGTGTTTGTGTAAGTAGATCATGCCTTGCTCACACACGTGCTGACATGTGTGGAGTATTGGTCATGTATACACAAACAAGTCCAATTGCTATACTCTGGGGGGGGGGGTTGGGGGAGGCGTTTCCTCCCAGCTGATGTCAAGCTTCCGGCAACCCCAAGGAAGTGCTGACATGTGGGGAGGATTGATCATGTATATTGGTAGACTCTGGGGTGGGGGTGTTGGGGGAGGCGTTTCTAAGTGTTCACCCCCAGCTGATTTCAAGCTTCCGGCAACCCCAAGAAAGCACCGATGCCCCCAGGATGTGTATATATATATATATATGTGTGTGTGTGTAAGTAGATCATGCCTTGCTGACACAGTGCTGACATGAATGGAGTATTGGTCATGTATACACACAAACAAGTCCAATTGGTAGACTCTGTTGGGGGAGGCGTTTCTAAGTGTTCACCGCCCAACTAATTTCAATCTTCCAAGCTTCCGGCAACCCTAAAGAAAACACCGATGCCCCGACTACGAAGATATATATATATATATAATTATATACATATGTGTATGTAAGTAGATCATGCCTTGCTCACATAGGTGCTGACCTACATGGAGTATTGGTCATGTAACATATACACACGTACAAGCCCAAGTGGTTGAATCCGGGCGGGGGGGGTGTTTCTAAGTATTCACCGCCCGGCTGATTTCAGGCTTCCGTACGTATGCGTGTATGTAAATACATCATGCCTTGCTCACACACGCACTGACATATATGTAGTATTGGTCACGCGCATGCACAGACAAGCCCCATTGGTAGAATCTGGGGACGGGGTGTGGTTCACGCCCAGCTGATTTCAAGCCTCCGGCAACCCCAAGAAAGCACCGATGCCCCGAGAAAAATATATCTATATATATATATAAATATGTGTGTGTAAGTAGATCATGCCTTGCTCACACAGTGCTGACATGTCTGGAGGATTGGTCATGTACACACACAAACAAGTCCAGTTGGTAGACTCTGGGGAGGGGTTGGGGGAGGCGTTTCTAAGTGTTCACCCCCAGCTGATTTCAAGCTTCCGGCAACCCCAAGAAAGCAGCGATCCCCCCATGACGAAGGTCCGTACATGTATAAATATGTGTGTGTGTGTGTGTTTGTGCAAGTAGATCATGCCTTGCTCACACAGTGCTGACATGTATGGAGTACTGGTCACGGGGGTTCGGGGAGGCGTTTCTGTGTTCACCCCCAGCTGATTTCAAGCCTCCGGCAAACGCAAGAAAGCACCGATGCTCCCAGGATGAAGGTCTATATATAGAGATATGTGTGTGTTTGTGTAAGTAGATCATG
>CAUJNA010001031.1:115000-118024 GCA_963377175.1 Effrenium voratum | reverse complement strand
TCTCCCTAATCGCAACGCAGTCATTGACCTAAACCTACAAATCAGGACACTGCTTTATGTTCTGAGCTTAGATACTCATTATGTTGAACTGCATGTGTACATAAAGTCTTGTACATATTTTTTGCACAAACATCACATATGTATGTGTATGTGTTGCTTAGCGGAATAAAGAACGCTGTTTGGGAAGATCAATTGGGAATTCCTTTTTGGTATGCTTGGACATCTTGCTGCGTAGATTGAGCACACTTGAATGCCAGCAGTTACTGGGTGGCAGTATTTGGTTTGGCACTCCTCATCTCAATCATTAGACATAACCAGAAACATGTCCATACTTGCAACTGCGTGTACGCTGTTGTGTTGTAAAATGAACCCCGGGCAGTTGATAGATGGCCGTGCTTGCGAAGGCGGCTCAAGGTCGGCAAGCGCGTGCCTCTGGCGCAGGCCATGTTGAGTTTGCAAGGGCATTATTTCAATATACGGATATTTCGAGATCAAAGTGCGTTTACATGGGCAATAGAGCTCGAGGGTGACTTTGCGTTGACTTTGCGTTGCGTCCGCCCCCACGTTGGCAGCGGTTCAACAGTTTGCGCGCTCAATGCTTAGAGCGGCTTTCTTACAAGAGTGCAACAACGCTGCACACAGTCTCACAAGAACTGCCCAAATGCACGAACAGAATCATTCCTGCGTTTGTTGCTTTGTTAGTTTGGCGTAGCCTCCTGGTCCGAAAAACATGGAAAAGTCTGATGGCAGGCGCTCAACCATTGCTAGCTGACAAAAACGCGGTGTTTACACTTGCTGAAGCAAGCGCAAATCAATGAATGCGAAGTTGCTACACAACAGTGCTTTGGCAAATAGAGCAAGTTAGCAAGCAGGATCATTGGGCCCCTGAAAAACAAATGCGCAATAAACTCCGCCACATTCGGGTTGAAATTTGACTATTGGACACGAGCTTCGTCAAATCTCATCATTTGTCGGGCAAAATTTCGACATTCGACGGCAATTCGTCGAATGTTATCATTGTGTGGCTATACTTCGACAATCCGACAGGGATCCGACGAATGTTGTCGTTTTTTGGCTATACTGCCAATGTACCCCAAAAATGGCTACATTACAATGTACGCCTATTTGCCTACATGGATTGTCAGGGAGGTATGATGCCAGAACACTTTTTCAAGTCTGAAACGCGCGAAAAAATGAATTTTGGACTGCAATTCGCATTGGTTCAACAAAGTGTTTGGGTGAACAAGCACAAAACAAAGTGAAAACAGCTTGACCTGAGACCTGCAAACATCTTGCACACCCACAACTCAAATACCATGTTGATGCTCAAAGCCCCGCCAAAAAGGCAGAGAAGGGCGCAGATGCACAAAGACGTTCTTCAAGCCAAGAGGGGGGAAGCATGAAATAGAATAGGGATGGAACGAGGATGGAAAGAAGAGCAGAATGAGCAAAAGGATGGAGAAGGACAAGCCAACATGGGAAGCGGAGCAGGACACCGAAGAAAGAGACGGAGGAACGAAAGCAGCAACACGACAAGCTACGCTTGGCAAAGAAATTGGCCATCCCCCGCGCACGGCGACAGCTAGTTCCAGGAGGTTCGTTTTGGCATCGTTTTGGGTATCGGTTTGAGCGCTAGCGCGCTGCTACAACTGCGACGTTCCGGGCGAGAGAATGAGCAGCAGCACCGGAAAAGTTGGACAAACACAGCCGACATTGACGGGTGGGCCAGCCCCCATGCAAGCCAGAACGCTCTTTGGAAGTCTGAAAGGCGCAAATAACGAATTTCGGATTGCAAACTTCGTTTGTTTTTGCGCGTTTCAACAGTGTCTGCGGGGGAGTCAAAAGCATCGCCAGAAATGATGCCAGAACCTTTTCGAGGTCCAAAACGCGCGAAAAAATAGAATTTCAGACCGCAAAGTTGGTTTTGTCGTGCTTTTTTACAGTGTCTGCCGCGGGAATCAAAAGGACCGCCCAACCCCATCGGAACCACCAGCCCATTCCGCCTGCTGTTGGGACAAGTGCCCTCCTCGTCCATGTCAAGCGCCTCAAAAAGCTCCTTGCAGGGCTCTGCGGCCAGAATTTCTGGGCTCACTTCCTCTGAGTGGATGGGCCGGAAAAGTCTAAACTAGGCACTCAAGTTGCCCGGAGCCGATTGGGGCCCGGGGTTGCCGAGCTCTTGGAAACGTGTGTCACGTGGCTTTAGCATGGTCTGCTTCCGTACAACCGCCAAATTGCAGAACGTTGGAAGTGGGTGCCTTGCCTTTGCATGTGTCCATCCAACACGCCAAGCTTGCGGAGGGGTTCCCTAACACCCTTCAAACCCATGTGGCAGGGCTTTCCAGCTTGGCGTTGATGCGCGCAAGCTTGCAGGGATGTTGCCTTTGAAAAACGACATATTTGTTTGCGCCGCGTAGCTCCATCATATCACAGAACTTATGGATGTCGAAGGCTGCCCTCACGAACCACTCGCACCCATGAATTGCTACGCCTGAGGCTTTGCGGTGGCAAAGCCCGTTCAGGAACAGGCCGAGCCACCAGGTTAGTTGCAGCAACGGCTTCTACATACCCCAACATCAAGCACTTAAACCAAGGGAGACCAGGATACCCAGCGTGTCAGTTCAATGCACGGGCAAAATCTCAACACACGCTGGCGGCGCCCCCTGTCGGTTACAGCCAATTCCGCCAAACAAAGGCTCAATGCCGCCAGCGCAACAACTTGTGGCTACACCAGACCGAAAGTAGATGTCGCTAGTCCGTTTCATCTTGATATGTAGAGGGATATATAACTATGCATGACTAGACTAAACCAACAAGGTAGAATGTAGTATTATATACCCTGAAAAAACCTTAGCCCGACAACAAGAACGTTCATACTTACACAGGGGCACAAAAGGGGATGGTGAGGGGCAAACTATAGGTAACACTGATCCATGTCGCGTAGCGAGAAATCCCGCCCCGTCCTTGCCCATCGAACCCTGGGCACAAGGATAAATATTGTGGTTTCCGCCTCCTGAATCTTGGGAG
>CAUJNA010001031.1:92500-107500 GCA_963377175.1 Effrenium voratum | reverse complement strand
CGTCCCTTGGAACCATCCACTTTCGGGCGATGGCATGAGTGTCTTGGGGCTTCGTGCGCCTTCCATGATGCGACCCTATGGCGACAGTGTGGCCAGCGTGCCTCTGAAGCTTGTGGTGAGGGGTTCCACTGCAGTGACTCTAGGGACTTCACTTGCTTTTGGAAACCAAGTAGCCACTGGCCGGGCTTCTACACGTCAAACATCTCAGCATGAGGTGTTTGGCAAGCGGGTGTCCTCGTCATTGGTCATGCATTGCGCCGGTGAACTCGGCATGTCTCCATTGCATGACTGCTTAGACTGCTTGACTATGCTCTGTGTACGTCGTTGCCGGCTGGCCTTGCGGTCCCTTCGAACCACCCTCATCCATCCACTTTCAGGCAATCGCATGAGTGTCTTGGGGCTTCGTGCGCCTTGCATGATGCAACCCTATGGCGACAGTGTGGCCTCCATGCAGCCTCTGAAGCTTGTGGTGAGGGGTTCCGCTGCAGTGAGTCTAGGGACTTCACTTGCTTGTGGAAGCCAAGTAGCAACTGGCCCGGCTTCTAAGCGTCAAACATCTCAGCATGAGGTGTTTGGCAAGCGGGTGTCCTCGTCATTGGTCATGCATTGCGCCGGTGAACTCAGCATGTCTTCATTGCTTGACTGTGCTTTGTGTACGGCGTTGGCTGGTCTCGTCCCTTGGAACCATCCACTTTCAGGCGATCGCATGCGTGTCTTGGAGCTTCGCCTGCCTTGCCTGATGCGACCTCATGTCCTGGGCATCTTGCAACACCATGGAACTGCCACTTGGCAGAGGGTTAGGGCTCAGGCGAGCCTGAAGAAGCTACGCGGAATCCAGGAGAATGAATTGGCGAGGAGAGCAGCCTTTTCCTTGTCTTCGACTTTCAATTCATTGATTTCACCGCCTGCGTTCCCTTTATTTTGCAATCTACGATGTGCTTCTTTGGTTTCGCTTGATGTGTTCTGTCATCTTTGGCATCCAGGACGTCGCCGTCTGTTTCAGATGAAGGGAATGATGCAGTTTGCGCAGACCGCACTTGCGTTGCCCAAGGCTGAGCTGGTGCCAAACCTGCCTTCCTTGAAAGTCGAGACAGTGCAGGAAGTAGAGACCAACAGGGCGGCCAGTGCGGCAATTGTCCTGCTTCAGGGAGGAGCGCGGACACATCTTGACTTGGAGAGGATTGCCGGCCACTTGGCCCGGGTTTGGCCTGCTGCCGCTGCATCTCTACCTACGGTGGAGAAGTGTCTGCAACATGGTGGCTTCCTATCACAGATTCGGGACATTCTGGCGTTGGCGGAGACCGGAGACTCCCTCATGCTGGCAGGCCATTCTCTCGGCCTGAACATGGCACAGACAGTGGCAGAGTGCCTGGGCCGCACAGGCATCAAAGTGCATGGCATCATAGCTTTTGACCCCAGGACAAGGGGGCGGCGATTTCCCGAGATATCGTACATGCACTGGCCCTTGACCCAAGCTTTGGTTCCTCGCATCCGTTTGGAGATTCTTGAGCAGGCCTTTGAATCCTCACATGTGCCCTTTTTTTCGACTCCGCAGCGCCCGTTGCAGCACCCAAGTGAAATGGGGCAAGAGGCCCAATCTGTGGCCGAAATGGGGAAGACGCTCGCAGACACCAACCACTACACGCTCAAGGACACTCATGTTTGGGACATCGCCGCCTATATCCACACCAAGGCTGGACCTTTGAGGTTTGCTCCCACGCAACAATAGTTGAGGCCCGGGAAAGCCAAGAGATTTGGCCAGTTCCATGTGTTTTTTGTTTGAATAGCTTGCAGTTGTCTCATTAATTTCATTTGTGAGCTAAGATTAACAAATTGAGCCTTGATCAGACGCACCACTTGACATGTGTGCAGCACCGGTCCTAGCAGGTCGCTTGAAGGTCGCACTGAATTGCTTGTGGAGGGTAGCTGATAGTATTGAACATGGCCACACACCTCATTGTTGTTTGCAGACCCTGTATTAGGTTCACACTTGTGTTGAACAAGCACGATCACGTCTTGCCTTTTGCCAATGTGATAGTGGAGGATTAATTCATTGCCCTTGTGGCGTCCCAGCAAAATTCAACCTGTGCCTTTTACACCGACTGAGCTTGGCTTGCGATCCGCAGCCTGCCATGGAAAGGGGCATTCTGAAGCGCGTGACTTGATGTAGAGTGCGCATATTGTGCTACAACAGGACAGGCACCTTTACATGTTTAGCAAGTTGCTGGCATGAAGATACCAATGTTGCTGTTTAGAATCATGCTCCAAGAAGTGTATTTGCAGCATGGTTGGAAGATGTTGGCGAATGCGCCTTCAGCCATAGTCATCGCAGCGGCCGGATGTTTGTGAAATAGACGGTGCTTCTTCACCGAGGAATGTCCAGTAAATACAAGCAACTTAACGGATGTTCTTGCCATTTTTGGAATTTGGAGCTGTTCTGACGTGGGGTTATCCGGGTTATTTGACAGAGACAACGGCCAGGTGCAAAAGCAGCCGTGACAGGGTGTGATCCAGATTTCGGCGGATACAGTAGAGTCTCCAACGTCACTCCTGAGCAGTTTAGGGTATCCACCCTTTTAACGAGTGAAATTTACGATCTCCCTGTGTGCTTCGCGCTGAGTTCCTTTGCACTTTGCCTGTTGCTCGCGCCTAGTGCCTCAACAACTCCCAGCTCTGTGGTGCTCAGCAACAAATGATGACAACCACTTATTCAGTTCCTAATCGTCAAACTTAGGTGTTGCAATCAATGACCGGCTGCGCCACTGAGCTTGCTTGTTTTGACAGCAAATTTCAGCTGATAGGTGGCTTCGCCTTGGCCTTGTTTGTTTTCATGTTAAAGATCTTGGCGCCTACTTGAGCATCACGTTCTCAGCGTGTGAAGATTCGACCAAGGTGAAGCAGTTTTCGGCGGATGTCCGCTAGTATAAAGAAATCAATGCCATTGGTTTCTGTAGCTGACAGTCTGACCACTCCAAATATCTTCAACCAGGCCACGTCGGCAACGTGGCTTCGGCAACGTGGCTGAGACAAGAGCAGCCGATTCACACCCGTAGTAAATTATACATTGTCCGCTCAGTTTGCGTGAAAAGGCGTTGAACCACATGAGTTCTAGTTTGCCAAGTGCGTTCAAACCAGGGCCCTGGCAGGCTGAACTCCGCATCCAGAACTGTTTGCTTCGGGATCCGTTCAACTTTAGAGCCTCCGGCTCAGTCTGCCGACATTGCACCCTCCGCTTCCTGTCCCCTGCGTTTCCCATGCACTTGTCCGTTTGATTTCCCCCTCCATGTCCCCTTTATTGTCCCTGCACTCCCCTTCCATTTCCTTTGAGTTTCTCCGTCCTATTCTTCCCTTCATTTCCCATGCATTTCCCCTCATTTCCAGCCATGCCCCTCCTACATCTCTTTTCGTTTTCGTTCATTTCCCCTTCATTGTCTTTCATTTCCCTTCGTTTCCCCTTCATTCTTGATCAATTCCCCTTCATTTCCCTTTCAGTTCCCCCTCGTTTCCCCTGTAGGTCCCCTTGATTTTCTGGCATTTCCGCTTCCTGTCCCTTTCTTGCATTTCCCTGCACTTCACCATCATTTCCCCTCCTGCAAGTCCCCTTTATTTTCCCTGCATTTCCCCGGCATTTCCCCCGAATTGCGTCGTCAGCCCCCCTTCAGTGCTCCCCTGCGCTGTTCTGCATTTCTGCACATGTCCCCTTCATTGACCCTTCATTTCCGATTCATTTCCAATTTCCGTTTCATCCGCTGAACACCAGAGTAGCTTTCAACGTTTTCGCCAAAAGGCGGTCAGCAATCACTTCACTGTTTGTAGCGAGAGAAGGAGGAAGCCGGAAGGCCCGGCAGGGGGATTTCGAGCCTGAGACATGTGTTTTTCCCACGCTGCCCGGAAGACTATTTTTAGTGGAACGTCAGATTGCCGCTCAGTACGTGCGGGGGGGGACCCTCAAACGCAGATAATTGACAAGTCCCGGGGGGAGAAAAGGGGGGGTTATCCCCACTTTGTTTGATTGTGCCAGGTTATCGGCCCGCCCACGCGCCCGCACGCGCGGCACGCCCACCCGCACGCACGCACGCCACATTGTTTTACATGCGTGGCTCACAAGCTTCAGGAGCCCAATGAGTTGTGTGTGTTGTTTCCTTGATCTGGCGAGTGTGTTTTTCCGACAAAAAGCAGCTCGACTCATGTTGTAGGCCCTTGAGCGGCTGAGCGTGCAGCTAGTGAAAGTAAGATGTGAGGTACCGGACCGCACTGAGAGTATGATACTGACAATACGATTTGTAGTCTTCTTTTGTTGTTTGGGTCTATGTATTCTCCAATGTAGATTTAAGGCAAGATCTTGGGAGGCAGGTTTACCCGTGCGAAAATATCAACACTCAAAATGGGTTCCATTGTCAAAGAGAGACCAAAAAGAAGCCTACATGGTCCTGGACAATTGGGGGGCGGGCAAGTAGTGTTGTCCGTTGCTCACCAAATAGAGAAAATCAACACCTTGCAAGTTGCCTTAGTTTGTGGTCAATTAGTTGCAATACCCACTTAGTGAAACACCCGGACCAAGTAGTTGAAGCCTTACCAATCGCTTGCACACGCCAGGGCCACATCTATGCAGCTCGGCACGATCGGCACGGGGGGGCTGTTATTACAAACGTGTCCAATTCCACAAGCCTCTCCGGTCTTTTTGCGTCCATGAGCGACCTGCAGGGCGGCCTTGAGGAGGGCCCAATGACCCGAAGGGCCTGGTGTGGCCCTTTGAATTCATTGCCTGGAGAGTGAGTTGTGAGGAGTTTCTGGGGCCCTCCATATGAAACTTGACCCCTTCACACGTCTATTGTTCAGGGCGGTCGTCTTCGATTCAATGGCGGAACGCTTGTTCCCCTTCTCTTGCAGGGCTCAAAAAGTCATGCGGCGTGGCATTGTGTGTTGCCAGGAGCTGACTGTTGGTAGCCTGTGTCAGTTCCACGTCTTCGAGGCGCGCTTAAAAGAAGACACCGCCGGTTCGAATGCTTCTGCGACTGGTTGGGCCCGCATCCCAGAAGAAATGGTTGGCTTTCGGAGGATTGGTGAAGCTAACACAGGGTCAACTTGATTTGGTAGGCAATTATGACTGGATCAAGTCGACCGTTCCTGTCGAGCACCCAATGGCTGAGAAGCACAAGGCGCGAGAGAGCGCGCTTGATTCCTGGATATTCCTGGGTTATAGTTTGCAGTTGGTTTGGGAAGGACTTTTGGAAAAATCAGGGGAGCGGGTAGCTTTTTGCGATGGGGATGCAGGTCTTGCGCTCTCAACCCACAGCTTCAAAGAACCATGGCTAAAGCACGTGGCTTTGCTGGGCATGCCGCGTTGTTAGTTTTATCTCTTGGCGCAAGGGAAACGCCCTTTTTCTTTGGGCAGAGCGGCAAAGGATGCAGGATGTAGTTCTGCTGGTGCCCTCTGAGCGTGTGAAGCTGCACTGTGCGGATGCAACTTTTCCTTTGTTTGAACCGGTCATTCGTTTGGCGTTTGGGACGCATGGCGTTTGGAGTTGCTAGCGCAGCGGTTGCCGCGGCAGGCTCTGGCTCACAGCTGGTTGTTGACAGACACAAGCGGATCAGTGGACGAGAATTGCTCGAAAGCAGGAGTTGAATAGCCACAAACCGATTTGGTCTGTCAGCCAAGAGTGTTTTGCGGCGCGCATGCCCCCCATTTATCAACGTTCGGACAACTGGCCATGGCGAAGGCTGGCCGTGTGTTTGTGGGTCTCATTGTTTGCGTGCTTGTTCGCTTGCTTGACCCTTGCTTGCGCTTGTCTTGCTTTCCTTCGGGACTGCTTGCAGTCTTGCTCATTTGTTTGATGTGTTGTTTGTTTGTTTTCTTGTTTGCCTGTTTATTTCACTGCTTTGTTGTTGGCGGGAATGCTTGCATGCTGCTCATTTGCTTGATTTGTTGCTTGCTTGCTTGCTTGCTTGCTTGCTTGCTTGCTTGCTTGCTTGCTTGCTTGCTTGCTTGCTTGCTTGCTTGCTTGCTTGCTTGCTTGCTTGCTTGCTTGCTTGCTTGCTTGCTAGCTAGCTAGCTAGCTAGCTAGCTAGCTAGCTAGCTAGCTTGCTAGTGTGCTTTGCGAGCGTGATTGCTTGTTGCTTGTGTTTGTTTCTTTACGTGCTTGCCTGCTTGTGTGTCGGATCATTGATATTTTGCAAAATGGACCGGGGTCCACAAACTGGTGCACGCCATACAACGTCCGGTTGCTGCTCACTGCTAATGTCCAATACCCTTTGACGAAACGATTTCGATTATCGATCGGTGCGCCGACCTTCAAGCCTGTTAGCGCACAGCGCTGACTGAGGCGGGCGCTACCTGCGAATACTTCTAAGACATGGATCTTACCTTTGGTCACTCAGTTCCAATTTTGCAAATTGAGCTTCACAGCTGTAGTCCTCCGTGTAGAGACCTGAGGATGAAGCTGCTGCTGGTTCTGCGGAACCTGGTTGATCCTGTGTTGTCTGTTATTCGCCTGTCTGATCGTTTTGCTGCCCTGGCTTGTTCTAATAGATCTTTATGAAGATCATCATAGAGGAGGGTGGCAGGCCAAGTCCTGGTTTGGATGGTGACTTGGTTTCATCTTTCCTCAACTCGGTGATGTCGACCTTGACATAGCGCCATCTGTGGATATTACCTTGTCATTTAGCACATTCCTCTTTAGAGCCGTCTCGCTCCAAGAGAATACTGGTAGCCGGGCCTGTCCAGCAGCCAACTCTTCTTCTGTCTTCGGAGTAGTAAGTTGCGGTGGTGGAGAGGCTTCTTGCGGTTGCTGCTGCCTTCACGGGTTGCTTGTAGGTTTTGGCATTTAGTGAGGCAGGTGCTACACCTGCCTTCATTGAGTTGAGCATTAGGGAGAGTTGTCTCTTGATGAGACGGACTGCTGTCTTCGCTTGATTTGGCCAAGGTGTCATGACCTAGCGAGACAGGTGTAATGTCAAGACTGTTGTAGGAGGTCTCCCAATTTTTTGTCATGAATTTGGTCTCAAGCGACATTAGTTCCGTAACAAAGGAAGTTGTTCTTCGGCGGTTAGAAGTGTTGTGGCTCCGTCAGGGATCACCAGAACATTGATGTGTTCACCGGTTCCTAAGGAACTTGACAATGGCCAACGAATGTAAACTCGCCGAAGGTTTCTGCGCTGAGGCCACTGGTCTTGCTCCGCGATGGAGCTATGGCAGCCTTTTGACAAGGTTCGCATTCTGATCAAATCTTGTCGTAGGTCATAGATCTCCTTCGGTAGAGTCCCGAATCTGAACTGCTCTCCTGACATGTGGTAATGTTGCAGGTGAAGTTTCAGTAGCTCTTCTGGTTTTGGTGTGTGTGTGCGTCTGAGTGCAAGTGGTAATGTAACTTCTGGCCGGCCTGGTGCTGGTGCGATCCTGTCTGCTAGCTTGTCTATGTGTATTTGCTCTGCTGTTAGTGGTTTGTCAGAGAACTTGAATATTGTGGATCCCACAACTCTGGAGTTGTCCTTGGCGATGTTGCCTTGATTCGCCAATTATCTTCGATTGAAGATAATGGTTCCTTTTGTCTCTGCTTGGAATCTCTTGCTTACCCTTGGATTGTAGATCTTTGTGTGTGTGCAATCGGACAGGTTTTGCTTGTGTTAGGTGCGAACAGTGCTCTCCTCTTGGACACATGAACTCTATGGAGGACTTTGGTGGTGTGATTGGTTATCAGTGGTCGTTGTTGACGTGTCCGATAGTTTTAGTCGTCATTGCTGCCGGTGCCAATGCTGGAGCTGTGGGTTCCTTTGATGCTGCATCGGCTGGATTTGCTGCGGCTAGAAGTGATGGATACGCAACGGGTTTGACCTGGTATCGAACATTGAGGATCATACTGATTCCTCTAGGATATGGATGAAAGCCACCATTGAAAAACAGTCCGAGAGTCCAGTCAACCTTAGGGAAAGACCATTGGCAGGTGGGAACCTGGTGTTGCACGGGAGATACTCATCCGGCGGGGATACGGTTCAGATGCTGACGCTCGAAAAAGTACGGTCATGGCCTGACCTACAATTGTAGGTCAGGCCATGACCGTACTTTTTCGAGCGTCAACTTCTACGGGTGGTTCTGCCAGGTTTGCCATGTAACCATCGTTCTGGTTCGAAAGAAAAGAACTACTAGTCCACTCTGTGGACCATCAGGCGCCTTTGACCTGACACAGTTCTGTCGATATGTTGACAGGAGGCTGTGTGGCTTCCTGTGCTTCGGCATTATGATCCACGCACGTTGGCCTTGCCGCCTGATTGTGGTTTCTTGAAACCTCTTCGGCGCTTGCCCTTGCCTTTCTTGCCTTTGCGCCCCTTGCCGGACTTGAGAGTCCAACGTTGAAATCTCTTGAGAAACAAAAGCATCGTGGTCTTCCAGCTTCCAGCAGCTTCTTCATCGTCTAATGGACAAAAACCCTTCGCGCCTTTTCGTCTGTGTGTGGACGTTGATAACGTGTGGCAGCCTCCAAGCGAACTGCGCACGGAAGTGGGCCAGCCGAAGCTAGCCCACCCTCCCAAGCAAGGGCGCTCAAGCCTCAAGCAAGACATCGAGATTGCACCAACCAAGGGGGCGAAGAAACCACCCGCCCGAAGTGAGATGAAAGGAACTCGCCGGGGAGGGATAGGTGTATCCGCGGGTCTACGGGGGCATGTCCACACAATGTGATCGAACGTGCCAAGCTCGCAACACCCCTGCCAAACGCATACCTGCGACGGCCGATCAGGACGGCGGCCGCCAAGCGCAGCAGGCGAGAAGTTAGCGCCAGCGCGCACGGCGCGGGCCTCCGGACCAGACGCCGCAAACTTTCGCGTTCAGCCGTTCGGACGTTTTTTTGGTCCTGAACAAAGTTTTGGTGGTGATGAAAAGGTCGTAGTGCTGGGCCTTTATGGTCTCATAACTGAGGAAGCTGTATGCCTCTGAGGTTGTTGGCCTTCTGTCAGCTCACTCTGCATTATGAAGAACAATGTCAGTATATCATCTGACAGTGGAAAAGCTGGTGATTGCTCCTGTTTTTTGCACAAATCTTTCAAAGCTTTCTGGGGGTGATGCATCGAGGCAAGCCGGGTCGGGCATCGTGGGTGCTGCAGCTGCTTGCGGCAGACCTTGCATCATAGCTGCTACTTCAGCAACTCTCTGATTATGCTGATCACGCATTCTTTGGATTTTGATGGCCTGAGTAGGGCTTGTTTGGGTGAACCTCGGAGCTGTATTGCTCGCAGTCTTCGCAGGAGAATCTCGGATTCATTGATAAGAGTCACGGATTCATTGTTACCTCGGCGACGATCTGTAAATGAGTACATTCTGCGTGCCCTTCAAGAAGTATCCGCGAAGGAAGTTGAGAAAGTACTCCACTCCGTTTTCTGGATCTAGGAGTTCCTCATTGTCCAGAAGTTCACGGTATCTTGCTGCGTCCTCGACGAGCCGGTTCTTGAGAAGCGTGTCGGGTTCTATAACTGTGAGTGTAGTCCCATCCCGTACCAGATCTTCATAACAAACACGGCCATCATACGATGGGGGCCATGTTGCGTTCGTCGAAAAATTGATGGTCTCTTCATGGGAACTCACGCCGTTTTGAAGGCTTCCAGGAAAGCCGCTGCGGGTGGTTCTGCTTCATAGAAGCCCTCTTCACTTGGCATCCTGCTTTCGGAGAACCTGCTCCACGACCACGCCCCGAATGCGCCTCGTAGGTTTCTGGGGTGCTACTCCGACGCAGAGGGTGTATATGTGTTGAAGATAAATGACCAAATGGAACTGTAAGGCGTGTTCGGTTTTAATGGGAAAAAGTGTAAACTGTACCACAAGATTGAGATTGTGAAAGCGACCAGGCCTTGCGCCAAGAAATGGCAATGAGATTGCTGCATGAGTGGGTAGGAACTTCCAGAACCTTGTCAGAACCTTTTGACTCAAGAAATTTGTGCCTGCTCCCGCAGCCATTTCTTTCAAGCGTGCTTGACCTTTGTACTACAGCCCCCGCGACATGTGGCAAAATTTCGGAGGGCGCCGTAGACATACCTCCAGATCCAGATCCTTTGATGGAAGCAGATAGGTCGGAAGAGGAAAAGTCAGCGACCGAGGATGCAAGATCCGGAGCCAAAAGATCCTCCTAAGAAGCAGAAATCAAGCAGATCCCCAGGAAGAGCCACGTGAAGATCCCATCAAGTTGTTACTGAAGGAACCCGATCATGAAGAAGACTGCCACAGACGAACCACATGATGAAGAACCTGATACGGAGGCGACGAAGAATCAGATGACGTCGCCGAGAACCTATGCAGGAAGAAGATCCAGAAGAAATTCCACCAGATCAGCTTCCGCGAAGACACCCTGGTTCTACATTAAATGTCATTTCATAAATGATGTTCGACCGAATTCTCACTATGTTCCACAGAACTACCGGGACTACCAGGATCAGGACCAGGGTGTCCACGGTATTCTTCAATGTGTGGAGCCGTGTTGGAGACAGATATGATGAGCTCAAGGAAGTTCTCAGCACACGACATCCATCAACAACGCATGAACGATGCGTGAGATGCGCCACAGACGCGGCACGCGTTGATATGTCTATGACACACCAGAATGTGAAGGCAATGGCAAGACTCCTCAAGGCCAATAAGGAAAAGATGTGGGTCACTGCATACTTGATCCTATTCCTTCAGGAGAAGAGGTCCAGAACCTTCGCAGCAGACCTGCGAAACAGACCTGATGAAAACTGCAGGCGTGCGCCTCTCAAAAGAGAGAATGATGGAAGCATTCGGTTGGATACTATTCCCAAGTTCATAATGTGGCTTCAGTGGTCTTTTGCCATCTTTGACATCTCCAAGCACCGGACCTGCATGGCCATTACATTCAGAGATGAACCTCGAGGACCTCTGCCGCAGAGTTCCGAAAAACCAAGGGCAGAAATTTCCAAAAGGTCCGACCCAGGACAAAGAAGTCCAACAGACCTACTTTGCACCAATCTCCGGGCAGACGCAAACAAGCTCTGGAAGACAAGCCGAAGAGCAAGTCAACGCCGAAACATCCGCAGCCACACACAACCACCTCGGACACGACATCAAGACAACCCACGAATCGTTCAGTGAAAAAGGGTGCAAAGCAAGCAGACTGGCTCATGTCTCCGCATCACAGAAGTCGGGGTTGAAGGGATCACCAAGGAAGGATACGCAACTCCGGGGAGCCATCGGGAAAAGGAAGGCAGAATCCACCATCAATTCGTCTACGTGCCAGACTATATTATATCCTTTACGGAAGATTTCTATTGCTACTGCTCCTCCAACTCCAATTCCTAGTCCTATTCCTAATTACCTACTCCTGTTGCTCCTTCAGCCAAGAAAAAGCAAAATGGCTTCAAACGTGCGCGTCATCACAGGAAGCTGCGCCTCCTAAATTGCGCACGTCTGCCCCGTACCCAACAGAGAAAGCGCTCCGCTGCGCAAAATGATCTGGAGCATCTTGCGCAGCAGGTCGGCTGCTCCAAGGCTCTCTGACATACCTTTCTCTGCGAGGATTCCTGTAGAAGACCTTATGACCTTAGTGTTGCCAAGTGTGTGTGGGAAGTTGCGCCCAGCTGAACCTGAAAGCTGCAACACTCCAACGAGTTGCGCTCTGCTAGGGGTTACTTTTGCATCGACGTACTCTTGCAACAATCCTCAGGCCGTGCTTTCCTCCGACCAAATTTAGTCTGTTTGCATTCTCCCCCCGCCGGTTTCTTTTGTTCGGACATTGGTGGCGCAGGACCCGGACCCCTCCTGTGCTTGCTGCGCAGCTGTCGAGTTGGGGCTGCGGAAGCGCGCTTCGCGTGCTACCTTGGAATGGACAAGTTGCGACTTTGGGCTGGGCTGCGGAAGTTCACATCACGTGCTGCTTTCGCACTGAAGTTTTGTGTCTCCATATTATGAACAATTTCCACGCCACGCCGTTTATGCTGCTTGCTCCTTTTTTGCTTGAAATAAGGGAACGGAAGTTGTGGATGCTTTTGTTGTCAATATAGCGGGGAAATTGTAGTGTCCTCACAAAGAGGCGCTGCAATGTGGGCGCCCTAGGTTAAATTTCCTTTCCAATGCCCAGTAGGTCCCCAATTCAGAGGCCGTCCGCAACAGAGGGTTGCCTCCCCCCCCAAGCAGAAAGACCTTTGGCTGGGAAGGTGGCGTCAGGGGGAATGTGGCGTGTGGCGTCAGCCGCAAACGCGCAGTCACGGACAATATGGTATCAGACGCGCAACGTGGTGTCAGGAAATGCGGCGTCAGAGCACGGCGTCAGCTGGCATAAGGCACTGCGGCGTCAGAGTGTAGCGTCATTCAGCGTCAGGTGGAAAAGTTGCATTCAGTGTTTGGGGGAAAAGTAGTGGTTGTTTTTATGGCCGCCGTGTTTGTTTTTTGTTTTGTTCTTTCTTTGTTTGTTTGTCTGTTTGCGTCTGTTTCTTTATTTCTGTATGTCTATGCTGCTTTCCTTTGTATGCATGTTTGGTTTGATGTTCATGTTGTGTTTTGTTTTTTGGTTTTGTTGGTTGGTTAGTTGGCTTGGTTGCTTGTTTCTGTTTTGATGTTCTTGTTTGTTTGCTTGTTTGCTTGTGTGGCGTGTTCTTTCCACATTTCTTCTTTTCGTTGCTTTGCCTTGCCTTGCCTCGTTGCTTGCTTGCCTGCTTGCCTGCTCGCCTGCTCGCTTGCTCGCCTGCTCGCTTGCTCGCTCGCTCGCTCGCTTGCTTGCTTGTTTCTGTGTAAGAGCCGCGAGCCTGCTTGTTTGTTTGCTTGCTTGTTGGTTGGTTGGTTGGTTTGTGCGTTTTGTTTGCGTGTGTTTGCGTTTGCGTGTGTGTACGTGTGCGAGCAGGCGGGAGGGCATTCATGTGTGCCTTCAGGACAGCAAAGTTATAGATGCGGACCTCGGCCTTGTCGGCCAGATTCTGGCTGTGAAACTGGGCAGGATCTCAGGAACCACAACAACCAGAATTCAGTCCCGATTCGTTATCAGAGGCGGAGGCAGTACGCCGGAGGAGGAGGAGAAGCCAATGAATGCGGTGGCGTTTCAGCCAGTGAAAACTTTGAGTGCCGAGCTTGGCGTGCGCATGGTGCTTGGCGTGCGCGTGCCGCTCCCAATCTCAACGTTTCCTCCGAAAAACGAGGATGCAGCGACTCTATGGGTCTCACCTGGACAACGAGCAGCAGCTGTGCTTGGCACCTCAGACAATTCAACCAAATTTGAGACGTCTCAACCTGCCATGTTTGGCTCGTGGGTTTTCTCCGGTTTGGCTAGGTATTGCCTTCGTGAACTCAGCAAGTCTCCCGTGATTATGTGCCATCCCCCGAATGTGGATGGCTCCAAGGGACCAGGCATTGTCTTAGGGCTTCGTGCGCCTTGCATGATGCAACCCTATGGCGACAGTGTGGCCTCCTTTCGGCCTCGGAACTTTGTGGTGAGGGGCTCCACTGCAGTGAGTCTAAAGACTTCACTTTCTTTTGGAAACCAAGTAGCAACTGGCCGGGCCTCCAAGCGTCAAACGTCTCAGCGTCAGGTGTTTGGCTCGCGGGTGTCCTCGTCAGTTGTCATGCATTGCGCAAGTGAACTAGGCATGTCTCCATTGCTTGACTGCTTAGACTGCTTGACTATGCTCTGTGTACGTCGTTGCCGGCTGGCCCTGCGGTCCCTTCAAACCACCCTCATCCATCCACTTTCAGGCCATTGCATGAGTATCTTGAGGCATCGTGCGCCTTGCATGATGCAACCCTATGGCGACAGTGTGGCCTCCATTCGGCCTCTGAAGCTTGTGGTGAGGGCATCCGCTGCAGTGAGCCCATCGGCTTCACTTGCTTTTGGAAACCAAGTAGCAACTGGCCGGGATTCCAAATCTCACACATCTCAGCATCAGGTGCTTGGCCCAACACATTGCGCCGGTGAACTCAGCAAGTCTCCATTGCTTGACTGTGCTTTGTGTACGGCGTTGGCTGGCCCTGTCCCTTGGAACCATCCACATTCGGGCGATAGCATGAGTGTCTTGGAGCTTCACATGCCTTGCATGATGGGCATCTTGCAACACCGCGGAATTGCCACTTGGCAGCGGGTTGGGGCTCAGGTGAGCCTGAAGAAGCCACGCGGAATCCAGGAGAAAGAATTGGCGAGGAGAGGAGCCTTTGCCTTTTCTTCGACTTTCAATTCACTGATTTCACGCGCCATGCCCCAGGCTGAGCTGGTGCCAAACCTGCCTTCCTTGAAAGTCGAGACACTGCAGGAAGTAGAGACCAAGACGGCGGCCAGTGCGGCAATTGTCCTGATTCAGGGAGGAGCGCGGACACATCTTGACTTTGAGAGGATTGCCGGCCACGTGGCCCGGGTTTGGCCTGCTGCCGCTGCATCTATACCTACTGTGGAGAAGTTCCTGCAACATGGTGGCCTCCTATCACTGATTCGGCAAGTTCTGGCATTCGGCCCCTCCCTCATGCTGGCAGGCCATTCTCTCGGCCTGAACGTGGCGCAGACAGTGGCAGAGTGCCTGGGCTGCACGGGCATCAAAGTGCATGGCATCATAGCTTTGGACCCCAGGACAAGGGGGCGGCGATTTCCCGAACTCCCATACATGCACCGGCCCTTGACCCAAGCTTTGGTTCCTCGCATCCGCTTGGAGAATTTTAAGAAGGCCTTTGAGTCCCCACATGTGCCCTTTCTTTCGACTCCGCAGCGCGAATTGCAGCAGCCAAGTGAGTTGGCCCAAGAGGCCCAATCTGTGGCCGAAGTGGGGAAGACGCTCGCAGACACCAACCACTACACACTCAAGGAAACTCATATTTGGGACATCGCCGCCTATGTCTACGCCAAGGCTGGACGTTTGAGGTTTGCCGCCGCGCAAACAATAGTTAAGGCCTGGGGAAAGCCAAGAGATTTGGCCAGTCCCATGTGCTTGTTGTTTGATAGCTTGCCGTTGTCTCATGAATTTCATTTGTGAGCTAAGATGAACAAAGTGAGCCTTGATCAGACGCACCACTTGACATGTGTGTAGCACCGG
>CAUJNA010001031.1:0-87500 GCA_963377175.1 Effrenium voratum | reverse complement strand
GTTCCGTGCCCCGTGTCCTGGTTGGCCACATCAAAGGCACAGTTGTTTCCCAAGAGCAGCACGTCCACGGGCCTTTCCAGAAGGTGAGCTCGGCCCTGGCTTCGGCATCTGCTTGCCCTTTCCTCCTCCTGGCCCTGGCCCTTTGGGTCGGCCCTTGAACTTCTTTCCACTGCCCTTGCGGCCATCCTTCTTGCCATGGCTGCCACCGCCGCCGCCAATCATCGCGACCACGGGGAAGAATCCTCTGGCCGTTCGCATCTGATTCATCTTGTTCTTCGCATCAACGTAGGCCGAGCACACGTCGTCTTACTCGTCAACGTCGTAGACCTCCACCGCCTCACCGTAGTCCTCGGCCGGTTGGTCGTAATAGTCCTGGTCGAAGTCCAACCAGCCCTCTTCCTCGCTCAGGAAGTGCACATCCAAGTAGTTGCTCGGGAAGTCTTCATCCTCAGGTTCTTCCGGGCCCCAGCTTTCACCAGCGTAAAAGATCTCGGGAACTCGGTTCCATCTTCCCACATTCTCTGACTTGGAGTCCTGGCCGATGATAAAGAACATGGCCCCTGGCTTCTCGGTGCCCATGGTTGTGAGCACCATCTGACGTTGTTCCGCTCTTCCTGATGAACCACCAGGCCAGCACCTTCTCCGGCAGCTCCACCTTGTGTTGACCTCAGCTTCCGATGAGGTCTGGCGAAGTCCGCCGAATACTCCTGCAAGGTCTGCTCTGGCCTCCGCTGGAGCTTGACAAAGAAGTTCTCAAAGTCGTATGGCAGCTCCGTCATAGGGTCGTACTTGAATCCGCTGTCCAGGTGAGCGAACATCTTGTTGTAGCCATCAGCCTCACCTAGGGACGTGATGTCCAGGTCTTCCACGAGGCCCCAAGCCTTGCCCTGCAGCATTGTGATGATGTTGTATGAAGTCCTGCAGCGGCTTTAGAATCTTCGCGATCGCCCGAATCTCGGGCTCCGCTACCAACTTCAAGAAGTCCAGAACGCACGAGGTTTCCAGATCATGCCACCGCACCGACAAGTGCGAACGAAATGAGGGGCGCAGCTGTTTTGATCTCGAGGCCCACACTTTGCATCAGTAAAAAGGAACAATTCGTTTCAATCACCGAGCTACAACCTTTCCCAAAAAGGGGACATAAGGAGGCCTGCTTTAAGTCGTTGCGAACAACACATAGCACATGCCAAAGTGCGCCCGGAACAACAAGCCCGTCCCAAAGCGCAGGCCACCGAAATACCAATATATATATATATATGTATACACTGATCTCCAGTTACCCGAGTACAAAACAACTGCCTAGAGAGGGTGAAGCAACTAGCGTAGCGCCACCCTCCATGGTTCTCAGAGCCCCAAGAACGAGGTAAGGACCTTTCCTGGGTCGAGTTGCTTTCGGTTTTTACATTTAAACCAATCAATTGAAATGAGTCCCAGTCTTGACAGATCCAACTATGCAATAAGGCCACGAAACAGAAACTACAGAAAAACTGGTCTTTCTGATTCTGTGCTTATCACATTCAGTCCACCACGTCTACCCCAACATATGACAATGGTTTGAGGCTCCCAATCCTCGGCTCCCAGACCGGCGTCCATTCCATTTCCCGGGGACCAACCAAGAGGAACATCGCTGGTAGTGGTAACCCGCAATTGGTGATTTGGATCGGTTTGGGTTTGCATTTGAACCCCTAGTTCTTGTAGCGGTGTCGTTTTTTTTACGCGCGCCTCGAAGACGTGGAAAAGGCTTCCAACTGTCAGCTCCTGGCAACACAATTGTCCAAATGATCGGAGTTCTTGAACTCGAATCTTTGGATGTGCCACATAAGGTGAGCCAATGCCTTGGAATCGCAGAGAAGAACACGAGTTCCCCCAGTGAAAGCGAAGAGGAACGCCCTGAACATGTCTAGACGTTGGCTGGGCCCGAAAAACTCCTGATTCACTCTCTGGTTCCAGGGGGTGAAACAAGTAGTTTTGTCCGTTGCTCACCAAATAGAGAAAATCAACAACCTGCAACTTTAGAGCCTCCGGCTCACTCCGCCGACAGTGTCCTCTCCCTTTTCTCCTTCTTCATCTCTCCCCTGTCTCCCTTGTGTGTTCTGTTGTCCTCTCTCCCTCCCTCCGCTCCCCCCAAGCCTCTCTCTCCTCTCTGCATTGCAGCGTCACGTCCCCCCTGAGTTGCCTGGATGTCCGGGCACTGCGTGGTGGTGTCGACCTACATGGGTGGGAAGAAACGCAAGTTGCTGGTCTACGTCATTGGTGGAACAGCCCCCATCCTGGTTGGACGCCCCGTACTGGAGAAGATGGGCATCGCGGTGGAGTACGGTAAGAACATGATGAGATGGCCGGATCGTGAATGGCATGCGATAAGGTCCCGCCGAAAGGTGAACACTCGCTGCATCTTGCAGAGGACATCAAGGAACTGAAGGATGCGGAAGTGGCGGAGTACCTCATCCCCGAAGGCGCCGAAGGTCATGTGGACTTCAAGAGCAACCTTGGAGTGCAGGCGCTGCTGGTGGATGAGGACGACAATCTGGAAGAGTCTTACGCGGTCGAGCCAGGGACCGTTCGAATGGACATGGACGACGTCGTGGATGAAGGGGTGTCAGAAGAGCCGAGCCAACAAAATGCTGTTGGGCTTGATGCCGGTGGCTTGGAGTCACCGAAACCGAAGACCCCCGTGACCAAGAAGGCAACGAACGCGGAATCCAAGAAGGTGAAGTTTGTTGGGGTGTGCATGGACGAGAATTTATCATTGAAGACGAGGAAAAGCTAACTACGCCGATGCTTCGGAAGATGATCAGAGAAGCCGAGGAGGTTGTGTCCAGCAGGAACAAGATGGCAAGGACATGCGAGAAAGGCAAGCCGATCCGTAAGATCTGGGAGCTCTTCGTTGGCGAAGGCCGCACCAGCAAGTTCCTCGACAAGATGAACGGTGTGGAATCGAGGGTCTTCTCGATTCAGAATGGTTGGAACTTCGAGGACAAGGGCTGCCAGAAGAAGTTCATGGAGCTGGTGAAGCTGGAAGAGCCAGACAAGATTTTGATGGCACCGATGTGTCGATTGTGGTCGCCCATGCAAGAGCTATACGCCTGCCGTGGTGAATGGGAGAACCAGCAGTTGGTCAAGAATCGCACCGAGAACCATGACAATGTGCTGATGTTTGTGAGAGAGGTCTACTTGGAGCAGTATCAGAATGCCCGAGAAGCAACGCTGGAACATCCCTGGCTGAGCAGAGCATGGAAGACGAAGGCGTGGTGTGACCTGGCAGGACACATGGCCTACATGGACCAACGCATGTACGGTCTAAAGACGCCAGATGAGTTGGGTGTGATGGTGCCTGCTTTTGCACGACCAAGAAGTCTGGCAGATGGACTTGCGAAATGGTGCAGTGGCGATCACCAGCACCAACCACTTGAAGGACATGCCCCTGGCTATGGATCAAGGACAAAGATGGCAACTACCCCCGGATGCTTGCGAAAAGGCTGGCAGACCTGATGGCTGTTGTCCCGGTGGTAGATGACGTGATGGTTGGAGAGGATGCTGACGAGCTCATGCAAGGATGAGAAGGACGTGATCAAAGCCGATGATGAGCAGGCAAGAGAGGATGAGTCGATCAAGAAGAATCGGCGGCTACGAGCAGAAGTTTGAGCACAGGCCTTCAACTACGTGAAGCGGCTACACAAGAACCTTGGTCATCCTGCCCCTGATGTTCTTTGTCAGATGCTTAACGAGGTGCAGGCGACCGACACGGTGCTGAAAGCGGCGAAGAACTACCTCTGTCCAAGCTGTGTGGCTCGGACTAAGCCTGGTGGAGCGCCTCCCGCATCTGGGCTGACGGCCAAAGAGTTCAACGATCGCATCGTGGTAGACTCAGCGTGGATCAACACCGACACGGGCCGGAAATGTGTGCTGACCATCCTGGATCAAGCAACGAGGTATGTGGCGGTGCGCATCTTGAAGGCCGAGCGTGTGGAGGAGCTCATCAAGGGCATCGAGCGGGCCTGGATCAAGCAGTTCGGAGTTCCTCGCTCCTTGAGGACTGATGAGGCGAAGGGCTGGGCTAGCCGGATGCTTCGGGACTGGGCCAGCGACAAGAACATCGCCTTGGAGATTGCGCCGGCGGAGGCACACAATTGGCTTGGAGAGAAAGCACCAGGTTATTCGGAGGGCGCTGGAGCTCTTCATGGAGGACGCTGACAACAAGACGGAGAAAGGGCCGCTACAAGCCTCGATCTTTGTCCCGGCGCGATGAGCATGACGCGTGGCTTCACGCCAACTCAGTGGGTGATTGGGAGGAGTCCCAACCAAGTACAATCGCTCACCGACCTGTTCACCCCGACAGTTGACGCCCTGGATGCAGCTGGAGAGTTTGCCAATGTGCAGAAGAAGCGGCTGGCAGCTCAGTTCACACGCGCCGACAGCGATGCCAAGCTCAGGCGGGCCATGAACCAGAACTACCGGCAGATCAAGGACACGGTGGTGGTTGGACAGGTTGTCTACTACTGGCGGGAGAAGGGAGCCGGAATCTTGCAGAAGCAGAAGTGGCGTGGACCGGCAAGAGTGGTGGCCGTCGAGCAGGATAACAAGGATCGCGATGCCGTGATCTGGCTGGCACATGGAACCTCTCTGCTGAGGTGCGCTGCGAATCAGGTGCGGCCCCGCGTTGAGGACACCGGAATTCCTTTGATCTCCGACCCCAACGCCGCAGCGCTGAAGGACCTGCAGGAGCTGAGAGCGAGAAGTGCCACGCAGTTCAAGGATGTTTATCATCCGGAGTTGCCGGGAGAAGAAGAAGATGACATCGAGGAGCTCGACGCGGAGTATGAACCGGAAGAACCTGGAGAAGCAGGTGAGCAACCCGAACCGATGTCTCGTGAGCGGACACCTCGGCGAGAATCCAGTGAACCAGAACCAGCACCACCATCTGAAGTCAGTGGAGAAGCAGGTGGACCAGAAGACGGGCGTGAGAGAAAAGAGAATGATCGACCTGAACCTGAAGGCGTGAGAGAAGAGAAGCGACACCGTGTCGCAGATCCTTCAGACGTGCCCGCACCTGAAGACATTGCCGATGATGACATCATCGACGACATCACCTTCGTCGATGGCACGAGTACAAGCTCTTGGATGTGTGGATGGTCCAGCATCAGAGAAAGCGATGACAGCTGATAGAAGGCCCAGATGATGCAGGCTAAGATGGAGGAGCTCGAGAACTACTTCCGCAACAAGGTCTGGAACTTTGCGGAGGTGAGCCCGGGCGGCCCGGGCGATGAGTCGCGGATTGTGTCAACACGATGGGTGCTGACATGGAAGGTCACGGAGAATGGTCCGAAGGCGAAGGCACGGCTTGTGCTGCGCGGACACCAGTGCCCGGACCTGATCGGGCTGGAGAAATCAGCGCCAACGGCAGGGCGACTTGGGAAGGTCTTCCTCATGCGCTTTGTGCAGAACCTGGACTGGCTGTTGTTTGTTGGACGTTCGAGCAGCTTTTCTACATGCGCCTGCTGAAAAGCGCATATGGCTTAGCGGACGCGCCAAAATCCCGAGTGGAGAAGATTGGCTTCAGGTGCCACAGACTGGACAAGTGTTGCTTCATGTACTACGGCAAGGCCGACTACGCGCTGAATTATCCTCATCATGCACGTCGATGATGTGATGTGCGCTCAAGCTCATGAACCTGAAGCAGATGCTGCGGCCGAGGAAGTGCGCAAGAACTTTGACTTCGGCAAGTGGAAGAAATTGTCGGAGAAGAGCCCCATCACCGACTGCGGATGCCAGATCAGCATTCTACACGGTGAGATCAACCTGGATGCGGAGGAGTACCTCAAGCAGGTCAAGCCGATCACTGTGGACAAGAACGGACCCGGCCACATGACGGACCAGGAAGTTTCTTTGTGCCGTTCTCCTACGCTGCTTTTGGCATTCGTCGGGACTTCAGCTCACAAGGTGGCTACATTCTGGTGGCGGCAAACAAGAAGTTGCTGGAGGGTGAGTGCATGCGGTAATCTCTTCCCCCTATTAATAAAAACGCCCCCCCCCCCCCCCCTATTATAAATAAATCCTCCAAAAAATAGATATTTTTTTAAATTGGGGTTTTCGGGGTTTGGTTTTTTTGCTTTTCCAACAATGTGAGGGTTCGCATAGGATTTGGAGGAAATGGATTGAATTGTAAGGTCCGCGAGTAAGCGGTTTAATAAGGAAATTTCATGTATCATTCTATTTGTTTTTCAGTTTACTGGTTGTTTGTTGGCAGCCAGGCAGGTTAGCCAGCATGTATGGGGGAGAGACAGTCGCAGCTTAAAAGTCGGGCTGGAAGCTTGTTAAAAGTGCCCCCTAATAAGGATTCCAAGACTCAATTAAAAATCAATTGTGCGGAGTGGAAATCTGGTCTCGGGCCCCGGATTTGCATTTATTACTAATGGGGGTCATTCATTAATTGGGGGAGGAGATTACACAACTCTGGCATGGAGGTCATTCAAGCTGGACAGGGTGTGCCGGAGCTCGCTTTCCACAGAAACCCAAGCATGTGCGACAGCAACGGACGAGCTGATGATCACCAAGCTCTTCTACTCCCTCATGCTCGATCCTGACCAAGATCTCAGATCTGGCAAGACGGTGAAGAAGGCGGGTCAGAGTGCGGTGGTGATTGATGCTCGGGCGTTATACGACGCGACCAAGCGGGACACGATCAAGAACGCTGTGGACAAGCGGGCGGCTGTGGAAATCCTGCGCATTAAGGAGGCGCTTGAGTTCACCGGCAGCGAGATCAGGCGGGTGAGCTGAGAGAGACAGCTGGCGGATGGGCTGACAAAGCTGTCAGCAAGGCAGTCACTGGTCGATGCGCTGGGCGGTGGCTACATTCAGCTGGTCTTTGACGAGACCTTCACAGAGGCGAAAATCAGCAAAGCCAGGTGGTGCGCGGAAGCGCGGTGGCGAACTATGTGAAGGCCATGATCATGGCCAATGCGCCAAAGTGTGCAGAAGGAAAGCCAGCGGAGGACGACGATGACTTCGACTGGTTTGTCATCTACGGTGGCATCATGGTGGTGGTTATGACGAGTGTGTTTGTCACCATTTTGGTGATGAAGCTCGTCAAGGCAGAGAAGAAGAGCATGCGAGAGATGGAGACGCAGACCGAACGATGGGAGCTGGACAATGTGAAGAGTGAGAATGTCTTCCTGAAAGGAAGATGCCAGACCCTGGAAAGACAGGGAGTTATCACTCGGGCACCTCGCCAAGTCGTGATCACGCCGACCGGCAAGAAATTCCATCGCTCGGGATGCAAGCATGTAAAGCAGCGAAGCCGAATCCTGGACGCGTGCAGAGACTGCATCGGCTGCTAGGTTTTTGATTTTCTGTCCTTTTAGGCGTGTGAAGTTTCCTCCAGAAACCTTGTGGATAAACCACCCTTGCGTGCATACAGGGGTGGGCCTCGAGATCAAACCAGCTGTGCCCCTCATTTCGTTCGCACTTGTCGGCGCGGTGGCATGGTCTGGAAACCTCGTGCGTTCTGGACTTCTTGAAGGGGGCCCTACACTTTTCATGTCACGGGGAGATCGGTTTGGTAGCCAAGCCGGTCGGACCATCGTAGGCAAGCGTGGCTGGGTCAAGCCAACCGTTCCTGCCGAGCGCCCAATGGCTGAGAAGCACAAGCGCGAGAGAGCGCGCTTGATTCCTGGATTATATTTGAGTCACTGATAGGGGGTCGTGTGCCGTTGGACCAAAAAAAAGGGGAGCGGGTAGCTTTTTGCGGGCCTCTCAATCTCTCACAGCTTCAAAGAATCATGGCTAAAGCGCGTGGCTTTGCTTGGCATGCCACGTTATTGGTTTTGTTTCTCAGAGGGATGGGATTCCACAGAAACCTCTCGGCGCAATGCTCACGAGCCATCATTGGCGCAAAGGAAACGCGCTTTTTCTTGGGACAGAGCGGCAAAGGATGCAGGATGCAGTTCTGCTAGTGCCCTCTGAGCATGTGAAGCTGCACTGTGCGGATGCAACTTTTCCTCCCTTTGCATCGATCATTCGTTTGGCGTTTGGGACGCATGGCGTTTGGAGTTGCTAGCGCAGCGGTTGCCGCGGCAGGCTCTGGCTCACAGCTGGTTGTTGACAGACACAAGCGGATCAGTGGACGAGAATTTCTCGAAACCAGGAGTTGAATAGCCACAAACTGATTTGGTCTCAGCCAAGAGTGTTTTGCGGACAACTGGCCATGCCGAAGGCTGGCCGTGTGTTTGTGTGTCTGATTGGTTTCGCCCTCGTTAGCTTGCTTGTTTGTTGATTTGTTTGTTTGTTTGTTTGTTTACTTTGCTTGCTTGCTTGGGCTTGCTTGTTTGTTTACGTGCTTGTTTGCTTGCGTGCTTGCTTGGGCTTGCTTGTTTGTTTACGTGCTTGTTTGCTCGCGTGCGTGCTTGCCTGCGCTTGTTTGTTTACGTGCTTGTTTGCTTGCGTGCTTGCTTGGGCTTGCTTGTTTGTTTACGTGCTTGTTTGCCTCCACGCCTGCTTTCTCCTGCTCGCTTGTTTGCTTGCTCGCTCGCTCGCTTGCTTGCGCTGGCTTGCTTGCTTGCTTGCTTGCGTGCTTGCTTGTTTATTTGTTTGTTTGCGTGCTTTTTGCTTGCGTGCTTGCTCGCTTGCTTGCTTGCTTGCTTGCTTGCTTGCATGCTTGCTTGCTTGCTTGCTAGCTAGTGTGCTTTGCTTGCTTGCTTGCTTACTTGCTTGCTTGCTTGCTTGCTTGCTCGCTTGCTTGCTTGCTTGCTTGCTTGCTTGCTTGCTTGTGTGCTTTGCTTGCTTGTGTGCTTTGCTTGCGAGTGTGCTTGCTTGTTTCTTGTTTTTTTTCAACGTGCTTGCCTGCTTTTGTGCATGCTGGCTTGTTTGCTTGTTTGCTTGTTTGCCTGTGTGGTTGCGTGCCTACGGTTTTGCTCGCTTGGCTGCTTGCTTCGCAAGTGCTAGCTTGTTTCCTTGATTGATTGTTGCTTGCTTGTTTATTTGTTTGTTTGCGTGCTTTTTGCTTGCGTGCTTGCTCGCTTGCTTGCTTGCTTGCTTGCTTGCTTGCATGCTTGCTTGCTTGCTTGCTAGCTAGTGTGCTTTGCTTGCTTGCTTGCTTACTTGCTTGCTTGCTTGCTTGCTTGCTCGCTTGCTTGCTTGCTTGCTTGCTTGCTTGCTTGCTTGTGTGCTTTGCTTGCTTGTGTGCTTTGCTTGCGAGTGTGCTTGCTTGTTTCTTGTTTTTTTTCAACGTGCTTGCCTGCTTTTGTGCATGCTGGCTTGTTTGCTTGTTTGCTTGTTTGCCTGTGTGGTTGCGTGCCTACGGTTTTGCTCGCTTGGCTGCTTGCTTCGCAAGTGCTAGCTTGTTTCCTTGATTGATTGTTGCTTGTTTGTTTGTTTGTTTGTTTGTTTGGTTGGTTGGTTGGTTGTTTGCTTGTTTTTTCCTGGTTTGTTTGTTTGTTTGTTTGTTTGTTTGTTTTTTGCCTTGGTCGCATGCTTGCCTGTTTGTTTGCTTGGATGGTTGCCTGCATGCGTGCTTGCTTGTTGATTCGCTTGATTCCTTGCGCTTGCTTGCGTGGTTGCTTGCTTGTTTGCCTGCCTGATTGTGTGCCTCCGTGTGCGTCCATGTGTATGTGTGTGCGGGTGTGTCCGTGGGTGTGTCCGTGTGTGTTCGTGCTTGTGTGTGTGTGCGTGTGTTGTGTTGTGTGCTTAGCTGTTCCAAAACGTATGTTTTCACGTTTGGAACGCACGTTTTAAAAACTTACGTTCCGAAACGTATGTTTCGGCCAGATGCGTTTTTCGGCAACCCACTTGAGCAGCCTCATCGGATCCTTTTCGGTTGAAGGGGATTGGCAGGGGCATGTAGGCAACACTTTTATTGGCTGTTCCCGTATGCCATATGAAATCGGGATGCAGGGGTGCATTTTCCCAACTTGGGAAGCTTGAATGCATTTTTCCAACCTCAAAGAACGCAGTTGCAACAAACCATGAGGCCTTAGGATCACGCTTAGGAGAAGTAGGTTTTTTTTCCCCAAAACATGGCGAAGGGTTCTTGCGCTGGAATCACTTGAGTTGTTCTCATCAAGATTTCATTGCCAGGAGTCATCATCATGAGGCAAGGAGTCATTGCAAGGAGTCATTGCAAGGAGTCATTATCATGAGAGTCATCATCATGAGAGTCACCATCATGAGAGTCACCGTCATGAGAGTCATCACCATGAGAGTCCTTGCAAGTGCAAGTGGCAAGCGCAAGGAGTCATGAGAGTCATTGCAAGCGCAAGATGCAAGCGCAAGGAGTCAGTCATCATCATGAGAGTCATTGCAAGTGCAAGTGGCAAGCGCAAGAGAGTCATGAGAGTCATTGCAAGTGCAAGTTTCAAGCGCAAGGAGTCACGGGAGTCATTGCAAGTGCAAGTTTCAAGTGCAAGGAGTCACGGGAGTCATTGCAAGTGCAAGTTGCAAGTTGCAAGTGCAAGTTGCGCTTGCAAGTTGCAAATGCGTGCTCACGAGATTGACTTGCGAGGAGTTAAAATCTCTTCTTAGGGCGGCGGGGTAGCGCCGACGACGCTGTACAAAAATCGACCCTCTGCGGGGATTGGCGCGGTCAAGGTGCAAAAACTCGAGGCTTTTTTGCGATTTGCAACCTGCCCGCACGACCCTCTGCGGGGATCGGCGTGGTCGAGGTGCAAAAACTCTCTATGTTTTTGCGTTTTCTGCGGCGCTCGCGCGGCCTTTTGCGGGGATCGGCGTGGACGAGGTGCAAAAACTCGAGGCTGAAGATGGTATTGGTCAAAACAGTTCCGTCACAAAGGAATATTGGTGACAGTTGTTCTTTCTACCACTTCGCTGCTTAGAAGTGTTGTGGCTCTGTCAAGGATCACCAGAACGTTGATGCGTTCACCGGTTTCTAGAAAAGGGAACTCAACAATGATCAATGAATGTCAACTCGCCGAACGTTTCTGCTCTGAGGCCACTGGTCTTGCTCCGTGATGGGGCTATGGCAGCCTTTTGACAAGGTTCGCATTCTGATCGAATCTTGTCGTAGAGGTCGTAGATCGCCTTCGGTAGACGCAACGCGCGAGTCCTGAATCTGAATTGCTCTCCTGACATATGGCGATCGTCTGAGTGCAAGTGGCAATGTATTTGTGGCTCAGATGGAGTGGTTGCGCAGCAGGGTCTCTTGGCTCAGCGGCACGCCGACCTGATGCTGGTATGATCCTGTTTACTGGCTTGTCTATGTGTATTTGCTCTGCTGTTTGTGGTTTGTCAGAGAACTCCAATATTATTGTGGATCCTGTCCACAACTCTGGAGCTGTCCTTGGTGATGTTGCCTTGATTCGCCAATTGTCTTCGATTGAAGATAAAGGTTCCTTTGTCTTTGCGCACAATCTCCGCAAAGGGGAGCTCAGGACGAATTCGCACGGCGCCACAGCGAGAGCGCTTCGACACGCACGATCTCCGCAGAGGGTTTTCCGAGCTTCGCACGACGCGACAGCGACAGCGCTTCGACACGCACGATCTCCGCAGAGAGTTCGCCGAGCTCAAGACACATTCGCACGGCGCCACAGCGAGCGCGCTTCGGCACGCACACTCTCCGCAGGGGGTTTGCCGAGAGCAATACGAGTTCGCACGGCGCCACAGCGAGAGCGCTTCGACACGCACGATCTCCGCAGAGGGTTCGCCGAGCTCAAGCCACACTCGCGCGGCGCCACAGCGAGAGCGCTTCGATACGCACAATCTCCGCAGAGGGTTCGCCGAGCTCAAGACAAGTTCGCATGGCGCCACAGCGAGAGCGCGTCGGCACGCACAATCTCCGAAGAGGATTCGCCGAGTTCGCCGAGAGCAAGTCGAGTTCGCACGGCGCCGCAGTGAGCGGCGCTTCGACACGCAGGATCTCCACAGAGGGTTTGGCGAGAGCAAGACAAACTTGCACGGCGCCACAGCAAGAGCGCTTCGATGCAAACAATCTCCGCAGAGGGTTCGCCGAGCTCAAGACAAATTTGCACGGCGCCGCAGCGAGAGCGCTTATTACGCACAATCACCGCCGAGCTCAAGACAAATTCGCACGGAGCCACAGCAAGAACGCTTCGACGCGCCCGATCTCCGCAAAGGGTTCGCTTTCGTCTCGCAACGCTTGCACATGAGTGAAAGGCTGCGCCTGCCACGAAATTCACAGACTACGGCGCCTGCCACGCATCCTATAGCGCCGAGATCCTACTGCGCCCGCCCACGAAAAACGCACGGCAGTTTCCCAGAATGCTGCGCTGGCCATGGAATTCTGCGGTGACACACAAATCCCAAAAGTTGGGGCGGCGCTGCAGCGAGAGCGCAGTTTCGAAGAAAGGCCCGTTTCGTGCGAAGCTCTCGCCCTCAAGACAGTTTTTTGCGACAACTGCCATGGTTTTAGAGCCCCGATTGTCCTGACCCGATAAGAAGACCTTGCCAAAATGGCGTGATTCAGGGATCCTTGCCAAATGCAAGGATTCGAGCCTTTCAGCGCTGATTCGCAAGGTTCCTGCCAAAACAGCGCTGAAACCACAGTTTTCCTTGCCAAAATGACGAGGATTTACGAATCCTTGCCAAAACCTGCGCTGAAAGAAGGACTGGGTCCATAGAGTTCATGTGTCCACTAGCAAAACGTGTCCAATGTGGCGCCACGCGGTGTGCTCTCGGCGCACCTTCTGCGGAGATCCTGTGTGTCGAAGCGCTCTCGCTGTGGCGCCGCGCGAGTGTGGCTTGAGCTCGGCGAACCCTTTGCGGGGATCGTGCGTGTCGAAGCGCTCTCGCTGTGGCGCCATTCGTTTTTTTTTGGGTTTTCTTTTCTTGCAATCGGTGTTTGGAAGTTGTCTCGTGGTTCGCGCGTCTGCTTTCACGATCGCGCGTTAGTTAGCACGCGCAGCGCTCTTCCGCAGCTCCGGCACGACATTCGCAAAATGCAAGTACAAAAAGTAGTGTAAAAAGCGCACTCCCGCAGCTCCGGCTGACAAATCGCAAGCTCTAAGTACAAAAGCACGTAAAGAGCATATCCAGACGCGTGGCTGCAAAATCGCAAGTTGTAAGTACACAAGTAGTACGCGAAGTGCACTCCCGCAGCTCCGCTGACAAATCGCAAGTTTTACGTACCAAAGTAGTACGTGAAGAGCATTTCCAGAGGCGCGGCTGCGAAACCGCAAATTGTAAGTACATAAGTAGTAAGTAGCACGCGAAGCGCACTCCCGCAGCTCCGGCTGAACACTCTCAAGTTTTCAGTTCAAAAGTGCGTGAAGAGCATTTCCAGAGGCGCGCCCGCAGCAGCTCCAGCTCCGGCTGCGAAAACGTAAGTGTTTTCGCGCAAAGGTAGCGTGCGAAGCGCGCTCTCGCAGCGCCAGCTCGAACATCGCAACTTCATTGTTTAAGCGCGAAGTTCGTCGGTGCTCGGAAAGCCCCCGCGTCCTTCACCGCCTTGATGCGCCGGTCCGTGAGGTTGTGCAGGAACTTGTCGGCGTTGTCCTGCAGCAGCCGGAACTCGGTGGCCGGCTGCTTCTCCACGTCCTTGGGGGCGCCGTACACCGTCTCGTGCGGCCGGGCGTTGTAGGCCCCGGGTGCTCGCTCGAAGTGGTCGCTCCACTGCCCGCCTCTCTCGCATCTCCAGCTCGAAAATTCCAACTTGCAGGCGCAAAAGTAGTGTGCCAAGTACACTTCTGCAACTAAAACCACCAGCCCTCTTGCGCAGCCAAAACTGCACACAGAGATGGACAAGAGAGGTTGAAAAGAGAAAGGGGCATGAAAGGTTGGGCGAGAGCGGTTGCGCAGCGTCATGCGCGAGAGGGACCGTCACGCGTAGCCTCATGCGCAGCACTTGGATGAGCCGCGAAATTGTTAGAAGATAATACTGGTTATCTGTTTTAGTAACACGTTGCTATCTTTTTGTAACCTAGTTGCAAATCCTACGAAGTGTTAGCAACTTCTACTAACCAGTGTAGAACATAGTAGGACTTAGCAAAAAAAAAGATATGTGCTAGCAAGTTCTATAGAAGTTAGCAGTAGTTGCACTTGAATGTTAACCGTTTAGCTAAATTTGAAGCCTGGTTTAGCATGCGGTTAGCTAACCACTTAGCAAACTTGCTAAACACTTATAATTCTTTGGATTGGTTGAAATATTGCTCGCTTGCTTGTCTCACATCAGCATGCCACCATGACTGACTGCACATGCAATCAACTTGTAGACCTTGCGTGCTTGCTCCAACACAATCAAGAACATCGCTTGCATGCTTGGACACTGGCAATGATGGCAAGCCACTGGTGCTCTCAAATCCAATCCACTGTGTTGTCAATGTCACCATGCAGGATGTGCTTTCTTGAGTGCTCCATGTTGCTCGTGTCGCAGCTGCTTTGCCCAAGCGAATTGTTATCATCGAGTGTGCGCAGGATGTTAACAAGAAATGTGAAAGACAAGGTGGATGCCTTGCTGGCTAATGATGAGATTGGGCCTCTTGCAAAGGTGCAAAAGCTCAGGGCTACTCTTCTTGACGCAGGTGTTGCATACACTACAGTTGCACACACTACAACATGCCCCTGTACCCATTTCATTGCGCACCCTCAAAACCGGGGCACCACAGGTGTGCAGCCATACAAAATGCATCGCAAAGGCGCTGCAATTTTGAGAGCTGGGGCCGATATGTCATTACTCACAAATTCGTTTGCAATGGAGGTGTCTTCACATGCTGCAAAACGGACTGAGCAAATGTCATTCAACGAGAAGTTGGTGTCAAGTGCAAATGGGCTCATGAGTCCTGTGAGCGGCACAGAGAGATTCATGACTTTGAGTTCTTCTCACACATGCCAATTCATCAAGAGCCTTATTGCTGGTTGCAAGACAAGCCAAAAGGAGGTGGGGGATTCCACAGGCCATTTGTCACTTCATATGTGGAGGCATGACAGCCAGCTGCAAACCATGGCCCAACAAGGTTGGGAGTGGGTTGTGCTACCATCTTATTTGGAAGACACCTACCCTATGCTTGCAGCACTTATCCAAAGCTCTTTGAACCTTGCCAATGAGGTGTTCGAGTGTCAAAGTGAGCTTGAACTTGCTTGCTCTGTTGCGGAGGCTGCCACCTTCAAGATTCAGAACTCTGTTCCTTTCAACTGGGAGGATGTGGCCGTTGCCACTTGCAATTGGAGGCCAAATCAAATCATATGCCAAGCACATTGGGAGATTTGTCAAATTGTGTTCAGGCTGGGCTTGCGCCTTGATTTGTCATTCAGCACGGCGCTGCAATATGCAAATGGGGTTGGTCTTTACACATGCTTGTCCCTTCTGTCCCTGCAGGAGGTGATGGAGCACCGCTTATTCACTGGCTGTCAAGCTTCACCAAGGAGTTCGGGGAGTCATTGGCATTGGATGGTCTCTGTGACAGAGACCCACATCAGCAGTGTCAACTTGTGAGAATTGGCATGATTGCAACAAATTTGACAGCACCACCTAGCAGGGTCATCGACGGGCATGCAAGGCTGGTAACCAAATCTGACATTGAGAAACTCAAAAGCAAGAAAATGAGTGACAAGATCAACCAGGTTGAGGAAGCCCTTGAAGCTGCATGGCATGAGTGCAGCAAGTCCAAAAAAGAGAACTTCAAGGCATTTGGAAGAATGATGATCAGGTCATCACTGTTGTTGCTTCAAAAAGAGAAGTCGGGAAGGGAGAAGGCTGTCTACACTTTGGATGAGATCCAGAGCATGTTCAAGCAGGACTTGCAAGGCCACTCCGAAGCTGCAGTGGAAGCACCATCAAGCAGCTCAAAACCAGATGATTCTCATGCAGTGGCCCTGAAGGATGCCAAGAACCCGTACTTCCTTGCATCAAAAACCATGAGCTTGCCACAGGAAAGCACTATATTCACAAGGATTTCCCTGACAAGATTTGGGTATGTGTGGCAAGCAGTGACCAAGGCATGGAACTCAAATTCACACACCACTTGTCCGGCCAGGTGTGCGCCCTGAACGTTCGTCCTGAGGAGATTCATGAGAAGTTGAAAACCACAAAGACATCATCCCCTCACATCTTGGACCCTCAGATTGCTGCTACGTTGTTTCCATCATCTACATGCGAGGATGAAGCTGCCAAAGCAGCAATGTGGCTCTGGCTCCATAACAATTACAATGAGCATGACACTGATGAGACCATGGTGCTATTCCAAGACATGCCCAAGATGGCAATGTTTGCGTGTGAGAACATCAAGAAAGGTGGCCTGACCTTGCTGCCAGCTACAGACAAAGTGGGGAACATTGTCAAAGAACGCCCTTCGTCCAAAGAGTGCGCCCAGCTGAAAGCAAAAAATGGTTCCATTTGGTTTATTTTGCCACCCAAAGGAGTGAAATGCAAGGATGATTCCTACAGTGGTGTACTAGCCCCATATTGGCTTGTCAAAGAAGACGCCACTGGGAAATTTGGTTAAATGGAGAAGAAAAGGATCAAGTTCAAGGACCATGAGGTGGAGTGCTTCATCAACACTGATCCAATTTTGAAACATGATATGATTGCCTTGAAGTTAGAGAAGGGGCAGCCTGCTAACAAGCAAAAGACTTCATGAGTCACCCATGCATGGCCCAAGGCTAGATATGTGAAGCAATGCTTGGCTGTATGACATGCTCAACAATTAGTTCTGTTTCTTGTTTGCTGACTTGTGCCATGAGGGTGCTGCAGGCTCTAGACAGAGACACAGGAAGAAGGCGTGGCTACATTGCTGTGGAAAAACACCAAGTCTTGCTGTCACCAGTTTGCATGTTTGTGTGTTATTCTACAACCACCTCATGCAAGTACCAGCTCATTGTGAACCATGACATGAGCAATGTGAAAGTTGCCTTGCTGCAGCCATATGCATATGATATCATTGTGTTGCTAGACTTTGTGTGCTGGACACAGCCATGGCTACCCTGAGCACGCTGCATGTGATCAAGCTTGGTTCTCAAAGCTGGACTGCGCCTGAGAGCTTGGTCCATCAAGACAGCGATGACCAACTGTGGCTGCAGATCTCTTGCACTAACTATGGGCTTTGCAAGCTGCTATGTCAATCAGATGCGCCTGCTCACCCAAACATGAAGAGTTGTCCTGGCGTGAAAGAAACATCACCGTGTTTGCAGATTTCTTGCAAAGCAAGGGTGTACAGTTTGAGCATCTTGCAGGCTGCAAAAGGCAGTACACCAAAAAGGGTAAAGCTGAGTGCCCTGCAGAGGAAGCCTCTGAGTAAAAAAAGCAGGTCAAACATGACTTTGCTTCTGCCTGGATTGCTGCTGACATTGTTAAATGGAAAATGTCTCATCATGCAGAGTTGGAATCCTGCATGCATGCAGTCAGTGTGAGAGCAACTTGGTCCAATTCAAGTAAGATGGCCGGCATCACAGTTGCACACATGAATTTGCTTGCAGAACAGAACTTGTCACATGTCAACTGTTGCATGGCTGCATTCAGGCATGGTCTTTGCAACCACCCATGGACATGTGATGACATCTCAATTCATGGCTGCTGCTTTGAGAAGCTCAAGCTCAGCATGCAAAGGCACTGCGTTGCATGGCCAAAAACTGTATGGAAGCTTGTATCAAAACTGCAGCACATGTTTAGCAAGCTTGCATGAACATTGGGATCACCAGATGATAGCCATGAACAAGATGATGGAGAAGATGATGGAGAAGCCTGCCCATCACAAGTGGCTTGCTTGCCAGTGCATCATGCTGGACAGGATCAACGCGGTCAAGACCTCTTCCAGTTTTGGGCACTTGCCGCAGCCGCCACAGCCGCCACCGCCACCACCGCCTCAGTGCAAGAAGAGGCCACGCCCAGCTGAGGGACCTCCCCATGCTCCCATCACCAAGGTTGGCAAGACACAACATGCTGGTGGAACAATGGATGAAATGGTGGAGGTGGAGGTGGAGGAAACAGAAGACAAGGAGGCTGCAGCTTCAGAGGAGAAGAAAGCCAAGGAGGCAGAGGTGGTGGTGAAGGAGGGTGAAGGAGAAAAGAGAGCGACCATGGTGAAGCACTGATGCAGGATGACCCCAAGGTGCTGGAGGTGAACCTTGTCAAATGTTAACATCAACTTTGCTGATGCATGGTGACAAACTAGCATACCCAACATCACACATCTCAAAGCCACATGCATCAACATTGGAGCAGATTTGCAAGGTGTGTGTGTTTAGAAAACACTGAACCATGTTTGTCATTTGGTGATGTTGACTCATGAGTGGAAACATTGGATGTGTGCACAATTTCAGCAAGCCAAGGATGGAGCTTCTGAAAGGAAGGTACTGGAGGGTGGGCCTTCTCAATGGGCATGCCTTCTGGAAGGGTGAGGCAAGTGGGCAGATGTTCATCTGCCCCAAGATTGTCGCCTTTTTGTGGTTCAGCCAGCACCAGCATGCATGGTTCTTCAGCAACATGGCAATGGACGAGAACATGGTGGACGAGAGCACCTACTGGGAGGAGTTTGGCAAGCTCACAATCTATGCCACATGCGTGGCAGAGCACAAGGAAAATGATGTGATCCCGGGAGTTGTGATGGCGCCACATGACAGCAACCTGAAGGTGCCTTACAAGGCTTGGTGCTACCTGCGCTGGCTTGAGGCCACTAACCTGGGCCGAGGACTACGCCATCCTGTGAAGAAGTTCAAGGAGCTGGAGGCCCAGAAGAACCCACAGCAGCCAAGTGGATCCACCCAGACCCAGAGCCCAGCCTTCGTGAAGAAGCAGGCCAGGTTCATGATGAAGCTGGTCGCCCTGATCACCGCCTACAAGATGGAGGACTGGCTAAGAGCAGAGTACCGGCTCCATGGTTGCTGAAAACATTGCATTGGTTGAACACAAGCCAAGTGTGTATTCCTTGCCTGTCAGGTTCATCTACAAGGACAACATCAAGGAGCTCATCGACGAGCACACGCAGGTGATGCAAGAGCATGGGAGGGACAACAAGTACAACTACTAGCCCCCATGCGCCAGTAGATTGCCCGCAATGACCATGTGCCATTGGTACACAATGGGGAACACAATAGAGCTCATCACCACCACACAATCAACAACATGATCAGACATTGGTATCATTGGCACACTTATGGCTCTTGTATGTTTGCTGTACAATGTGATGAAAGTAGGATGATGATTATCACCACACATGCAGCCACGGTTGAACATTCATTAACCATAATGAAATTTTTAATAGGTGTGACACTCATCCACATGCCTGAATTGGATTTCCATTTTAGAGCCCAAGGATTAGACCCCTGAATTGGGATTCCAAATTCAGCCACCCAAATTCTAGACTGTAAATAATTCAACCGGAATCAAAATTTAGGAGCATCCATGTTTACATGATGTTTGTGGACCCCGCTTGTCTCATGTGGCTGATGTGTGCATCACAGTGTAGCGTCCATCTCTGCAACTATGGCACTATGTTTGGAACCCAACCCAATGACAAATGTGATGTTGACACAAACCATGCCATGTGGCAAAGACTGTGTTGCTTCATGGTGCCACATTGCATGGAGAAACCTGGTCATGTTTTTGGCAGAGCAGGGATGATGAAATCATCATCGCATTTGACACGTCTTCCTGGAAAAAGGAAATAGTTGTGTGGGCAGGTGGGTGAGTCTGCTTGGATGATCCTGTCTTCCATGAGTTGCAATCAATGGCATGTTGGATTGAACACTTGGACATGGTTGCTTGACATTGTATTTCACCACCTTGTCTGCAGCTTCTGGCTTCAACAGATTTGACTTCTGCAATTGTTACTGATGGCATCCTGCTGTAGCTGCTGCCAAATGGGTAGGTACTATGTATGCATACACATGGCTTGTTCACCAAGTTCATCCTGACACAATGATGTCATTGGCAGAGCAGGACTTGCAGGACGACATGTTCAGCGCGAGGTTCTTCACATTGTTCTGGCAGTACTTTGGACTGTGCTCATGAACAGCAGCTCCACATGTTCACTGGGTTTGATTTCTGCAATGCTGACCAAGAAGCCAACACCTTGATCAGGCCCTGTTCTCAATTGGCTTGTTGCACATGTCTGTGGCATGGTTGGTTACACCATGTTGTGTGTCTAGCCACGCATCCCTGGAGGCACATGATTCTCAATGAACTCTGAGGAGATGTATGCTGCGCCTTGGCTGCAGCTGCTGATCTGTATGTTGCCTCTTGATGAACTGAGAAACTAATCAGTTAGACGCATGATTTGAACACATGTTGATGGAGTCTGTCATCTAAGGGCATGATGCAGTGTACATAGTGGTACATAGTAGCACTCGTGTGAGAAGCAAAAACGTGCCATGCCGCTGTGCTTGCAGTTATCATGGTTGAAGTCACAAGTTGCACCCAGCTTGAACACTTTGTGCTTTGATGCTTGCCTTGTACACACCTGGCTTGCAGCTATTGTGGCTACACTTGTGTTTGTTGCACAGGCGGGTTGCTCATTCACATGCGCCAGCATGTGGACTGTCAAGGACATTGAAGCTGAGCTGAAGGATGTGTCACAACTTCTACAACTCAGGGCTCAGTCCGACCATGCTAAGCTTGAAGCATCACTGCTTGCAGGTGTCACTTCAAAGATTGAGCACTTGAAGCAGCTGCCTACATGGGGTCCTGGTATGGCTGTGTCTGTGTATACTTGTTTGGACACTCTTGCTTTCAGTGTTGCTTTCAAGGACAAGGTCAAGACATTCATAGATGATGCTTTGGGAAGTGGTGCCACTGCCAAGTCTGAGACTATGAATATGCTGGTGCTGAAGACGCAAACAGTGAATGTCATGCCGTGGCTGACTGAGGCTGATTGGGATATTCTGAACTCCAACCAGGGGTACTCCACCAAGCTCAACTGCATTTGTGCAAGGTTGAGGGCAATTGGTATCAGATCAATGTCTGAGCAAACAACCAAGTATGCTGTGGCATGTTTGTGTTGCTTGTGCACTGAAATGCCTGATTCCACAACAACTTGCAGAACTGTTCAGGACATGAAGATGATATTCAACAGCATGAGTCAACCACCTGCAGAGTTTCCCTACATCAGAGAGTATCCAATTGATCCTGCTAGTCTTTCCCCTGAGTACATCAGCCTCTTCTACAAGGATGAGCAGCTGGAAGGCATTTGGATAAGCTTGCTCAGGCGCTACCGCGTGTGTATGTGTTCGAAGCACAAGCAAATTGCTGAGGGATGCAGCAGTGAAGCCATCCCCCAAGCCTTGCAATCACAATGTCCCTGTCATCAACGACCAAGGAGACTCAATGCAACACATGTTCCAGCATGCAATCACATCCATGTTTGCCAACATGTTCAATTCCCAATTGCAGAGGACACATGCAACTGGCAACAGAGTCATGCCTGATTTGCCATATCAAGATTTGAAGAGCAAGCGTTCAACCTCTTGAAGGAAAGGGCTGATAACAAGAAGGGCGTGATCAAGGCTACACTGAAGAGGCCAGCAGCTTCATTTCCACCACCTCCAAAGCCTACTTTGCCTGAGTATGAGCCTGGCAAGGATTGCAAGGGCACAAGCTTGAAGAACTGGACAAGCAAGCATTATCACAAGGCCACGCTCCTTGCTAAGAAACAAGGGGCCAGTGCAGAGGAGGTGCTTCAATACGCAAGGAAGGCTTCAAAGAAAGCCTCCATCATTTGGAATACAATCAATGGCTGATGACACATCAATATACAAAGGACCCTTGTTTCCAATTCAAATGATTTAACAGCTCATGTGTGATTCCTTGTTGCTGCATGCCACCAATGTTGCAGCAAATGCAGAAGGATGTGTTGATTTGCTGACGTCATCAAGCTTGAGGCATAGTGCCAAGTCCCTGGCCAAAGAGTATTAGACCAGATTGTAGCATGTGGTGCATGGATTGCAACAGCTGCTGCCTGGAGTCAAAACAATTCTGTGCACACCTGCCACATGCAATCAGTGTTCGAAAGTACACGCATGCTTCAAGCAGGTGTGGCCCAATCTAGAGACAGTGTGGTGATTGCCAAACTTGCACTGTGGATGACCAGGTGGAAGAAAACATCACTAGTGTTGAAGCAGTGTGCAAGCAGGTTTTCAATCAGCTTTTATGTGTTTGGTATACGCACGCCCTTATAACCTTTAGCTTGTCCTTTCCACCAGCTACCCTTGAGCTTTGCCGTTTTCACTTGTAACTTGCATATAGCTACTTGCATCACTGTTTTCTGCATTTGCTTTCGCTCAACATGGAGACCGAGCGGGCAGCCAAGCTGCGAGGGCTTAATCAGATGAGGAGGTCTTTGCCCAATGTTTCAGCATCAGCTTTGTCGAGTGTTCTACAGGACGTGGAGGAGCAAGGGGTGCCAGAACTGCATGGCAGAAAACACATGAAGGAGGCCTCTGAAAAAGCTCTGGCAGATCACAATGCTTATGGTGATCTTATTGACAGCATGACAATGGTCCACAAGGATGGAGGCACAAAGATGATGCTTGTGATCAATTTCCTGTCCCTGCTGCAGGCAGCGTTTTATGAGGGGGAAGGATTCTGTCAGTTGATATTGGATGCTTTGAAGACCAGCCCTTGCTCCATTGATGCACCATGGGGCTTGATTTATTACACAGATGAAGTTACACCAGGAAACCCACTGCCAGCTGAAACATCCCGCAAGACCCAAATGGCTTACCTATCATTCTTGCAGCTTGGTGCAGTGGCATTGTCAAAAGAGGAGTCATGGTTTTGTGTGCTTGCAAAGAGGTCTTCAATAGTGGCAGACATGGAAGCAGGCATGAGTCAAGTTACAAAACAGCTCCTGAAGTACATCTTCAAGCACCCAGCCTGTGATGTTCAACAAATAGTGTTGCTCCTCAAAGCCAAGAATGGTGCCAAGGCAAGATTGTACTTCAATCTGGGGATCTTCCTACAAGATGGGGCCGCCCAAAAACATGTGTTTTCTTGCAAGGGTGATGCAGGAACAAAGTTCTGCCTTCTTTAGCGGGCTTGCCGACCAAGACGGGGAAGATCTACTAACCTGCTCAAGTTATAGCTTGAGCGAGATTGTTTTAGCAACTGACAGCGACATCGCTGGGACGTGCCAAAGGCTTCTGGAGAGGCATGCCACTATGTCCAAGACTGACTTCACATTGTGGCAGCAGGCTGTGGGGTTCACCTTCAATTCCCATGCCCTTCTATTTGACAATGAGATGAATGACATTGTGAAGCCCATATCTCAGTTTCTTCACGATTGGATGCACATGATCCTGGTGAAAGGTGTCTTCAAGGTGCTCTTTAGCAAGAAGAGAAGGAATTCCAACAATGAGGCAAACACTTTTAAATGCACAGCTTCTAAGGATTGTCAATGTACCCAATTTTGGCTTACTTTGTGCAGCATGTCCTGATGGTTAGCGGGCTATGCCAACCTGAATGCAAGGCCTTCCTGCTACTTGCAGATGTCATGGACATGCTGGCCTCTGTCCACATGAACATCATCACCCCTGATATGCTGCAGCGGTCTATTGGTTCCTTTTTGCAAGCGTGTATTGCATGCGGCTGGGGCAAACATCTTCATCAGAAATTTCACTGGGTTTTACATCTCCCTTCTCATTTGCAGAAACTCAAGCTTCTACCAGCATGTTGGGTACAAGGGCGAAAGCGCAAATGTGTGAAGCGGTATTCTACTGCAATTTCCAACACAACAATTTTTGAAAGATCTGTACTGGTTGAAGTGATCTGTCATGACCTTGCTGCCATTCAAGACCCATTGGTGTTCAAAGAAGGCCCGCGTTTCTTGAAGAACTCCAAGGTGACGAAGAAAATGAAGGCGCTGCTTGAGTCTATGGGGCAAAATGTCACTGAAGATTGCTACAGCTGCGCCACTGCTGTGTTACACCCTGCTGGACTCTGTCACAAAGGAGATGTAGTCTTGATGAGAGGCCCATCTCAGGTAAATGCTGGCCAAGCCTGGATCCATGCGTTTTTTTCAACGGGGTGTGCATGACTTTGATGATCAAATGGAAATTGATCTCTTACAACGCTTCAAATGGGTTCGCCGTGTTCAAGCAAGAAGATCATGCTGAGTTTGTGGCAACTTTGGACATATATGCATCTACCACTTGGAGTGTTCATGAGCCAACTGTATGCAAGGTCCTTGTGCCCTTGGCATTCAGAAACTGAATTGTCATCTGGACACCTGTCTCACACAATGCAGCCGTGGTGGAAAACAAGACAAGCGCTTCATGCAAACTTGCTTGCGCACATTGGCCATGACTTTCATGTTGAGCATGTGGTTGACCAAACACAACCCAGCCATCCTTGCAACTTGTGATGCTGTGTTTGCAACCAAGCTCTTGCGCACAAGGTTTTTTTCTTTTCAAAGCTAGAAAAAAGCTACATGTAGGAGTTAGCTAAGTACTTAGCTACACCGGCTAACCTAGTAGCTAAGTCCTTAAGTTAAGTGTTTAGCCTAACCCCTGTAACAGCTTAGCAACCTTTTGGCAACTCGCCTAAGTACTCCTAAGTTCTAGCAATTTCACAGCTCATCCAAGCATCATGCACGGCTTCGTGCGCAACGTCACGCGCGGCATCGTGTGCAATATCATGCCTGCGCAGCATCGTGCGCAACATCACGCGTAGCTTCACGCGCAGCAGCGTCAAAACACAGCGTAGCGCGCAAGAGAAGTTGACAGGGGAGATTTTTTTCCGAGCGCGGCGCCAAGCTTGCTCATCAGAACTTGCAGAAGCTACGAAGCTACGCTTGTTTCTCACCTGCAGTGGGAGAGCTGTCAGAGTTTGTTTAATGTCTGTATATTCTTCCGGGCCACCGGTCGTCAAATTAAACCCAATACTATTTGGGGTCTTTGCCGGGATAACTTTGTTGGTTGGTTAGTTTGTTTGATTGTTGTTACTGTTTTGGTGTTCTTGTTTGTTTGCTTGTTTGCTCGTGTGTTTGTTCGTTCTTTCCAAATTTCTTTCTTAGCTTTGCCTTGTTGCTTGCTTGCTTGCTTGCTTGCTTGCTTGCTTGCTTGCTTGCTTGCTTGCTTGCTTGCTTGCTTGCTTGCTTGCTTGCTTGCTTGCTTGCTTGCTTGCTTGCTTGCTTGCTTACTTGCCAGTGTGCTTTGCTTGCCAGTGTGCTTTGCTTGCGAGCGTTCTTGCTGGTGAGCGTTCTTGCTTGCGTTTGCTTTTCATTTTTCTTTTTTAACGTGCTTGTTTGCTTTTGTGCATGCTGGCTTGTTTGCTTGTTTGCTTGTTTGCCTGTGTGGTTGCGTGCCTACGGTTTTGCTCGCTTGGCTGCTTGCTTCGCACGTGCTCGCCTGTTTCCTTGTTTGCTTGCTTGCTTGCTTGATTGCTTGTTTGTTTGTGTGTTTGTTTGTTTGTTTGTTTGTTGTTTTTGTTTGTTTGTTTGTTTGTTTGTTTGTTTGTTTGTTTGTTTTTGTTTGTTTGTTGTGCTTGTTTGTTTGTTTGTTTGTTTGTTTTTTGTTTTTTGTTTTTTGTTTGTTGTTTGTTTGTTTTTTGTTTGTTTTTGTTGGATGGTTTGTTGGTTGGTTGGTTCATTGGTTGGTTTGTGCGTTTTGTTTGTGTGTGTTTGCGTTTGTGTGTGTGTGCATGTGCGAGCAGGCGGAGGGATGTGTGCGAATTTGTTGCCTTCAGGACAACAAATTTGTGGATGCGGACTTCGGGCGCTTCGGCCTTGTCGGCCAGATTCTGGCTGTGAAACTGGGCAGAATCTCAGGAACCACAACAACCAGAATTCAGTCCCGATTCGTTATCAGAGGCGGAGGCAGTACGCCGGAGGAGGAGGAGGAGAAGCGAATAAAGACGGCGGCGCTGCAGGAAGGGAAAGCTTTGGTTGCCGAGATTGGCAGGCGCATTCTGCTTGGCGTGCGCATGGCGCTCCCGATCTCAACGCTTCCTCCGAATAACGAGGCTGCAGTGACTCCATGGGTGTCATCTGGACACCGAGTAGCAGCTGTGCTTGGCACCTCGGACACTTCAACCATTTTTGAGACATCTCAACCTGCTGTGTTCGGCTCGTGGGTTTTCTCCGGTTTGGCTAGGTATCGCCTTCGTGAACTCAGCGAGTCTCACGTGCTTATGTGCCATCCCCCGAATGTGCATGGCTCCAAGGGATCAGGCATTGTCTCCGGGCTTCGTGCGCCTTTCATGATGCAACTCTATGGCGACAGTGTGGCCCCCATGCCTCTGAAGCTTGTGGTGAGAGGTTCCACTGCAGTGGGATTAGGGACTTCACTTGCTTTTGGAAACCGAGTAGCAACTGGCCGGGCCTCCAAGCGTCAAGCATCTCAGCATCAGGTGTTTGACCTGTGGGTTTCCTCATTATTTGCAATGCATTGCGCCAGTGAGCTCGGCATGTCTCCATGGCTTGACTGCTTGGACTGCTGGACTATGCTCTGCGTACGTCGTTGCCGGCTAGCCCTGCGGTCCCTTCGAACCACCCTCATCCATCCAGTTTCAGGCCTTTGCATGAGTATCTTGGGGCTTCGTGCGCCTTTCATGATGCAACTCTATGGCGACAGTGTGGCCCCCATGCCTCTGAAGCTTGTGGTGAGAGGTTCCACTGCAGTGGGATTAGGGACTTCACTTGCTTTTGGAAACCGAGTAGCAACTGGCCGGGCCTCCAAGCGTCAAGCATCTCAGCATCAGGTGTTTGACCTGTGGGTTTCCTCATTATTTGCAATGCATTGCGCCAGTGAACTCGGCATGTCTCCATTGCATGACTGCTTAGACTGCTTGACTATGCTCTGTGTACGGCGTTACGGGCTGGCCCTGCTGTCCCTTCAATCCATCCACATCCATCCACTTTCGCGCGATAGCGCGCTTCGTGTGCCTGGCATGATGCAACCCTATGGCGACGGTGTGGCCCCCATTTGGCCTCTGAAGCTTGTGGTGAGAGAGAGTCTATCGGTTTCATTTATGTTTGGAAACCGAGTTGCAGCTGGCCCGGCTTCCAAATCTCAAACATCTCAACATCAGGTGTTTCGCTCATGGAATCCCTTGTCATTTGCAATGCATTGCGCCGGTGAACTCGGCATGTCTTCATTGCTTGACTGTGCTTTGTGTACGGCGTTGTTGGCTGGCCCTGCAGTCCCTTGGAACCATCCACTTTCAGGTGATTTCGTGAGTGTCTTAGGGCTTCGTGCGCCTTTCATGATGCAACCCTGTGGCGACAGTGTGGCCCCCATGCCTCTGAATCTTGTGGTAAGGGGTTCCACTGCAGTGGTACTAGGGACTTCACTTGCTTTTGGAAGCCAAGTAGCAACTGGCCCGGCTTCTAAGCGTCAAACATCTCAGCATGAGGTGTTTGGCCCAATGCATTGCGCCGGTGAACTCGGCATGTCTTCATTGCTTGACTGTGCTTTGTGTACGGCGTTGTTGGCTGGCCCTGCAGTCCCTTGGAGCCATCCACTTTCAGGCGATAGCATGAGTGTCTTAGGGCTTCGTGCGCCTTGCATGATGCAACCCTGTGGCGACAGTGTGGCCCCCATGCCTCTGAATCTTGTGGTAAGGGGTTCCACTGCAGTGGGACTAGGGACTTCACTTGCTTTTGGAAGCCAAGTAGCAACTGGCCCGGCTTCTAAGCGTCAAACATCTCAGCATGAGGTGTTTGGCCCAATGCATTGCGCCGGTGAACTCGGCATGTCTTCATTGCTTGACTGTGCTTTGTGTACGGCGTTGTTGGCTGGCCCTGCAGTCCCTTGGAGCCATCCACTTTCAGGCGATAGCATGAGTGTCTTAGGGCTTCGCGCGCCTTTCATGATGCAACCCTGTGGCGACAGTGTGGCCCCCATGCCTCTGAAGCTTGTGGTAAGGGGTTCCACTGCAGTGGGACTAGGGACTTCACTTGCTTTTGGAAGCCAAGTAGCAACTGGCCCGGCTTCTAAGCGTCAAGCATCTCAGCATGAGGTGTTTGGGCCAATGCGTTGCGCCGGTGAACTCAGCATGTCTTCATTGCTTGACTGTGCTTTGTGTACGGCGTTGGCTGCCCCCGTCCCTTGGAGCCATCCACTTTCAGGCGATCGCATGCGTGTCTTGGAGCTTCGCCTGCCTTGCCTGATGCAACCTCATGTCCTGGGCATCTTGCAACACCATGGAACTGCCACTTGGCAGAGGGTTGGGGCTCAGGTGAGGCTGAAGAAGCTACGCGCAATTCAGGAGAAAGAATTGGCGAGGAGAGCAGCCTTTGCCTTTTCTTCGACTTTCAATTCATTGATTTCACGCGCCATGCCCCAGGCTGAGCTGGCGCCAAACCTGCCTTCCTTGAAAGTCAAGACAGTGCAGAAAGTAGAGACCAACAGGGCGGCCAGTGCGGCAATTGTCCTGCTTCAGGGAGGAGCGAGGACACATCTTGACTTGGAGAGGATTGCCGGCCACTTGGCCCGGGTTTGGCCTGCTACCGCTGCATCTATACCTACGGTGGAGAAGTGTCTGCAACATGGTGGCTTCCTATCACTGATTCGGCAAGTTCTGGCATTCGGCCCCTTCATGCTGGCAGGCCATTCTCTCGGCCTGAACCTAGCACAGACAGTGGCAGAGTGCCTGGGCTGCACGGGCATCAAAGTGCATGGCATCATAGCTTTGGACCCCAGGACAAGGGGGCGGCGATTTCTCGAAATCCCAGATTTGCACCGGCCCTTGACCCAAGCTTTGGTTCCTCGCATCCGTTTGGAGACTCTTGAGAAGGCCTTCGAGTCCACGTATGTGCCCTTTCTTTCGTTTCCACAGCGCCCAATGCAGCATCCAAGTGAACTGGCCCAAGAGGTCCAATCTGTGGCCGAAATGGGGAAGATGCTCGCAGACACCAACCACTTCACACTCAAGGACACTCATGTTTGGGACATCGCCGCCTATGTCTACGCCAAGGCTGGACGGTTGACGTTTGCCACCACGGAAGCAATAGTTCAATTTGGCCAGTTCTGTGTGCTTGTTGTTTTGTTAGCTTGCAGTTGCCTCATGAGTTTCATTTGTGAGCGAAGATCAACAAATTGAACCTTGATCAGACGCACCACTTGACATGCAGCACTGGTCGTAGCAGATCGCTAGAAGGTCACGCTGAATTGCTTGCGCAGGGCAGATAGCATTGAACATGGCCACGCGCCTCATTGTTTGCAGACCCCGTTTTAGGTTCACACTTACGTTGAACAAGGATCAATAATCCAAGACGTACAAGACGATCAATAATCAGTTTTCTATATTCCGTTCCCCTTGTTTTAGGTTCATGGTTATGTCTTGTTGTGAACAAGCACGCATCACGTCTTACCTTCCTTTTGCCAAGGTTTATAGCAGAGGATTAAATTATTGCCCTGATGGCGTCCCAGCAAAAAGGGCAGCTGGTGTTCAACTTTTGCCTTTTGGCAAACAGGCACGCTGACTGAGCTTGGCTTGCGATCTGCAGCTGGCCATGGAAAGGGGCATTTTGAAGCACGTGACTTGATGTAGAGTGCGCATATTGTGCTACAAGAGGACAGGTTTAGCAAGTTGCTGGCATGATAATACCAATGTTGCTGTTCAGAATCAGGCTCCAAGAAGTGTATTTGGAGCATGCTTGGGAGATGTTGGCGAATGTGCCTTTGGCAGCGGCCGGATACTTGTAATAAATAGAGGGAGCTTTTCCATCGAGGAATGTCCAGTAAATACAAGCAACTTAACGGATGTTCTTGCCAAGCTGGAATTTGGAGCTGTTCTGACGTGGGGTCATCCGGGTTGTTTGGCAGAGACAACGGCCATGTGCAAAAGCAGCAGTGACAGGGGGTGAGCCAGATTTCGGCGGAGACAGGGCTCCAACGTCACTCTGGAGCAGTTCAGGGTATCCGCCCTTTAACGAGTGACATTTTGTTTTCTCCTTGTGTGCTTCGCGCTGAGTTCCATTGCATTTTGCACCTTGCTCGCGCCTGGTTTCACACTCCCAGCTCGGTGGTGCTCATCAACAAATGATGACAACCATTGATTCAGTTCCTAATCGTGACTCAAACCTTTGTGTTGCAATCAATGACAGGCTGCGCCACTGAGCTTGCTTGTTTTGACAGCAAACTTCAGCTGATAGGTGGCTTCGCCTTGGCCTTGTTTGCTTTCATGTTACAGACCTTGGCTCCTGCTTGAGCATCGCATTTTCAGCGTGTGAAGCTTTGACCAAGGTGAAGCGGGTTTCGGCGGATGTCCACTTAAGAGAGCAGCCACATCCGTAGAATCTTATACAATGTCGCAGAGTGCGCGTGAAAAGGCCTTTAATCACATTTGAAGCGCGTTTAAACCAGGGCCCTGGTAGGCTGAACTCCGCATGCAGACTTGTTTGCCTCGGCACCCGTTTAATTGGGCCATTGTAGCTCGGGCTCGAATTCACTGCCTGGAACCGGAGAGTGAATTGTCAGGAGTTTTTTTGGGCCCAGCCGACTTCTAGACATGTTCAGGGCGTTCCTCTTCGATTCAATTGGGGAACTCGTGTTCTTCTCTTGATGGTCCAAAGATTCGAGTTCAAGAACTCCGATCATTTGGACAATTTTGTGTTGCCAGGAGCTGACAGTTGGAAGCCTTTTCCACGTCTTCGAGGCGCGCGTTAAAAAAACGACACCGCTACAAGAACTAGGGGTTCAAATCCAAATCCAAACCGATCCAAAACACCAATTGCGGGTTACCACTACCAGCGATGTTCCTCTCGGTTGTTAAAGGGTGGCAAGCCCTTGGTTACCGAGGAATGGAATCCCTGGGGCCTCCCAATGGGTTGACCTCCCAGTTACCGAGGACGCCGGTCTGGGAGACGAGGATTGGCTCCTGAGAGCTCGCCTGTCGCAGGGAGGAGTCTCCAACCTTGTTGGGGTAGACATGGTAGACTCAATATGATAAGCACAGAATCAGAAAAACCTGTTTTTCTGTAGTTTCCGTTTTGTGGCCTTATCGCATAGTTCGATGTTTCAAGACAGGGAACCGTTTCAAACGATTGGTTTAAATGCAACAACCGAAGTCAGGGAAGGTCCTTACCTTGTTCTTGGGGCTCTGAGAACCATGCTGGGGGGCTACGTTAGTTACTTAACCCTCGACAAGCACCCAAGATGGTGGCTTTCATTTTGCTCTCCCAGGTCCCAAGCCACTGCGGAATAGTTCAAAGAGCGTATGTGTGCATACACATATACATATGTTTTTGCTTGTGTGCAAATGTGTGATACCCTTGTTCACCTTGTTGGGTTTTGAAAGGCACGGCCTTTCGAGTTTTGGGCGGAGGGATGTTGTGAGTCTGTCAATTCTTCCTGGGGAGAAAACAATCTTGGGATAGGTTTGTGGGGGAGTTGTTGGGCCAGATACTTGTTACGGTCATGGGATCAGCTTGCCACAGGCGAGTCGGCGACTCCAAAAGGGGTCGCTATCAATTGGCTTAGAGCCACGGCCGAGTCAACAAGTTCCAAGGGACGTGCACGACGTGGGATCTGGGCCCAGAAAACAAACAGAGAGGCCGTTAGACATGGCGCGGTGAGCGTGCCAACAGCCTGCCTTCCAGTCAGGACACCAAATCTCGGGATCGAGTCCGAGCCAAGAGAGTTTGCGCGCGACGGTGAGCTCTTGACCTTGCCAACCCACCCAGCGGATTGCGACGGTCAATGTTGATGGATGTACAAACCTGGCAGACTGAGACTGGGGTGTTTTCCCCCCTACATGGGAAATTCCGATATGAATCAACCAGGGTCTTCTAAATCTGCGGTCAACATTGGCAAACTGCAAGCACCGACTTTCTTTGCTCTGCATGGAAAAAAGGCCAGCCACGAGTCTGCAGTAGCCACCTGATGACATGCCCCGCACCAGCCAAGCTGCGAAAAGGTGTCGTTCAAGCAGAGGATGTGGCAGAAGGTCAGCTGTCGCCAAGGGCAAGAGCAGCAGGCAACACCCGAGGACAGCCACCACAACAAAGAGAAGAAGAAGAAGAAGAAGAAGAGGAAGAGAAGAAGAACCATGGATGAATATTATATATGCATATATATATATATATATGTAATATACAAGTTGATATGTATAGCTGTACACGTAGGGACACGGCAAACTGCAGAGAGCATAGGGCGAGTCAAGCAGGAACCTCAGCCGCCGTAAGCGGAAAGCGGATTCGCCATGGACACCATGGATTCAGAGCCCGCTTCCTCTTCTTCTGCCGACCCCTTGCAGAGCATCCCGAAGAGTCCAGTGGTGGTGCTGATGCCTGGCGAAATCGGTACTGTTGGGTTGTGTGTTTCCTTTCGGGGATATTTTAATCAGAAGGTGAAAGGTAGCCATTCTCCTTCGGGGTTCAAGCCCAGTTTGAGACAATCCCATCGACCTCGACTTAGATCGGGTTCAAGCCCCCCCCCTTTGGGTTTCGGTGTAAACCCAAGAAAGACGCACCCACGAACAAAAGCCCTCCCAACATGGAGCCCATGTGACTTGGACCCATTTTCCTCAAAGCTCAAAGGACCTGGGTTTGGCAGTGTGGGCGAAAGGGCATGCTGGACCTGTTTGGCGTTCCTTCAATTTGCTCTTTGCGGGCTGATACTGTGGATGGGCGAGATCCATTTCGCCCCACTTTGAAACCATGGGAAGCCCATGCTTGTTGGTATTTACAGGGGAATCATCATTCCAGGGTTTCTTAGGTGCAGGATTTCGTCCATCCACAGTAGAAAGTGAGGCGTGGTCGCAGCATCTCCCCTTCGCTGCTTCCCAGCATCACCTTTTAACCCATCTTGAATTGAGTTTGGGGACGTACGGGGAAGCCTCCTGCCAGTGTCGAGTCAGTTTCCTTGTGGGGTAATGCTGACATGAGCCCATGTCCGCCGGTCCATTTTGGAAGCCACACGACAATGCAGGTTTGCACTTGATTGGTTAGCTGAACTGCAAAGGGGTTCGGTGCCTTTTGATTGGTTAGCTAAACCCAAGAGGTGAGGAAAGGTCACGTTGGGTGCCTTCACGTAAAGCCCATCTCGCAAACTCCATGTCAAATGGGTCTCAACCCGCTTCCCGTTTTCACACCCCTTGGTATTTCCTCCTGTTCGACTTCCGGAGAACCCCCCGATTTCTGGAACCAGACTTCTCCCCCGTCTCGCTCGGGCCATGGGGCCGCTCACGGGTTCAGGATGGTGGGCATGGCGGGCAGCGGAAAGAGCACCTTCATGCACCGACTGGTGGTGCGCCTGCAGAGTCCCTCGCTTTTCTGATTTCCCGTTTTGTCAGTTGAAACATATATTATCTTAGTGGGCTGTCCAACCAATGGTCCCATGCTTGACGGACCCTTTGGTTACATTGTATGACGAACCATCAGCTTCCATTTGCTGAAATGAATGTTTTACTTCCCCCCTTGTTGTTGTTAAAGGGAATCGATTTCACTACTGGACATAGTTTCTCGTTTTTCCTGGGGACTTAAGCAATTGGAGGAAAATGATGGGGGTTGGTCAATGTTCCCTTCGGCCCCCCAGTTTTGACCATGGGTAGCTGTTACCATGTGGCGAAAGTCATCGTTTTGGTGGTTTCGCTAATGGCCACCCCGTGTTTTACGGATTTTTTGATCAACCGATGAATCCTTTTCTTGCTGCTGCGGAATACGCAGGGAATGAGAAATGGAATGACCCTGGTTTCCTTTAAGGAGACCCCCTTCCGGTTCATCCCACATTCCTACTTGTCACACCCGCATGTTTCTTAAGGGCACCTTTTTCGGGCATGATTTACATGTTTCTTGTGTCGGGGGAATTGTGTACTCCTTGCATGTTGTATCGATGTGTTGCAAACCTGCTGTAAGTGGGAACCCCAAACACCATGCTGACCAACCAAAAGGCGCTTGCGCAATGACAAGTGTATCACTCGTGGTACCCACGTTTTCCATGCTCGATTGATGTCTTCGCTGCACGCGCAACCGACATGTTCTGACCAAGTGATGCAATTCGATTTGCGCAATTCGCGTTTGGGCGGGTTGAGCATCCAAAGTGTGTCCTTGTCCGAGTTCACCTTCTTGCTGGTGTTCAGCAGGCCATGAGAAACGGACTCCAAGAAAAGGAAGCCATCCATTTCCTGTGGTGTCCTTTCGGGAATCCCCCCAACCGCGGATTCCATGTCTCACTCCCTATCGCGATCGCAAGTCGTCGAGCCGCGTTTCGTGGGGTAATTAGGTCAGAAGAAGCGGGTCTACACTGTGAACCTGGACCCGGCGGTGCGGAACCTGGCCTATCCCATCAACGTGGACATCCGGGATACGGTGAACTACAAGGAGGCGGGGCTCGGTCCAAAAAAAAAAGGAGATCTGCCAGGGTTGGACGGAGCTCCGGGAGAGACATGCCTCAGATGTTTTGCTCCAGGTAGGGGGTTTCCCAATCCTGTGGACATCATTCTGGTGCGAATTGATGTCCACCAAAATTTCTTGGTTGGCTGGCCGGCTGGCTGGCTCGCTGTTTGGCTGGCTGGCTGGTTGTCTGGTCTGCTTGCGTGCTAGCTTGCTTGATTGATTGGTTGGTTGGTTGGTTGGTTGCTTGATTGATTGATTGATTGATTGATTGATGGCTGGAGTACTGATTGATGGATTGTTTGATTGATTGATTTGATTTGATGTGATTTGATTATTGATTAATTGATTGATTTGATTGATTTGATTTATTGACTGGTTTGATTGATGCGATTAATTTACTGATTGGTTGGTTTGATTGTTTTGATAGATTTACTGATTAGTTGGTTGCTTGCTTGATTGATTAATTGATAAAATGAGTACTGATTGATGGATTGTTTGGTCGATTGATTTGCTTTGATGTCATTTGATTGATTGTTTAATTGATGGATGGATTTATTGACTGATTTGACTTATTGACTGGTTTGATTGATTTGATTGGTTTGATTGATTTACTGATTGGCTGGTTGTTGATTGATTGATTGATTGATGGATGGAGTACTGATTGATGGATTGTTTGGTTGATTGATTTGATTTGATGTGATTTTGTTTACTGATTAGTTGAGGATTGATTTCATGATGTATTTCATTTATTGACTGGTTTGATTGATTTGATTGATTTGCTGATCGGTTGGTTTGGTTGGTTGCTTGGTTGGTTGGTCGGTTGGTCGGTCGGTCGGTTGGTTGGTTGGCTGGCTGGTTGGTTGGTTGGTTGGTTGGTTTTATTGATTTGATGGCCTCATTGATTGATTGGTTGATTGATTGGATTTGTTATTGTTAGCTTTGTTTGATTTAACTTTGGATGGTGTTCGTGAATTTTTGTGGTTTCAAAGGTTTGATGTGTTTTTCGTTTTTTTTTTTTTTTTTTTTTTTTTTTTTTTTTTTTTTTTTTTTTTTTTTGTTTTTTTTTTTTTTTTTTTTTTTTTTTTTTTTTTTTCGGTTGATTTGATTGGATGGTTGGATGGATGGATTGATTGATTACATATTGTTGGGCCAGAGGGACCGCACTTCCGTTTTCTCACCCGTGGATCGCTTCGAGTGCGAAGCCCGGGATGAAGGGTCAGCTACCTGACGCGGCACACCTGGGCTCGGGGCAGCTGAGCGCTCCCGCAAAAGCATTACCAGCACTCAAAGCACGAGCACAGCACTAAGCCCAATGCCACACTGAACAAAATTGCGGCTGAAATCTGTGTCTCAGTTGATTTCCTCGGTGCTTTAAGTTTGAAGCCTTGAAGCCATTCCTCAGCTCGCTGAGGTGATGAAGCACTTCGGTTTGGGGCCCAACGGCGCCATCATGACCTCGCTGAACCTCTTCGCCACCAAGTTCGACCAGGTCCTCACCATCCTCGGCCGCCGGGCGGAGATGTTGGACTACATCCTCATCGACACCCCGGGGCAGATCGAGGCTGGTGGACGAGGTGTTACCGCCTTTTTATTTCCCGGTGGAACCAAGGGAACCTTCGTTAGATAGTGACAAAGTTGTATCTTAAAACAAACGTAAGACATAAAGCGACAAACCATAACATAAACATACAAAATTCACATATAAAGCCGACTTTGATATCTCACCATGGAAGGTCTTCAACTGGTCGGCCTCCGGTCAGATCATCTGCGACAGCCTGGCTGTGACCTATCCCACCACGGTGTGCTACGTGGTGGATACCGCCAGGCGGCGGCGGGGTCTCTACTTTATGGCTGTTTGGTAGCGGATCTTCTGACTTTAACTTTTTAGGAGACAGTCGGATGTTCAAGTAGACCCACACCACATTAGTCACTTGTTGCAGAGGGTCGTAACTGAAGTTGAATCGCCACACCACAATGCCAGGTGCGTAAAGCCTGTGACCTTCATGTCCAACATGCTCTATGCCTGCTCGATCCTGTACAAGACGAAGCTGCCCTTCGTGATTGCCTTCAACAAGACCCATGACATGATTTTAGCTATGGCTTCCCTTAATAATTTCAGCCTTTTAGGGGGGGGGGTATGGGAACCAAAAGATCGATGTTTTTTTTTTTTGGTTTTTGTTATATATATATATAGTGTGTGCGTGTGTTGTTTCCCCATGTTGAGACAACTGAAGCGCTTCGACTTTGAAATTGGCAACGCGGGATATTCCCGAAGGGGAAGAACCTAGGGAAGCCCGGAAACCATGCAACAAAGCGATTTCGCGAGGATCGACGTCATCCCCCACGACTTCCTCAAGGAGCCCGGGCAACCGAAAGGAGTTCGAGAACTTGCCCACAAATTGATTCCACAGCAAGATTCTGCCGGAGCTCGTTGAAGGGGGCCTGAAAAGGGGGGGGGGGTTGATTGGGGGCTTTGTTTGCAACAAAAAACCAACCTAAACTAAAAGGTTTTCATCGGGAAGCTAAGCAAGCTTCGGACAAATAGACCAAATGCCCGCATGTGGTTCATTTTTCCTGGGAACTCCCTTGCGAACCTTGTTTCAGTGACTCTGAAAATGGTTGGAGACAACGAGACACCTTCAATAGTATAAAAGAATCTTCTAAATGGCCGGAACGCCCCTTGGGCTTTCGATAGAAATCTCAACCTTTAGGCCGACCGAAAAAAGGAAAAGCAGCTTCCCTTCCAGCATTACTGGTTTCTCTTCAGCCGGGGTGGCGTTCCAACTTTTAAACCAACCAGCTTCCGCTTCCGACCCACAATCCCACCGCCCCCACCCAATCCCCAGCATCACCAACCCCACCAACCCCACCAACCCCACCAACCCCACCAACCCCACCAACCCCACCAACCCCACCCCTCCCCCCGCCCGCCCGCCCAGTTGCCCAGTGGTGCCCTTTTTTCCTTTTATGGGGAAGGGTTCCGATTCCTTTAACGTCAACCAACCAGAAAAGGCACTCCAATTGGCGGGTCGGGTCTTGAGCAATGTGGCGGAACCAACCAGAAAAAGGATGCCCCCCTTTTGTTCCCCCTAAAAAAATGTTCAAATGTTTGTTGGGTGGGAAGGCGTTAGTCTTTGTTCTTGCCTATTAATTCACTTTTGGTCTACACGTATTCAAGCTACCAAGAATCCACAAGGGGCCTCTCAGCCCCAAAAATACATCTCTTAGAAGGACTCCTTCCAAAAAGGAAATAAACATTTTTTCCACCACCCTTCCCCCCCCCCCCCCCACCAGGGGCCTCTGAGCCCCTGCCCAACCCCCCCTTTTCCCGGAGGAGTGGATGGAGGACTTCGAGAAGGTGGGCGACGCGCTGAGCCGGGAGAGCTCCTACGTGGCCTCGCTGGCCAGGTCCATGAGCCTCGCCATGGAGGAGTTCTACAAGAACCTGAGGCGCCCGCCCGCCGTCGCGGTTTTTTAGGCTTTTTTTGTTTCCCCCCAAAAAATGGATCGGTGTTTGGTTTCACGCGCGGGTTTCTAGGTTTTTTTGTTTTTTTTTTTGGGTTTATTTTCTCGGAGATGGATCGGCGTTCGGTGGTTGAACGCGCGGGTTTGGGGGGCACAGGGGGTGTAGGTTGGGTGGGTGGGTGGGTTTGGCGGGTTTGCCGGGTTTGGTGGGGGGTTGGTGAGTGGGGCGGGTTGGGTGGTTGGTTTGCCTTTTGGTTTGGTTTGTGGTGTTTTGCTAGGGGTCCTGCACTCCGGGTCCCTGGCGGAATCAGCCAGCCAGCCAGCCAGGGAAATGTCCGGCGGAATCAGCCAGGCAACCAAGACGGCGGAATCAGCCAGCCAGCTCAGGAGATGCCCGGCAGATAGAGAGATTGGTAGATAGAGAGAGGTTGGTAGATAGATGCAGGGAGAGATAGGTAGAAAGAGAGAGAGAGAGAGAGAGAGAGTCAGAGAGAGAGATGGGTAGATAGAGAGAGGGAGAGAGATAGGTAGAGAGGTAGGTAACTATATATATATCTATTTATATATATATATATTTATGCAGGTAGATAGGTAGATAGAGAAATATGTATGTATATATACATATGTAGGTGGATCGGTATATATCGAGAGAGACAGAGAGATTTGCACATAGAGAGAGAGAGATTTGCAGATAGAGAGAGAGAGAGATGGGTAGATAGAGAAAGATGTAGCTATATATATATATATTGCTAGAGAGATAGAGAGAGAGTGAGATAGGTCGATAGAGAGAGAGAGATAGGTAGATAGAGAAGTATGTAGATAGATGTATGCATGTACATGTAGATAGATAGGTCGGTACAGAGAGAGAGAGATAGGTGAATATAGAGAGAGAACTAGGCAGATAGAGAAAGATGTAGATGAGATAGAAAGGCAGATAGGTATAGAGAGAGAGAGACAAATGTAGACATAGAGAGAGAGGTAGGTAGATAGAGAATTATGTAGAGAGGTGTATATACATATGTAGATGGATAGGTAGATAAAGAGATATGTATATATATATATATATATTTATGTAGATAGACCGGTGTATATATATAGAGAGAGATATGTAGATAGGGAAAGATGTAGATAGAAGTTTAGGTAGGAAAAATGTAGATCTATACAGAGAGAGAGAGAGAGATAGGTAGACAAAGCAATATATGTGTATATGTGTAGACAGATAGGTCTACATAAAGCAGATAAAACATATGTGCAGAGATTGATTTATATATATATATGTAGAAAGATAGGTATATATAAGGAGATTGGAGGGAGGGAGAGATAGGTAGTTAGAAAAAGAGAGACAGAGAGATAGGTAGATAGAGAAGTATGTAGCTAGATATATGCATATACATGTAGATAGATAATTCGGTAGAGAGAGAGAGATATATAAGTGAATATAGAGAGAGAACTAGGCAGATAGAGAAAGATGTAGAGAGATAGGTAGATAGAGACATAGAGAGGCAGATGGGTGTAGAGAGAGAGAGAGAAATGTAGATATAGAGAGAGGGAGAGAGATAGGTAGATAGAAAAATATGTGTATATATATATATATATGTGTAGATAGATAGATATATATATCTATATGTAGAGAGAGAGAGATTTGTAGATAGAGGGAGAGAGGGATAGGTAGATAGAGAGAGAGAGACAGGTAGATAGAGAAGAATGTAGATAGATATACACATATACATGTAGATAGATAGGCCGGTAGAGATAGGTGAATATAGACAGAGAACCAGGTAGATAGAGAAAGATGTAGATAGATATTTAGATAAAGAGATAGAGAGAGATAGGTATAGGGAGAGAGAGAGATATGTATATTTAGGGAGAGGGAGATATGTAGATAGAGAGAGATGGGTAAATAGAGAACGATGTAGATAGATACATAGATAATGAAATAGAGAGGGAGATAGGTATTCATCAAAGGAAGTTTAACAAGAAACTTCCGTACTACTGGGACTAAATGAGCCAGCTGCTTTGACATATATGGCCATGACAGGTAGCTTGACACATATATAGCTTTCCAAAATATGGTTAGCGTGACAGATAGATAGCTTTGACGTATAGCTAGCGAAAATGCTTCGACAAATGCTGAAATCAGGAGAGCTGGGGGATAGCAAGATGCAGAAACGTTGGCGCTGTGCGTGAATTGGACTTCCGGACAGTGCGCAAACCACCTCGGCTGCGACGCCTGTACGGAGGCGGGTGCGGGACGGTCCCGGAACGGTCTCGGAGACGGGACCATTGGCACGGCCGCGCGCAGGTTTCGCAAGGTTTGAGTTGCGTGGCAGGCGCAGCACTTTCGCAAGGCCAAGTATAGATTTCGTGGCAGGCACAGCACTTTCGCAAGGTGCTGGATCCACTCTCTGCGAGCTGGGGGATAGCAAGATGCAGAAAACGTTGGCGCTGTGTGTGAATTCGGCTCCTTGCAAAGTCCACTTTCGCAGCTGGGGCTCGAATTCGCAACTTTTAAGTACGAAAGTAGTCCTGTTGCAGCTGTGACTCGAAATCGCAACGTTTAAGTACGAAAAAGTCCGCGAAGCCGACTTTCGCAGGGGATCGAAATCGCAAGTTTTAAGTGCAAAAAGTAGTCCGAAGTCCACTTTCGCAACTGGGGCTCGAGATCGCAACTTTTAAGCGCGAAAGTAGTCAAAAAAAAGAAAGAAAGAAAGCAATCAAGCAAGCAAGCAAGCAAGCAAGCAAGGAAGGAAGGAAGGAAGGAAGGAATGAGAAAAAAAAAGAAAGAAAAGAAAGAAAGCAAGCAAGCAAGCAAAGAAAGAAAGAAAGACAGAAAAAAAGAAAGGAAGGAAGGAAAGAAAGAAAGAAAGAAAGCAAGAAAGACAGAAATAAAGGAAGAAAGAAAGGAAGGAAGAAAGGAAGGAAGAAAGGAAAGGAAAGAAAAGAAAAGAAAAGAAAAGAAAGAAAATAAAGAAAGAAACAAAGCAACAAAGAAAGAAAGAGACAAAGAGAACGAGAGAAAGAGAGAACGAGAGAAAGAGAGAACGAGAGAAAGAGAAAAAGAGAGAAAGAGAGAAAGAACGAAAGAAAGAAAGAAAGAAAGAAATAATGAAAAGAAGAGAGAAAGAAAGAAAGAAAGAAAGAAAGAAAGAAAGAAAGAAAGAAAGAAAGAAAGAAAGAAAGAAAGAAAGAAAAGACAGAAAATACAGAAAAAAAAGAAAGACAAGACAGAAAAGAAACCAAGAAAGAACAAAAGAAAGAAAGGAAGAACGACAGCAAGCAAGAAGGAAGGAAGGAAGGAAAAAAGGAGGGAAGGAAGGAAAGCAAGAAGAAAAAAGAGTCATGAAAGGAAAGAGACAGACAACTATAGTTTTTAAATGTTTGAAACTTCCGCCCCCCGGCTCTGCCGGACCTTACTTGTAGAGAGAGAGAGAGAGGTATATAAATAGAGAGAGGTGGAAATATGTAGATAGAGAGGGAAACAGAGATAGCTAGATAGAGAAATATGTAGGTGTATATATATATATGTACATGTAGATAGATGGTTAGAGAAATATGGATATAGAGAGAGATAGGTAGATAGAGAAATAGGTAGATAGAGAAATATGTAGAGGTATATATATATATATGTAGATGGGTAGGTAGATACAGAAATATGAAATGTATATACAAAAAATAGACAGATAGGTCTAGGTAGGTAGATGAAACATATGTGCATAGATTGATATATATATATATATGTACAAAGATAGGTGTATATATATATAGAGAGAGAGATAGGTAGATAGAGAGAGAGACAGAGAGATAGGTAGATAGAGAAGCATGTAGATAGATATATGCATACATGTAGATAGATAGGTCGGGAGAGAGAGAGAAATATATATAGGTGAATATAGAGAGAGAAGTAGGCAGATAGAGGAAGATGTAGATAGAGAGGCAGATAGGTATAGAGAGAGAGAGAAATGTAGATACAGAGAGAGAGATGGCATATATATATACATATTTGTAGAGAGATAGGTGTATATATATACATTTATGTAGAGAGAGAGAGATTGATAGATAGAGAGAGAGATAGGTAGATAGAGAAATATGTGGATAGATATACACATACACAGGTCGATAGATAGGTCGGTAGAGCGAGAGAGAGAGAGAGAGAGAGAGAGGGAGGGAGATAGGTCAATACAGATAGAGAACTAGGTAGATAGAGAAAAAATTAGATAGATATTTAGATGGAGACATAGAGAGAGATAGGTATACATAGAGAGAGATAGGTAGATAGAGAAAGATGTAGATAGGTTTATAGATGGCGAGATAGAGGGAGAGAGAGAGAGACAGGTATTCATAGAGAGAGAGAGAGGTATATACATAGAGAGAGGGGAGATAGGTAGATAGAGAGGGAGAGAGAGATAGCTAGATAGAGACATATGTAGGTATCTATATATACACATGTAGATAGATAGATGGTTAGAGAAATATGTAGACACACACATATATATATATATATTTCTTTTTGCATATGGATCGGTATTCATCGAGAGACAGAGAGATTGGTAGATAGAGAGAGAGAGAGAGAGATGGGTAGATAGAGAAAGATGCAAATAGATTTTTAGATAGAGAGGTAGAGAGAGATAGGTAGATAGAGAGGTAGAGAGAGATAGGATGGAGAGAGACGGAGATTTGCATATATATGCTCACCCCCCCCCCCGTGATCCACATTTGGCATTGCTGCACTCAGTTCTTTCCTGGCTCCTCAGTTTTGGCACATTTTGGCACTCTTTCAAATTTTGGCTTTAAAGGTGCTTTTCCTTCCCAGAAGGATTTGGCCAGTTTTTTAATTATAATTTAAATAGTGTTTACAAGGGAAGAACTCTAGTAGAATTTGTAGTTTTAGCTAGAATAGCATCTCCTTTGCAACGATGATTTCAATTTAGATTTCAATCGGGGTCCTTGCCCAGGAGGAGTGTTCATGTTTTTCAATGATAATTCAAATGGAATTTAACAAGGAATGAATTCTAGTATGAATTCTAATTTAGGGTGAACCTGACATAGGGCCTCCTTTTTCAAGAGGCTAGAGATATGTTCAAACAATTGCAACATATGATTTTAATTTCTGATTAGATTGTAAAGGTGGGATTCCTTTCGCACGGGTTTTTCAACTAAGGTTAAATGGAATTTAGTAAGGATAGTGGCCTAGTATAAATTCTAGCTTCCATCATAATTTAGATAAGAGTTCCTTTTTAAAGAGTACTTCAAGTATAGAGTTCAAAGGTGTTTCCTTGCCAATGGGAATGCCTCAGCCTTTTATTCAAGCATATTTTACATAGGAACTAATAGGACTGAGTTCGAGTAACATTTCTAGTTTGAATTAGAACTTCAGTATGATTTCTTTTTTAGGCATGATTTCAATTTGATTTTGATTAGAATTCTTATGTCAAGTTGGACTTTAAAGGGGTTTCTTTCCCAGAAGGATTTGTTCAATCTTTTACTCAGAATTTAGAAAGGATTTACATGCCAACAACATATCTATCTTCAATTTTGTTTTAAGTAGGATTGCGCAACGGCCATCAAAAAGGGCCAGTTTGCGAGATCTGCGATATGACACTCGTCTACTCTCATCATGTCCTCTACTTGTCGGCCCAAAGTGCTGAGAGGTCCCTAGAAAACCTAAAAACCTAGTCTCCAGGAGTCTTCAGCTGCCAAGCTGTCAAGGCTAGGTTGAAGAGGGACCTCTGCTTCCAGGTGCTCAAAGTGCTGGAAGGTCCCTTGTCTTCGAAAACAAGGGACCTTCCAGCACTTTGAGTACCTGGAAGCACAAAATGCTGAGAGGTTCATATTTCATATTGCATGGAAGATGAAAGTCCATCTGCTTCATGTGAAAGCACTCGAACAAGCTCAGTCTGCTTCATCTGAAACCCATGTAGCAGTCAGCAAGCCTTATCTTGAGAAGCACATCTGCAAAACAATCCAACATGTCTGCTTCATCTAGAAAACACTGTATTTTACAGTGTTCTCTTGCATTCCACACTCTGGGGGTGGATCATGGGGGGGGGGGTGACCACATATATATATATATACATATAGAGAGAGAAATGGTATAAATGAGCGGAAATATATTTAGATAAATAGATAGACAGATAGTAAGTTAGATGAATATTGATATGTGTTTATAGCTATATCTTGATACACATACTCAGAGAGAGTGATATAGACACTTGTTTAGATAAAGATAGATATAGGAAGACCGGTAGATATATTTTTATAGATGGATATAGACGGAAAGAAAGATAGATATAGATGTAGATGTAGGTGTAAATTCAGCGCAGATAGACACATATATATATATATATGTGCCTATACAGATAGACATGGATAGATATAGATAGACCTTAAGCGTAATGTATATAGGTACGTAACTATACAGAGAGGTCTAGATGGATATAGATTGGGCCGGATTGGGCCGCCCACCCCAAACTGTAAACACTTTACATCGACCCTAAACCCATCCTAAACCCGCCAACCCAAACCAAGCCCGCCCGAAACCCACCTCAAACCCACCCAACCCCGACCCTAAGCCAAACAACCCTAAATCAACGCACAGTAATCCCACCCCCAACAAGCTCTAAACAAAGCAACCCCAGCCATGCTCGACAAGTTCGTTTTTGATGCCTAATATTGTTTTGATAGCTGCAGTTTCCAGGCTTTTTACTTTGTTGTGCGGCAAAAATTGTGCCCAACAAGTTTTGTTTGACACCTAATAAGTTTTTGTTTTCTGATCTTTGGAAATAAGATTTATTTGATGCTTAATTACTTTGTTTTGATGCTTCACCCTGCAGGGACACCGTGTACTTGGAATAGTTTCTAGCACATAAAGCTGGCTTCTTCGGGACTCCTTACTTGCAGGCTCAACACCTCCCTCCATCGAAACAAACACCCCGTGGATTAGGGCATTGGTGTTTTTTCCGTGCGCAGTCACTGTTGGGAGCTGGCCTATTCCTGCCCCCTGCAAACACTTAAGAAGTCCGTGAAATTTTGGGCTTGCAAAAGCACGATCAAGACACACACACACCGAACAATAAGCCGACACACGTTAGTTGATTTTGTTGTTCGCGACAATTCATTGCGTATGTTGCTGGATTGATCCCTGCAGACTTCCGCTGTCATGTGGCTTGCGCTGAATCTGTGTGTTTTCGGTTAGCTTCGTTCGCAGGGCTGAGATAGATAGATAGATAGATAGATTTCATCTTAAAAAGATAGACGGAAATATAGGGAGAGAGAGAGAGAGAGACAGAGAGACAGGTAGATAGAGAAAGGGGTAGATGGGCAGATAGATAAATAGATAGAGACAGATGTGGGTAGATAGATTTGGAGGTGGAAAGATAGAGGGAGGGAGAGAGAGAGAGGGGGTGGTATTGGTAGGGATAGATAGATAGATAGATGTATGTCTATATAGGTAGGCAGGTATATAGGAAGAGCGATAGGCAGATAGAGAAAGATGCAGGTAGTTAGATTCGATAGGGAGAGAGATAGGTAGATAGAGAACATGTAGGTAGATAGGATTTAGATAGGTAGAGAGAGAGGGGGGGGATTGATAGATAGCTATGCAGAGATAGAAAGATTGATAGATAGACTGATGTCTATATAGGTAGGCAGGAAAATAGGAAAGAGATAGGTAGATAGAGAAAGGTATAGATAGTTTTATAGGTAGGGAGATAGAGAGATGTAGGTAGATAGAGGGAGAGGGATAGGCATAAATGTAGAAAGAGAGACATAGGTAGATAGAGAAAGATGTTGGAATATAGATAGAGGGAGAGAGGGATATAGAGAGATAGATAGAGATAGAGATAGGTAGATAGAGAGATTAAATCGACTACATACATAGATAGACAGAAAGAAAGTTAGATGGAAAGAGGGAGAGAGCGAGAGAGAGATAGACCGATAGATAGAAAGATGGACAGGCAGAGAGATAGATAGGTCGGTAGATAGATCACTAGATAGGTGAGTAGGTAGGTTGAAACAAGTAGATAGATAGATAGACAGATAGATAGATTGTTAGATAGATAGACAGATAGAGATAGAGAGATGGTTACATAGATAGAAAGATGAAACAGATAGATAAACAGGTACGCAGGCAGAAGGTAAATAGATACGTAGATAGATAAATGGATTAGATAGATAGATGGTTAGATAGGTAGTTGCATAGATGAATAGATAGACAGATAGATAGATAGATAGATAGATATAGAGAAAGAGAGAGAGAGATAGATAGGTATATAGGTTGATAAATAGGTAGGCAGGCACGTAGATAGATGAATAGAGCTAGATAGGTAGGTAGATAGATAGAGAGACAGAGAGAATTGGACAGGTAGACAGATAAATAGGTAGGTCGGTAGACGGATAAGTAGCTGGGTGCGTAGATAGATAGATAGATAGATACAAAGAGAGATAGAGAGAGATTGATGTAGAGAGAGAGAGAGAGATGGATCGATATACAGATAGATCGATCGATACAAGTTTTTAGATAGATAGACAGATAGGTAGGTAGTTCATGGAGATTTAGAGAGAAAGATAGATAGATAGATGGACAGATCCATCGATAGATAGGTGGGTCGATACATAGATGAATAGGTAGGTAGGTTGATAGATAAATAGATTGATAGATAGACAGTTGGATGGATGGATGGATGGTTGGATGGATGGATAGACAGATCAGATAGACAGAGAGACAGGGATAGATAGATAGACAGACAGATAGATAGGTTGGTGGGCTGGTAGATTGGCGGGGAGGCTGTAGGGAGATAGATTGCTAGATCGATTGCTAGATTGCTAGGTAGGTAGGTAGATAGATCGATTGGTAGAGAAAGGGGTTGATACATAGATGGTTAGAAAGATGGTGACATAGATGTCTAGATAGATAGCTAAATTGATAGATAGAAAGAAGACAAAGAGGTAGATGCATAGAGAGAGAGAGAGAGAGAGATGGATATTGATAGATAGATAGGCAGAGATAGACAGCTAGATAGATGTATGTATGAACAAGTAGACAGAGATATACATTCTCACAGAGAGAGAGAGAGAGAGCTAGGTAGATAGATAGATGGGTATACAGTTCAAGAAATAGATGGTTAGATGGATAGACAGGTTAAGCAGATAGAGAGAGAGAGAGAGAGGTGGATAGATAGATAGATAGACACATGGATATAGAGATAGAGAGATAAGTAGTCAAGAGAGAGAGAGAGAGAGAGAGAAAAAGAAGCAGAGAGACAGATGGCTAGATACATAGAGTGAGAAAGAGAGATAGAGAGATAGATAGAGAGATACATAGATAGAGGTATATAGATAGAGAGCGAGATCGAGATAGATATTGAATAGATACACAGACAGATGAGTAGTAGGCAGGTAGAGAAATAGTTAGGTAGGTCGATAGATAGTAGACTAGATAGACGGACAGATAGCAAGATAGATGGAGAGGTAGATAGGTTGGTAGATGGATAAATTGACAACTGAGTAGGTAATTTGAAACAAGGTAGATAGAAAGATAGATAGATAGATAGATTGATTGATTGATTGATTGACTGATTGACTGATAGAGAGAGAGAGAGAGAGACAGGTAGATAAACATGAGGGAGAGATAGACAGGTGTATAGAGAGAAAGAGACAGATAGATAGATAGATAGATAGATAGATAGATAAAGAGAAATATAGATAGATAGACTTGCAGATGGCTTGATAAATGGGTAGGGGTGTAGATAGATAAATAGGGATAGATAGGTAGGTAGATAGATAGATGGAGAGACAGAGAGAGATAGACAGGCAGATAAATCAACGGGCAGGTAGGTAGATGGATAAATGGATAGGTACGTAGATGATAGATAGGAAGACAGAGACACAGAGAGAGAGAGGGAGATAGAGAGATAGATGGGTAGATACATAGAGAGATAGATAGACAGACCGGTAGATAGATTGATAGATTGATAGATTGATAGAGACAGCTATTGAGAACTAGGTACATAGGCAGGCAAATAAATAGATGGGTAGGTGACCGGTGGATAGATTATAGACTAGGTAGATGGACATATAGAAAGATAGATGGAAAGAGAGAGAGAGAGAAATAAATAGACAGATAGATGGAGAGATTTAGAGAGAGAGATAGAGAGAGATAGAGAGATAGATAGAGAGGTAGGGAGATCGAGAGATAGAGAGCTAGATAGATAGATAGATAGATAAATAATGAAAGTTCATATCCATGCAAAACATCACTGCCAATGGAAGTTCACCGATTGGCCAGGTTCCCGAAAATTAGGGCGTACTGGAAACCAGCCGAAAGGGACATGTAGGGACCCGTATTGGATGTTTCAACCCAGTTGGTAGGTGCAGGACTTAGTGGCCCGCGGGTTTTTTCTCGTAGTTGCAACATTCGTAAATGTTTGGCCCCGCTGCGGGGGGATGCCTCGAACGAGCGTTCTTATCGATTTGGGCAGTAGATGCAAGATCGAACGCGCAGAAAAGAAAAACCGATGCAGTCCAGCGTCAGTCATACTCGGGGTAGCGACTGGGAGAAGTGGGATTTGACGCCTTATAACCTTTGCTAATTGGGTTGAACATCACCATACTTGGGTGACAAATCAACAGGAGTTGGTTGACTTAGAACCACCTTCATAGGGCGCAAGCAAGTTCATGGAGGTGTCCTCGTACCGGAAATTACAGGGGGGCTCAGGAGGACCATGGCTCCAGGAACCGACGTATACAAAAACCAGCTTTTGTAAACGACCATTTCTCATCAGAGCTACGCACCGGCAGAATCAGACAGCTAAGGAAACGCCCATGCGGAAACCTTCTGTTGGAAGACGCCGGCCGTACACAAAAGCCAGCTTTTGTAAACCACCGCTTCTGGTCGGAACCAGCCTGCGGAATCGGCCAGCAAGCCGGCCTGGAATCCACCGGCGGAATCAGCCGGCCAGCCTGCCAAGAAAATGCCCGGCGGAATCAGCCAGTCAGCCAAGGAGATGCCCGGCGGAATCAGCCAGTCAGCCAAGGACATGCCCGGCGGAATCAGCCAGCCAGCCAAGGAGATGCCCGGCGGAACCAGCCAGCAAAAAAAATAGGCGGCTGGCGGCTGAAACTCTGAGACCCAGCTGTGTCCAAAATCGGCGGCTGGCGGATTTCAGCTTAGGCCCCGAACTCCAGGACCTCTAGGTTTTGCTTGTTGTTTTGACTTGCGGGGTTTTACCTTTTCTTTTGGGTGGGCTTGGAGGCTGGATGGCATGCTTGGAGTGCTTTCGTTTGCCGTGGAGGTGTTCCGGGGTGGTGGTTTCCCATTTTGGCCTCTACAAGCACCAGAGTTTCCTGACGCACTGAAAAAAACCATCGCTTTCAAACAAAACGAAAACACGCAAAACTTACCCCCTTTTTGGGGAAGCTGAGTGTGGATTCCCTTTGAAGTTTCGCATCAAAGGCTGATTGCAGAGCTCCACTTTGTAAGCAATGAATGATCATGTTGGATCCCTGTGCGTCGCAGTTTCCTATCACCAAGCCACAAGCGGCTCACAAACCAATGCACTAGGGTCCTGGATACCCTTAGGTGCCAAACCGGAAGGTGTCTTGATGCTTTGCTTTTAAAGCGGCTCCCTTTTCTGTCCAACCCTTGCTTTGCCTCCTCCCTCCCCCCCCCCGGGGTTTTGTTAATTCGACCCTCGGTTTGTTAAATCGACGACCGGCCCTCGCCACGGCTTTCTCCCCCAAACCTCAACCCAGCCTTGCGCCCAGCGATCGATGGAGGTCCGTGGGCGTGTCCGCCGTCACGGGCGCCGGTTGTGAAGACTTCGAGAAGGCCCTCGGCGAAGCGGCGCAGGCGCGAGCCACTGAGGCCTTTGGGCTTTTCTCACTTGTGACATTCAAAGGCCCCTTAGGCCCTTAGACCGTTCGCAAGCAAATGGGTGTCGGACCCCCAAAGCGGTGGTTTTGCGTTTTGAGTGTTTCATGCAAACCACCAAAGGACCAAAGGGGTGCCACGCCCAAATGGTTTTTCCGGGCCAAAAGTTCTTTGATCCGACCCTTTTGCTCAACCCAGTCGGAGCCCAACGAAACAAAGCGGACCGGCGATCTGGGAGCATTAGGCTTTATCGACTATCCTGTTGATATTTGCCGAGTAACGGGGAGGGGGGTGGGAGGGGGGTTGTCATCAAATTGGATCACACTCCCTCCGCGGATTCTAGTGTTAGAAGTGATATGATTCTTTGCGGTGGCCGGAGTTCATCTCCGTTTAGAAACGCCAATTTGATTTGAGGTTTCATCTCGGTTCAATCTACCATTTTGCGTCCCTTCCCAAGGACATGGAACCTCCCAGCGTGGTTTGGACCGGTGTCCTTCTGCAACGCTTGCGGCAGGAGTTCGTGGACAGCTACGTGCCCTTCCTCATGGAGCAGCGGAAGGACCTGGAAGAGAAGCGCCAGCAGGCGGTGGAGGATCTGCGCGTTTTTTTTTTTTTTGGGGGGGGGGAGGTTTGGGGGGGCAGAGGTCCCAAATCGATTCTATGTTCTTTTCGCAGGTGTCCTTTTAAGTGAGTTTGAGAAGGAAACAGATGGGTTCCACTTGTTTAGATTGGTTTCATGCCCCATTTAAGGCCGCGGATTTCCCAAAATGACACCTGTGTTTGTATGTAATTTACCTTTTGGGTCCCCCAGACAAAATCGTCGTTGTCGTTGCGTGTTTCTCAAAACCGAAAAAAAAAGGGGAGACGTGCTCCAACTCTCGGCTCGCGCTCGTCCACTCAACCTTTGGTGTAACCAACGAACTAATTTCTTTGCTTCCGGTTTGTCTGAAAGGGTAAACTAAAGGTCGCTACCCGCTTCCTTCAATCATGACCCCAAAGGAAACTGACCCTTTGTCCTTTCCAACACAGGGAACATGGCTATGAACTTCAATGACCCGGTTCCCCCCCTCTCAAAGTACGTGGTTTCCACAACTCAAAATCACGGAACCACCCTCATGGAGATCTCTAGGGGTCGATTTGTCTCCCCTCCCCAAATCAAGCCATCATGATGTTTTGTGTCTCAAGAGGAAGAGTGGCTTCGGGGCGGCTGTCTTTGGTTCCCTGGCTGACACTCCCAACAGCCACCAACAAATCAGAGTCTTGAATCCAAGCCAGCGATGTGGCCAACCGAGCACTAAGGAGAAGGCTCCGGCCTGACCTGATGCTGGGGTTGGATGTTCGCACCAAGAAATGAAGCCATGGTTGTTTGTTGGCATTTGCGGTTGAATCGAACCGTTCCAGGATTTATCAAGTTGTTCCACTGATCTGATGGCCAACCGCAAATCGTTAGTTCGCCGCTAGGAGCAGCTCAAGTCCTTTGAGCAGAACATGGACCGTGCCAAGCGGGGCCGCGACCAGCGCGGACACCCGGGGAGTTCTTGTTCTGGGACCCTTCGGACATCAGAAATGACGAATGACACGGGAGTCATGGCCAGTGTGATGGGAACTTTCGGGAAGTTCCGGCCTTGTGGTTGAACCCCGGTTTGGAGCTACGACAGATATTTGGTGTGACCAAGCAATGCGAGAGGAGCTGATTTGAGGGCGCTTTGGCTGCCATGTAGCACTGGGGGCTTTTGCCAACCCCTCAGGCGCATTTGGCTAAACTTGTTCATGGTTGGATTTCCCTGAACACAGGTTAGAGAAGCACGCAATGCAACTATATTTTTGACGTGCCCCAAACAGTGCAAGCAGCTAGATCTGATGCCCCAAGGTGCAAAGTAGGGTACCATCGGGGCGTGCGTTGCTCAGGTTGGAGGAGGACATGCAGAATCTGTCCATTGAAGAGCGAGAGCTGGACCTCATGAGTTTAGGATGACGAGCCTGGCAAAAAACAATAAACATCGATGCCCGGAGGTCCGTTACCAAATCTTGATGAGAGACAGCGTAGAGCTCGTGAGCGAGGTAGCATACAAGTGTAGCTGTTTTGCAAGAAAGCCGCATCTCAATGCCCAGATCCACCTTCAAAACAGAAATCGGTGTGGCCGTCCGTGGGACTCTGTTATACTCTGCTCAAAACCTCACCATGGGAGATGCAAAAGAACCTGCGCAAGAAGTTTGGTTCGGCACTGGGTCGAAAAATACAGAGCTAGCTAGGGTTTTCCCCCGCAGATTTGGAGGGGGCGGTGCCGATTTGTTAAATTGCAAGGGCTAACTAGCTTAAACTCAGCGCGTTTGTGTGTGTGTGTGTGAAATATGTCGGTTTTGTTCGAACGTGTTTTTTTTTTTCAGATTTCAAGGTAAATTCCACAAGTATTAGCTTAATAGAGGGGGGCGAGGCACGGACCCCTATTTATGAAATCTCACATTGGGGGGGGCGGGTCCCGCATTTTAAGACACACCGCATCCACTGTTCGCACGATGTTTGTGGCTCAGCTGTGGCTCAATGTGGGCTGGCGGCTTCAAGAATCAATCCATGGAGAGTCCACAAGCCGGGCGGTGAACATGTTGTGAAAGTCTTGCGCCTTGCGATAGACTTGGGGATGAAGGTTCTGGAAAAGGTTGCGAGATGCTTGAAAGGCGGAGACATCATGTCCACAATCATGGCGGCATGCTTGAAAGGCGGAAGCATCATGTCCAGTTTTATGGCAGCGAGCCTTGTAGATCGATCACATGCGTGCATGCAATGGCGCAGTGCAGGGATTGGTGGAGCGTTACCTGGCAACGCTGTTCTACCAGTGCAGTCAGATTGCTGCATTCCTGGAAGGCTCGCCAGTCTTGCCGCTGGAGCGCACAGGTGTAGAGCGGAAAGTCGCCGCGCCAGAGGTGCCACGGAAGTGTCCGGCTCGGCCTACAAGGCCAGCGCTCAACTTTCCGATGGTGATGTTTGCAGGAACCCAGCGCAGGTTTCATGTCTTGGGTTCCAAAATCACCCTCTGAGTGTTCCATGGTAGGTTGGACATCCAGGGCCCCTGAAGGCGGTCCTATGGTATCCTGGAGGCCCCGCCAGAGCCTGATTCCACGGCGCCAGACCTGTCCACCAGTGGCATGGTCGACACCGGCGACGGCGCATACGATGCTGGCAGTGAGTGTGCTGAGTCTCGATTCTTTAGTGCGGCCGAACTATTTGGTCTCATTTTCCCCCTTCAACTTGTTTCACCAAAAATGGCTCATCCAAGTACCAACAAGCGAGAACTCAGCTCTGTGAGCCCCGAGCTTTCCCTTTAAAATCATCGCCGTGTTTTTTTTGTTTGGTTTAACTCTGTCAGAAGCTGAGCGCTCGCAACGCTTTCAGTGAGGCGAGCCATGCACCAAGGACAAGGTTTTGACCCTGGAGCCCTCGGCCTTGGCTCCGCTCCTCCGCCCAAAACCGCCGCCGCCGCCGCCTTCGCCCTCCGCGGCGCCCGCGGCTTCGGCGCCGTGCGCGGTGCTGGGGCCGTGGAACCCGTGGAGCGCGGACAACGAGGCCCAGCGCCTGCGGAGGCTGCTGCAACCCATTCAGAGCTCCAGGACTGAGATCCAACCCCACCCCAGTGGTAAGGGTCTTGGGGGAAAGCCAAAAGGAAGCTGCGACGCGGGGCGAAAAACCAGGTGGCTGTTTGGTTTGGTATGTTCGGGTATGTTCCCTGATGTCACGTTTGCGCTCTCAGATTTTAAGATCTGGGGCTCCACTGAGCCAAATGGCCCCTGTGGACATGGATTTATGTCATCGACCAGCACCATGTCTTTTGGGGGTCCAGCCAACAAAGAATTGAAGGCCCAGCCTTGGGCAGCAGGGAAGTCAAGTCGCGCAGGAGCTTAGCGAGGGACAAGCTTAAACCTGCCAGCCCCAGCCCCGGCGAGTGCATCGTCGCCATCGCGGCGAGCAAAGCCCAGACCAGAGTTTCCACGAGCACGCGCAGGAGCAAGAGCCGTCCCAGCATGGCCAGCCCAAGCGGCTCCAAAGCACCCAGCGCCCTGGCGCAAAGACAGGGGTAAGACAGTTGACTTAAACGTCTCCTTATGGTCGCCGTTTTAGCAGCGGTTTCATCTTGTTGGTGTGCAAGGGGGACATATAACGAAGACTGCAAGTATTGCTGGGACACAGGCAGAAGTGATATCCAACGAAGGGCAAAGAAAAGACAAGCGTAGTCCAAGGATCTGCTGTTTTTGTCCTGGTTGCCCTTCTCGGTGGAAGATCGGGACGACTAGTCAACCACCTAGCAAAACAAATGTGTGTCTGGAATCAAAGACCAAGCAAGGGTCTGTAAGGCCGTAGCTGCAGCCGCTTGCCAGAGGACCCGTGCGGTTTGGGGAAAATTTGCAGAAAGCCGGATGTCAAAACGGTTTTTTTGTGGATCTCTTGAGTTTGGATTATGACTCAATGACTCATTTGGCACCTGCCTGCTCCGGCAGTCAACATGTAGGGCTCTTTTTAAGGGACCGTGACGTACCGTGACCACAAATGAGTTTGACCGCACGTGAGTTCACAGATGCTGGGGGTCTCACGGGGTCCATTTGGTTGTCACATTCCACAAAGAAGCAACAAACGACACCGGGCAAGCCGAGTGAGAGACTTGCCACCATTTCGCTTGCGCGAAAGGAGAATTTGTCTGCAACGCTGGCCTCGGAAGGCTGTGGCAGAGACGGCGTTGGTGAGTGGGGGTTGTTCTGCCTGCAAGATAGTATCAAGATGTGTATGTATATACAGATATATATATATATATATGTGTATATATATATATGGTACCCCCCCTGGAGTACTCAGGTGTTCGTCCAAACATTCACATGGTTGCTGTAAAACTGCGTGTGAAATTCACTTTCCAGCTTCTAGAAGTGATGCTCAAAAAATGCACTCTTTATTAGACCTAAATTATAGCATCAGTACTTAGTGCAATCCAGGATGTGCTAGCACGTGCTAGCATATCCTGGATTGAAGATTGAAGATTATTTCACAGTTCGTGCTGAGATTCTTCAAATCTATACTTAGGGGAATCCAGGATGTGTTAGCACCTTCTAGCACATCCTGGATTGACGATTGAAGATTGAAGATTATCTCGAAACTCTTTCTGGAATTCTTCAATCTTCAATCTTCAACCCAGGATGTGCTAGCACATATCAGTTTGAGCTATGTATGGGTTTGAAGATTTCCAGAAAGTGGTTGAGAAGCTTCAATCTTCAATCCAGGATGCGCTAGCACGTGCTAGCACATCTTGGATTGCGCTAAGTACATATTTGAAGAATCCCATCAAGAGTTGTCAAAGAACCTTCAAGCCTCAATCGTCAATCCAGGATGTGAAAGCAGATCCTGGATTGCCCAAGTATGAAATCTGACAAGGCGGACAAGCAGAGCTCGTTCCAAGAGTCAAACTGTGGATGTGCATTGCCTGCACTTTGCCAATAAGGAAACCATGTGTATTGAAAACATTACAGCTTTTGTGGGACTTGAGGGCTGGCCAGGATGGACGATTCTCAAAAAAGCAACATCTGGAGATCTTCAATCTTCAATGCAGGTGGGAAAACCTCAACGAGTCAAAAACTGTCAAGCTTATTGGGGGGCCAGGATTGAGGATGTTCTAAAACGATGTCTGTGCAATCTTGAGTAGTTAGCCTTTGATCCAGAGCAACATGATCTGAGTGAATGCAAACACCGCGCTTTACAGCATTGTAGGCCAACAATAAGATCTATGTTGAAAACATGTTTCTGTTATTGGTTTGGCTCTGTTCTTGCTTGGTTAAAACCAAATGGAGTTAGATAAGGACAACAACCCTTCTGTTTTATTTTTTCTCTTGATTCCAGTTTTAACTGGCCATGACAGTAGCTGTGTTCCAATTGACTTTGGAGACACACAAGAAACTGCAGCCGATTAAAGTTAAATTTGGCTTGAACTCGAAATCATTCTAACTTTCATATTCTTCCTATACTTGATTTTCAATAGTTGTTCTTGACAGTGGTTGAATCGTATTAGACAAGGAACGCCCAACTGAGATAGCTGCTTTGCAAGTTTGGTTTAAATACACTTAATTAGAATGTATCTGGAATTGTGTACAAGAGACGAACTAACATGTAAATGCATCTGTGCAAGGATATGAAGCACTTTTATGTTTGACTTGGATGTCAGTTGCAAGAAGGATTGAGTATCGATTGGATATGAGAGAGGGAGGGGGAGGAAGAGAGAGAGAGGAGAGACAGCAAAAGAGAGAGAGAGAGAGAGAGAGAGAGAGACACACACACACAGAGACAGACAGACAGACAGGCTAAAGGGACGTGTAGCATGTATGCATGTGTGTGTGCGCGTGTGTATGAATGCAGAGAGCTCTGCAAACTTGTTCAAACACTATTCCAGTTGCCCAGTGCTGCCCTTTTTTCATTTTTTTGGGGAAGGCTTCCCTTCAAACTTAACCCACCAAAAAAGGATCTGGCCACTGGGCATCTGAGCTCTTCCCCTGTTCTTCGCAGGGCCGCGCTCCATTTTTGCACTGCCCGACGAGGACGTCGAGAAGGCCTAGCGGATCACGCTCCCAAAGATCTGCAAAGTCTGTCCGAAAATTCGGGTTGGGGTAGGTGAATTCACCACCCATTTTAGAACCTATTTCAGCGGGGATTGGGATGTTGACCCATGGCCGTCTGAAAATTCGGGGGAGCCCCTTGACATCAGGGAAGCCAAATGGAAAAACTATGGAAAACAAAAAGCGGACACCAAGCAAGTTTGACGATTCCCACTTGGGAGGTACCCAAATGGGAGTGGCCCTGGGGCCCCTTGCCCAAAGCTCGTCTCGCCGACTATTTTCCGCTTTGTGTGCCCAAACAAGGTTCAGTGGTAAATGGAAACATGGACCAAAACCAGGCGTTTCGTCCGAAGTCTTGGCTCCAGCCTGCAACTTGCCTTGCGAAACCTTGCCGCTCTCATTGGCCATGTGGCTGTTGCGAAGCATCTCAGGAGAGGAGGCGCCGGTGAGTCATGCGAGGGTGATTTGCTATGTTCACGGTCTGGCTGTCATATGTCTGCTTTGGGCCCGGTTTGGTCTAGTTTGTGGGGCAATCTGTGCCGAGCCAAGCAAGCCAGTCTGGGCATTGCGCCAATTGTGGTTTGCTTGCAAGCTTCTCAGCGGCAACCAGTACCCATGAGAAGATGGTTTGGAAGCTCCTGCTTAAGGACATGGGCCTTCTTGTGGGTACGTCCTTTTGAATGGCTTCAGAGGCAAATCACAAGACGTGAACGTCTTGGAATGGGCTCGTGCCTGGGGTTGGAGGAAAACAAAAGGAAACCGCACCCCTTCCTCGTTCGGGACCCGAACTTTGAGACAACTCACTTCGCCCTTGCACTTTGAAGCGGTTCCCCCAAAAAGCCTGATCCGCTCGCTCGCCAGATGCCCTCGCAGTCCATGCACCCAGCGTTTGAGAGAGAGGGAGCGAGCGAGCGAGCGAGAGCGTGTGACACCAACAGACAAACCCAAGGGTCAAACCGTGTCAAGTCAAACCTATTTCCTTTGAACACTGAATGTCAGGGTTCCAACACGAAGAGCTTGAAGTTGTAACATCTGTCCGCATGCTTCACAGTGGTGGAAAATGCAAGGGAGCAAAAGAGAAGCCTGAAGGCTTTCTCCGTTTCTCCTTATTCTGTGGCATCCATTTTCAGCTAATGTCAACTTTGCATCAACAGAGGGGTGGCGGCTCCTTTTTTGTTCATGGAGTTTCTCCGATGATCCATTCCCCGCGAAACCGAGAGTTGGTCCTTAGTGTGGCCCCAAAAAGCGGATTCGAATTCCCGGAGTCCCTCGCGGGTCACCCCAATCAAAGTCCAGAAGTTCATCCTGGGCGCCCGTCCCCGCCTGTTTGCTTGGGATGGTTCTTCTTGGGCTCATTCTGTTCCCTGAGATCCACGTTGGGACCATGTGGAGACACCCCCGTTGATAGGTTTCCCGTGGCTCCAAGGCAGACTGAGCACTTCTCCATGAGCGACGAGGCGTTTTTGCGAACTCTGAGCAGTGGGCCATGTTTTGGCCGCAGATGTAATCCCACCGGATTTCCAATTCTGCAGTGGTAGGCGGCGCTTTTTCGACTTTTGAACGACTTTTGGGTTTGATTACCTTGGGGCAAGTGAAGAATGGAACCCGGATGCCGAGGTTCGCTTCAATTTGGATCGTTTGCAGTTCACAGTCGCATAGTGACGTTTGTGTTTGCATGTCTTGGGGGGCCCGCAACCATGAAACAAGAAGGTGGTTGCCTCCCAAAACCAGTATTTCTCAAAAGGGTGCGCCGTGGGAGCTGCGTTTTTGCACAAGCACAACGGGCTAACACAAGAACAAAACAAAAAGCATCAAGAGCGACGGCAAGCACGGGCCAACGGGGTTGGAGGTTAGAAGCCTCGAGGTTTTGAAGGCCTCGAGAAACGAAGATCTCGGAGATCTCACGTCCACGCACATCCCAAAGGGGTTGGCCCCAGAAACGGGTTTCTGCAATCCGGTTGGGGTGTTCCCGAGTTTGGATTTCAGGCCATATGACTGCCATATGACTTTGAAACAATTGTGTTGGTTCTTGCAAGAAGAGCTGTTCAATGTAGAACAGACCGAGGTCTAATGTCATTTGGAATTGCTTTTCATGAAATGTGCGATGTGTATGTTGCCGTTTTAGGTGTTCCCTTGTCTAGCGAATACCCAGTATAGACCTAGTAAAAGTCCTAGAATGTAAAAGGCATGTGTCTGCTGTATGTCCAACACGTGTCGAGCACATCTCTGGAGCCCTGGCATCTTGCAACAATATCCCATCATATGCCTGCCCCTCGGTTGGCATATTTGTTTTATTCCTAACTTACTGTCTTGCACATACCTAATAGACCAAATGGAGTTCCTAGAGTGCATCTGGTATGTGGCTACTCTGTGTGTGTGTGTGTCATATATATCCAACACATTGCTACTGCAGCATAGATCTAGCACATGTCTGCTAAAATGCTAACACGCGTTTAGCATACCCCCTAGCCCCTCGCAACAGGTTCCCAGCATATGCCTAACATGTGCCTAGCATATTAGACATTCTACTGAACCTACTATATGTCTATATAGTGTGTTTTCGTATGAACCTGCTTATCAGTTGTTCATATATCTGGCACAACTTGTTCTATTCAATGTCTAGCACCTTTCGAAGCGTGCCCAGAAACTATCCAGCTACTTCTGCTATTCAACACGGTGACTTCTTGTTTCTTCTTTCATGTACCCATGCATATCTATATAATCTGAAAACTCACTATATATATATATATCTACTCAAAGCCAGCTTGAAAGGCATGTTGCTTGCAAAACATCACAGCTGTATCGCGTTGAGGCCTCTATTTGTTTCCGGGGGGGGGTGGGGGGAGGGAACCTTCCCTTTGCACGGCTTTGCGGGGGGGGGGGCGGTTTGGCTTTTGGGATACGAGCAACCCGAGACATTTGTTCACATTTTGGTGGCTCCGAGGTCACCATCTTTTTTGCGCCAGGTGCAGGGGTCCGATGGCCAGGCCCCGATATGGCTGAGAGATGCGTGTTTTTTTGTTTTTTGCTGCTTGGTTGCTTGGTTGCTTGCTTGCTTTCTTGCTTGCTTGGTTGCGTGCTTGCTTGCTTACTTGCTTGGTTGCTTGCTGGCTTGCTTGCTTGGTTGCTTGCTGGCTTGGTTGGTTGCTTGGTTGCTTGCTTGCTTGGTTGCTTGCTTGCTTGGTTGCTTGCTTGGTTGCTTGCTTACTTGCTTGCTTGCTTGCTTGCTTGCTTTCTTGGTTGCTTGCTTGGTTGCTTGCTTGGTTGCGTGCTTGCTTGCTTACTTGCTTGGTTGCTTGCTGGCTTGCTTGCTTGCTTGGTTGCTTGCTGGCTTGGTTGGTTGCTTGGTTGCTTGCTTGCTTGGTTGCTTGGTTGGTTGGTTGCTTGCTTGCTTGCTTGGTTGCTGGCTGGCTTGCTTGGTTGCTTGATTGCTTGCTTGCTTGGTTGCTTGCTTGCTTGCTTGCTTGCTTTCTTGGTTGCTTGCTGGCTTGGTTGCTTGGTTGCTTGGTTGCTTGGTTGCTTGGTTGCTTGGTTGCTTGGTTGCTTGCTGGCTGGCTTGCTTGGTTGCTTGCTTGCTTGCTTGCTTGGTTGCTTGCTTGCTTGCTTGCTTGCTTGCTTTCTTGGTTGCTTTCTTGGTTGCTTGCTTGCTTGGTTGCTTGCTGGCTTGGTTGCTTGCTGGCTTGGTTGGTTGCTTGGTTGCTTGCTTGCTTGGTTGCTTGCTTGCTTGCTTGCTTGCTTGCTTGGTTGCGGGCTTGCATGCTTGCTTGCTTGCTTGGTTGGTTGGTTGCTTGCTTGGTTGGTTACTTGCTTGCTTGCTTGCTTGCTTGCTTGCTTGCTTGCTTGCTTGCTTGCTTGCTTGCTTGCTTGCTTGCTTGCTTGCTTGCTTGCTTGCTTGCTTGGGTCCTGGACCGTTTGCGCCAGATGTCCTCGGGTCAGGACTTGGAGGCCGAGTACGACTTCGAAGCCTTTCATGGAAAGGCGGCGATGCCGGGGACGCGATGCCGCCGGTCCCGATGGCGAGTGCATGGCGAGTTCGACTCCTTGGGTTTCCGGGGGTCAGTGGGGCGAATGCCATCGCTTTGGACTTTTTTGGCCGAAGGTGCCTTTTGGCTTGCGAAGGTTGAATGTAAGGGTCAGTCAAGACGTCCAATTTATGTTTTTGGGAAGGACGTGGGGAAGCTTCTGAAACTTCGCAGCAAACCGCCGGGAGACGGCGAATCAAAACCCGGGTCACTCCCAGCTGCCGCAAGCCCATTTCGACTCTTGGCCAATAGTTTTGGATAGACCACTTGACTCGACTGGTGTTTATCGCGTTGACTGGTGTTTGTCGCGACTCAACCGCTTCTCCAATGGGTGAAAGGGCAACTCGCCCCATTGCCGCTAAGCAGCTGGCAGGCGCCCGCAAAGAACGTGATCCCTTTCGACCGCGTCGAGCTCCGGTGTGGCTGCCTAGTGCCGTTCTACCCTGAAACGGCGGTGTTCAACTTCGCTGGAAAGGGCGAGCGGCGGACTGGAAGGTATCTTTTCTTTGGCGATCGGTGGTGTTTTTTGGGTTGGAAAGGAGAGCCTTGTGCGCTGCCAACTGTACAATGTCATTTCCATGCCAGAGAGAGAGAGAGAGCGAGCGAGCGAGAGATGTGAGACGCGCTCGCAAGGTTAGCCAAGTGCCTTCAGGCGGGTGGGGAGAGCACGCGTGCAAGATTTAGCAGCGACTGGTAGACAATGGATGGGTTCCACTGGTAGGTCAATTTGACTTTGATCCTTTGCCCCTGGAATCCATCAGGTTATCCCAAGAAAAACGGCATTGGACACTTTTTCTTGGTAATGGTCGTCAAGGCCACGAGGTTCGTCCATGCGTCTTCGGGGAAGCAGCCACCGTCCACTATGGCGGTTAGCCATGTTTCGCTTCCGGAGCACTTCGCCAAGCGCGCCCAGGCCTTGCACCAGCTCGAGGCCAGTCTCTTGAGTCGTAGCCCTTGTGGAAATTGATACTTTTCTTCAGGGAAACCGGTTTTCCCCCTTCAAACCGAAGGCCATTTTGTGTGAACCCGAAGGCCTCTGGTTGTTCTTTTGTGTTTTTTTTGGCGGGGCTCCAAGCCATGTAGAGACAAACCCATTCGTATTTGGCGCCAGGTGGGCTTGAAAGAGGTGCGGAAGTCCGGCAGCCCAGAATCGCTTCCCCTGCAAATCATGCAGGGAGTCACTTCTTGAGCAACTAGATTCGCTAAAGGTATTTGAAACACCGCAGTGAAGCACTACAGGTATTTGTTCCCCCGTCAGTTCACGGGGATTGTTTTGAGGCATCACCTTGGACCGAACATCGCATCATCACCTGTTGGAAAGGATTGACCGTGAAGCTTCCTTGGGGTGATGCGGCTGATGCATCGGCGAAATATAAGGCAGCCGTCGTCGAGTCGGGTTTGGTTTGACTTGATCGGCCTCCTCAGCTTTTCCCATGCGTGTTTTGGTTCGGAAGGGATGCGGGGTGTTTCGAAGTGGGAAATCCGGAACGGGTTGTTTCTTTTTTGGGGGGACATTTTCCTCATCCATTTCAAACCAGCAAACTGGTTGGTTTCCTCTTACTCCTTCAAGCACGTTAACAGGGCAAATGCGACATGTTGTGCCCACGTCGAATGAGGTGTACAGCGGTGCCGGAGCTGAGCAGGCCCATCCTCGAAGGTCGTTTGGTGTCTGGACTGAGAGCTGGCCAGGCTCCAGGAGATGATCCAGAATCAGGAGCAGGTGGTGTCCATATGTCTGCAGGAGGCCTGGGCATTTGCCAGGGTTGAGCAGAAGGTCACTGGAGAAGTGTTGAAGGTGTTCCTTTGGCTTCCCTTTGAAGTAGGTCCTGTCTGACTGCCAAGCCCTCTTTGATGAGTATGGCAAGCAACAGTGCGCGGTGAGGGAAAGGCTATGTGTTTCTTTTCTGATGCGAAGGTATTCCCAAATCCCCAACCACACGCTTTAGTTTACGACATACCCATTCGGAGGTCCCACAACAGCATGATGTTTTTTCTTGGCAGCGTTGCCAGGTGGGAGCTCCGGACGCGCCAGAGAATCCTTTGGTGGAGAAGCTCATGCACTACGAGGCCGGGGACGTAGCCCATGCATCGCTGGGGCGGGCCATGAAGCTTTCTTGTATTGGGGATCCCCCATCTTGCCGGTCCCAACAGGGAACAAGGGAATGACCCTTATAAACCATCCCCTAAGGTTTCCTTCAAGGGAATTTCCAGGTTCATTGCCAAAATCGTGGGTCATTCCCTACTAAGCACCGGCAAGTTATGTTGAGTTGGTGAAGTACGCTTGGTCACAAGTGCCCTTTGCCCAGCCGTTACCGTCTATAATGTGAGTCAGATGGTCCATTTGGGACGGACATGGACAAGTTTCGCGCCACCAGAAAACTCACTCATTTGTCTATATCCCCATATCCTGTGCAGGGGCTGCATAATTTGATCGTGGCTCATGTGGCTGTGAGTTTTTTGCAAAGACCCCCTCAAGGATAGTTGGTGGAAGCCCCGCGTTTTTCTGATGCAACCATTTTGACACCCCCTCAAAATTGGGGGAGGGGGTTTTCTTTTGAACCGACCAAGATACAGGGTAGCCCCTTGGCCATTTACATCAGCGTCGACAGGTGCTGGCTGCAGAACACCCCGAGCTTGAGGCTCCGGGGTGACAACCATATGCACATCTTCAAAACCGGTTTGGTGATGACACATAAACAGCCTTGTCAATGGGTGTTGGGCGTTGCAACTGAAGGCACAGCCAACGCATCCGGCATATCAGGTGCAGGGCAGTTGCCCCATCACCAGGGTTCCATAGGGAGCCGCACTCACAACCCTAGATGAAGGTTGGTCAGGGAGAATCCCAACCATAAATGGGTGCAGCCGCCGTTTCGATTCTTCAGTAGATCATTTTCAGACCAGGTGTTGATAGTGACTTTATAAGTTTAGTAGGAGACGGTCCCAACGAAGCCAGTCTGAGTTCTGATTGACTCGATTGACAGCCGACAAGGCAAGCACAGGGGGCGATGAATTGGAAGGGCGATTTTATTTGTGGCTTCATTGTGCTGGACGAGTTGCCAAAAGTGCTGATACACCCGACCTGTGGCAGGACCAGATCAACCAGTTGGCAAACGTGGCTGAGGCCGGTGAGAGACAAGAGCAAGCAGCATAGGTTTGACGCTCCCTTGCGTTTGTACACCATGCCAGTGGACCCATCATGTTTTGCTACTGCCATGCTGAAATGATTGGCCAGGATGGGTTTTTGCTTCCTCCAATCGAACAGTATGATTGGTAAAAGATCGGAGAGCCATTTTGCTTGTGAAGCTCCCATTGGCAGAGCAAAAAGCTAGGCGCATCAGCTAAAGTGGCAGCAGTTTTCATAGGTCCAGGATCTTTTATAGGGAACCCCCTCACACATAATTGGTGAACATGAATTCCCAGGAATTGTTTTTGTTTCTGACTTTATCAACCGGTCGAGCTTATTTAGAATCCAACTCTGGGACCGCTCCAAGTGGTTCCCCGTTGGTTGCCCTATACAATGGGCAAAAGGGATCGGTCCTTTGACACGCTTTTTCGGCGTCCCATGGCCCGTATCTTGTGACGCACCTGTGTGGTCAAAACACCTGGTTGCTTGGGTTTGAGAAGGGATGGCTTAAGGGACATGGAAGGGGAATTACCTGGGGGTGGTCTCAAATCCAAATGTTGAGACAGCCCATTTGGAACTCATGTTTCATGGTTGAAACCTCCTCCAAAACCAAGAAGTCGCTGGAAATTGACAAATCCCCGGTGAAAGTGTCCATTGGAACTGTGCCAGGAGCTCACCGATGCCCTGGAGGAGCTGTGGTTCTCTCGGCGTTGGAGGGTCGTGGGGAGAAACCTTTGGGTGGTACCTTGCGGGTGTTGGGAATGAACCACGGGATTCGCTTAAAGGAAACCACAGGGGATGGTTTATAGGGGGGGTTCCCATTCCCTGCTAAGAACCAGGAAGACAATCGAGGATTGTTCCGGGTCCAGCGGCTCAGAGGGCGTGTTCCTTCTTCGCCAGTGTCACTGGGCGTCTCCGCCCTTCAGGAGTCCAAGGACAACGAGGAGCGACTCTACCATGAGCTGCAAGCGGTGCAAGCGCAGCTCGCACAGGCACGGGATTGAACAAATCGGAGAAATCGGAGGAGTCTTCCACATGTCAAGATGGCCAAAGAAACTGATGACAACTATGAAGTCTCGGTCGCCTTGTCGGAGTTGCTTTAAAGGACTCCCAGGCGAGCCAAGGCCCATTTTGGAACCCAATCTCATTTTTGTTATTTTGTTTGGTGGAGACAAACCGGGACGTGCCATAGTCAAGGGACGTGCCATAGTCAAAGAATATGCTTATGCTTATTTCAAGAACATGTTTGAATGTGTGTTTTCTGACGTCCGCCAAGGGCTCTCTTTTCAATTCAGGCTGAAGTTGTTGCTTGGAGTTTGCAGGGGAAAGGATAGCAACCCCTTACTAGGCTAAGGGATCCATGACAAAGGTCCACGCGAGCTTTACCATGACAGGCATGCCACATATTTAGGCCCTTGCGTCCAATATTGGTTATGGGGCAAACCCGCATGGATGATTTCCTTTGGGTTCCCTTCAAGACTCCGAAAAAGAGAGGCCCCCTCACTGCACCACGGCAAGGCGACGCAAGCGCAAGCGCAAGCCGACCCTGCCGAAATGGAACAACTGCGGCACACGGTGGCACGGACACCCAGTCGCAGAAGTGTGGGGTGCTTTTTGGGAGGGGGAACGCCTCAGGTGTTTGCTCGGTGTTTGGGCGTATACGTAATGTTTAGTGGCAACACTCAACCAAAAGTACAAAGAAGGTTGCATCGAACAACGAGGAAACATGGTTAACACCCAACAAAAATGGGACAACAACGGTTCACACCCAACAAAAGTACAAGAAACTAGTGAACGAGGCGTGAATCCAAAAGCGTTGGCTCCATCCGGGGAGAAAAAAAATGCGCGGGGCTGAGGCGCAGCAGGAGTCGGACCTCACAGCCGCGCTCCAAGCCTTCCCTTGCCCAGCAGCGTTATCTTGCGATCGGTGCGAGAGATGTGGGGAATGAGAAATGGAGTCTGACCCTGAGATGAAAACCATGCCACTTTGGTGGTTTCCTTTAATGAAGGGCACCTGTGGGTTCATTCCATTGCTCATCCCTGAGCACCAGCAAGTTTAGAATGGTTCGGGGGTTTCCCAAGGTTTCCCCTAAGAACCCCCCTGTGGCCAGCACCCTCCAAGAGTGGTCCATTTGTTTTCCTGAGCAGTGCTCTTGTGCGAGCCATTTTGGGGGGTGCACTATTTTTTGGGCTGACCCTTTGGTTGGCGATGCATCTTCTCTGAGGCAGAGCGTGCACATGTTCGAGAGCCGGGGCCCCGTTCTTGTGATGCGCCTTGGAATCCAGAGCCGGCAGCAAACCCCTTGGCTGATTTGCACAGTTCAACTGTAGTATCCAACTCTTCAACCATTAAGACAAGTGGGACAGCACGGCAAAAACCGAATCCCAATGTCGGATGTGCTTTGCCAGGCTGCAGCTGCGAGTCGCAAGAGTCGAAGTGGAATGGAATTTGGAGTGTGGCGCTCGGAAGAATTTTGAGCTGTGGAATTTGTCAGCTACTCAACAGCGACTCGGGTAGGTTGGAATCCGACATGGCGGAAAGAGCCACCCATTATCTTTCACAGAATTGGGTGGGCTTCAGTCCCGAACGGGTTCCTCTTGGCTTTCCTTTGAAAGCCACTCAAAGAGAAGACCGATATTCTGCATATGCATCCGACTTCCGGCTGAGGCAAGCGCTCAAGAAGAAGGGTGCGGCTCTCAAAGGTTGGCGCGTGTATTTGTCTTGAGTCGGTGCCCCTAAAAAGGAGCGGCTTCAAAGGGAAGCCAGCTGAACAACTGCCATCCTTTAAGGGCACGCCCAGTTTTTGGGGTCCAAGACCCCGGTAGCGCCGGTCGCCAGCACATCTCGTCGAAGTTTGGCGCAGCGAAAACGGAACTCGAGGCCGGTCCTACAACTTCCGGCACTTCGACATTTGAGCTCTCTGACAAGAAGCCAGAGAGCCGGATGCGACTCTCAAGAGCCTCTCTGGCGGGGCGAGTGCAGTGGTCCCATGGCGGTTTTTTTGTTTTTCCCGTTGGAGCCCTACCTTTTGAAGCAACAGGCGAGTTTTTGTTTTCCAATGTTTGGATCGCGGTTCAACCAGCTCAGCTCCTTAGCATGAAGCTCTTGCAGTTCTTCGGATTCTTGCATTCCTTTGGGCTTCTTGATGCCAGGTGTAGATTGTGACTCAGCATGTTGCTGCACCACTGTCCTGCAACTAACACTTCTCATTTTGGAAGGTGTAGATACACAATTCGGGTTTTCACCTGGCTCTTCTCATGGAATGAGACTGGTGATTTCTGCATACAGTGGGGATCACTCCCCGAAAGTTGCAAGCAACTCAGTACCAGCCAATGCCTTTGTCGCAAGGGGAGGTCGCGAGAACTGTTGCCAAACGAAAGCGAAAGAAAGTGATGTTTCTCTTTGCTCGCCTGACCACCTTGTTTGACGCCAGCCACTAGGGCCGTTAACGGAAGCCTGGGCCCACTTGCCCGGTGCATCGACAAAAGGCCTCTTGCGGGATGTGAGGTATCAGAACAGGGCATAACTTTGGCATGTATCGGAAAACCCTCACGCATGTAGGTGCCGAAGAGGATGTCGCGCGGAACTCAGGGGGGGTCCCCTTTTTTGTGGTGTCCTTCAAGCGCTTTCTTCATTCTTTCCCAGAACCATCGGGCAGAGCCGGTCGCTTTAGCCTCGCGACTTGAGGTCCAAGCGCGGCCCGGAGCTCATGGCCTGCTCCTTCCAGTCCCCGTTTGCGCGTTCGCCTGAGGACGTGGAAGCCGTACCATGGAAGGCTTCAGGTTCCGCCGTGCCTCGGCGCAGTTCTCTCTTTCCATTGTTCTCGGGTGGACCCGTCAAAGTGGCTGTCAACTGTCCTTGTGCTTGTGGTTTGGCTTCCAAAAGAAGGGGGTACCCTCCAAAACAGACGAGCCACCCAGATACTTTTGACTCTTTTTTATGAAACTCTTCATAGGGTTGCTGTCTGTGGTTTGTGCTTTGTCCCTAAAGGGACAACACCGCCAGGCTACAGCGGATCAGATGAAGGTGGGAAAGAGTGGCCGAGTGGCGTGAGCTGAATCGTCTCGCAGGCATGAGGGTGTTTTGTTTGGTTTCTTAGTTCTTCATAGATGCATGGAGTCCACAGAGAAATCGTCTCAAGGATGCCTTGATTCGCATCCAAAAACACGAGAAATGTGGAGTCAATCACAGTAGGTACATCCAGGTTTCAGTTAGGCTCTAATCAAAACACCAGTGGAGTCCATGGATTTGTCCAAAGCACTGCCAGGTGAGCGCCAAGTCAAGGCCTGGCAGGTCAGACAGCAGTCTGCCGAGAAGGTGAACCAGGATATGGAGGCAAGCTGAGATACTCCTTCATTCATAAGTTTCCTCTGGGTTTTGGGGAGAACTGGGTTGGCATCCTATCAGAATCATAAGTTTCCTCTGGGTTTTGTGGAGAACCGGGTTGGCATCCTATGAGAATCATAAGTTTCCTCTAGATTTTGGGGAGAACCGGGTTGGCATCCTATGAGAATCATAAGTTTCCTCTGGGTTTTGGGGAGAACCGGGTTGGCATCCCATGAGAATCATAAGTTTCCTCTTGGTTTTGGGGAGAACCGGGCGGCGTCCTATCAGTCGCATGAGAATCAAGTTTCCTCTGGTTTTTGGGGAGAACCGGGTTGGCATCCTATGAGAATTATAAGTTTCCTCTCAGTTTTGCGGAGAACCGGGTTGGCATCCTATGAGAATCATAAGTTTCCTCTAGATTTTGGGGAGAACCGGGTTGGCATCCTATGAGAATTATAAGTTTCCTCTCAGTTTTGCGGAGAACCGGGTTGGCATCCTATGAGAATCATAAGTTTCCTCTAGATTTTGGGGAGAACCGGGTTGGCATCCTATGAGAATTATAAGTTTCCTCTCAGTTTTGCGGAGAACCGGGTTGGCATCCTATGAGAATCATAAGTTTCCTCTAGATTTTGGGGAGAACCGGGTTGGCATCCTATGAGAATTATAAGTTTCCTCATCAGTATTTGCTGGGTTTTGAGGAGAACCGGGTTGGCATCCTATGAGAATCATAAGTTTCCTCTGGGTTTTGGGGAGAACCGGGTTGGCATCCTATGAGAAAAGGGAGGCAATGGATGAAATGTTCAGCTTTTGTTGCCTGGTGGGACTCCGATTGGTAGGTCTCGCGATCGGGGGCTGTCTTAATTGTTCACTGGAGCAGGTTTGCCCGTTCTTTTTGGCTGCGCTTGAACAACTAGTTTCGAGTTGGCTTGGTCTCAGCAGCGACTGCTGTCAGGATCGTACTCCAATTGGCGCATGGCCAAGTCACCTTTCTACTGGTTGGGATGGCCAATCGATGGAAAAAGCTCACCATGAAGCTTGAGGGAACCAATGGCCCGCATCTTGGAACAATCCGCGCCAGACCAAGTTGCTGGAGCGCTTTCGCCACACCAAGGAGGCGCGCACCGTTTTGCTTTGGTTGTCTCAAAACACAAACGACGTGGGCGGTTTCTTGTGGGTTTCAGGTTCGCCGCTCCCAACTCTTGCTGAAAAAGGTGCCTTTGGGTCTTGAAGGAAGCTTCAACAGGGGTGTCCTCAATTTCCCTTTGCAGAACCTCCAAAAGTAGCAGCTTAAACCAGCCAATTGCACCTTTTTGAGGGGAAATCGGGTGACCTTCGTTCAAGGGGAGCAATTTGGAGGGTCTCATCTTGAGACAGCGTCAGAGGTGTCCCTTTGTCTTTCAAAGCATGCCAAGACCCGGGCCTTCACAGGATGCTCCTCACGGGCAGAGGCTTGGCGTTTCAACCAACAAGCCTTTGAAATGAAAGTGCGGGATCCCTTGATTTCTCCAGTGACGGGGTCCCTAGTATGTGAGCAAAAGGCTAAACTCTCTCGTCATAAAATATGTCTTCGGCGATTTCGCGTTGCTTGTTTTGTATTTTTTCCTCAGGAACGATATAGCGAAGCCCCAAAAACGATAACGTCGCATGACGTGCAACTGGCGCTTCGCGCTTCTATTTTGCACTGTGTGAGCCTTTTTTTGCCCCAAGCTGCAAGTTGCCATGACAGCTCCTGTCAATGCTCCTCGGCAATGCATGGTGGGCACATGTGTGCACGAGATGGGCCCACCCAGATGGATCGCTAACGCACCCGCGCACACGCACACGCACAGGCGCCCGCAGGCACCGGAGCACGCTGCGACCTTCGAGCTGGAGCTGCCAAAGTGTAACTTGCGTACTGCGCTGGTACTGAAAGTTGCGACTTGCGACCTGGAAGTTGCAGCCAGCAAGCAAAGCCGCCAATGCTTGGGAGCCAGAAAAGCATAGTTTAGTCCGCTGATCACATGACTACTGCAAGGTAGAGAAGGCTCTTCTGCGCTTGCTTGGCTCTAGCTTATAGCAAGTTTGTTTTTTTCGCGACACCACACGCGCCCAGAACGATACCCAAAACGACACCCTATCGATACTCCGAGAACGTCCCGGAGCAGCCAATGTGAGGCCTACCTATAGTGCGTTTGCTTTTTCAACCACACGCGCAGCTCCTTCAGCGCACATCCTTCCGCGCACACAAAGGGCCCGCAACGGGCCAGGCCGCGGACGCCTTGGCGGGCTTGCGCTTGCTCCTCAAAGATCTGCTGCTGCAGGAGGATGGGAAGGCCTCACTTGCCCGAGCAGATCTGTGATCCGGAAGGCTTTGGAGAAGAGCCCGAGCTCCAAGAGTGCTGCAGTTCACACTCTCCGAGTGATCCGAAAAGGTGTTTTCGACGCTCCAAAATTACTTTTGGGTATGGTTTGGCGGTGCAGGCAAGAAGCATGAGCAGTAGGAAGGAGAGCAATCGGTGGCCCAGAATGCAGTTCACACTCTCCGAGTGATCCGAAAAGGTGTTTTCGACGCTCCAAAATTACTTTTGGGTATGGTTTGGCATGCCGACTGTGGCGCCTGCGGGTGCAAGCAAGAAGCATGAGCAGTAGGAAGGAGAGCAATCGGTGGCCCAGAATGCAGTTCACACTCCCCGAGTGATCCGAAAAGGTATTTTCGACGCTCCGAAATTACTTTTGGGTATGGTTTGGCATGCCGACTGTGGCGCCTGCGGGTGCAAGCAAGAAGCATGAGCAGTCAAGCCCAGAATGCAGTTCACACTTTTCCGAGTGATCCGAAAAGGTGTTTTCGACGCCCCAAAATTACTTTTGGGTATGGTTTGGCATGCCGAATTGTGCGCCTGCTGGTGCCAGCAAGAAGCATGACAGTAGGAAGGAGAGCAATCGGTAGCCCAGAATGCCGTTCACACTCCCCGACTGATGCGAAAAGGTGTTTTCGACGCTCCAAAATTACTGTTTGGGTATGTTTGCATGACTGTGGCGCCTGCGGGTGCAAGCAAGAAGCATGAGCAGTAGGAAGGAGAGCAATCGGTGGCCCAGAATGCACTTCACACCCCCCGAACGATCCGAAAATTTGACGCTCCAAAATACTTTTGGGTATGGTTTGGCGTGCCGACTGTGGCGCCTGCGGGTGCAAGCAAGAAGCATGAGCAGTAGGAAGGAGAGCAATCGGTGGCCCAGAATGCAGTTCACACTCCCCGTGATCCGAAAAGGTGTTTTCGACTCTCCAAAATTACTTTTGGGTATGGTTTGGCATGCCGACTGTGGCGCCTGCGGGTGCAAGCAAGAAGCATGAGCAGTAGGAAGGGAGAGCAATCGGTGGCAAAGAATGCAGTTCACACTCCCCGAGTGATCCGAAAATGTGTTTTCGACGCTCTAACAATTACTTTTGGGTATGGTTTGGCATGCTGACTGTGGCGCCTGCGGTGCAAGCAAGAAGCATGAGCAGTAGGAAGGAGAGCAGGAGTCGGTGGCCCAGAATGCAGTTCACACCCTCCGAGTGATCCGAAAAGGTGTTTTCGACGCTCCAAAATTACTTTTGGGTATGGTTTGGCATGCCGGCTGTGCGCCTGCGGGTGCAAGCAAGAAGCAGAGCAGTAGGAAGGAGAGCAATCGGTGGCCCAGAATGCAGTTCACACTCTCCGAGTGATCCGAAAAGGTGTTTTCGACGCTCCGAAATTACTTTTGGGTATGGTTTGGTAGCCGACTGTGGCGCCTGCGGGTGCAAGCAAGAAGCATGAGCAGTAGGAAGGAGAGCAATCGGTGGCCCAGAATGCAGTTCACACTCTCCGAGTGATCCGAAAAGGTGTTTTCGACGCTCCGAAATTACTTTTGGGTATGGTTTGGCATGCCGACTGTGGCGACGGCATGAGCAGTAGGAAGGAGAGCAATCGGTGGCAAAGAATGCAGTTCACACTCCCCGAGTGATCCGAAAAGGTGTTTTCGACGCTCTAAATTACTTTTGGGTATGGTTTGGCATGCCGACTGTGGCGCCTGCGGTGCAAGCAAGAAGCATGAGCAGTAGGAAGGAGAGCAATCGGTGGCCCAGAATGCAGTTCACACCCTCCGAGTGATCCGAAAAGGTGTTTTTGACGCTCCAAAATTACTTTTGGGTATGGTTTGGCATGCCGACTGTGGAGCCTGCGGGTGCAAGCAAGAAGCATGAGCAGTAGGAAGGAGAGCAATCGGTGGCCCAGAATGCAAGTCACACTCTCCGAGTGACCCGAAACGGTGTTTTCGACGCTCCGAAATTACTTTTGGGTATGGTTTGGCATGCCGACTGTGGCGCCTGCGGGTGCAAGCAAGAAGCATGAGCAGTAGGAAGGAGAGCAATCGGTGGCCCAGAATGCAGTTCACACTCTCCGAGTGATCCGAAAAGGTGTTTTCGACGCTCCGAAATTACTTTTGGGTATGGTTTGGCCCTTCCAGCAACCTCCAAATAGCAAGCCGGGGAACGCAGTTTTGAGCAACAAGCCGGGGAGTGTAGCTTTGGTCAAAAGCACCCAATAGGCGCGTCTTGAGTGTTCAGTGGCTTGTGGGTATGGTTTGGCTGGCTTGTGGGTATGGTTTGGCCCTTCCGGCAACCACAAAAGCAAGGCGTGCAGCAATTTCTGCGGCATTCTGGGCCACCGATTGCTCTCCTTCCTACTGCTCATGCTTCTTGCTTGCACCCGCAGGCGCCACAGTCGACACGCCAAACCATACCCAAAAGTAATTTTGGAGCGTCGAAAACACCTTTTCGGATCACTCGGGGAGTGTGAACTGCATTCTGGGCCACCGATTGCTCTCCTTCCTACTGCTCATGCTTCTTGCTTGCACCCGCAGGCGCCACAGTCGGCATGCCAAACCATACCCAAAAGTAATTTTGGAGCGTCGAAAACACCTTTTCGGATCACTCGGGGAGTGTGAACTGCATTCTGGGCCACCGATTGCTCTCCTTCCTACTGCTCATGCTTCTTGCTTGCACCCGCAGGCGCCACAGTCGGCATGCCAAACCATACCCAAAAGTAATTTTGGAGCGTCGAAAACACCTTTTCGGATCACTCGGAAAGTGTGAACTGCATTCTGGGCCACCAAAAGCTCTCCTTCCTACTGCTCATTTTCGGCATGCCAAACCATACCCGAAAACACCTTTTCGGATCACTCGGAGAGTGTGAACTGCATTCTGGGCCACCGATTGCTCTCCTTCCTACTGCTCATGCTTCTTGCTTGCACCCGCAGGCGCCACGTGTGAACTGCATTCTGGGCCACCGATTGCTCTCCTTCCTACTGCTCATGCTTCTTGCTTGCACCCGCAGGCGCCACAGTCGGCACGCCAAACATACTCAAAAGTAATTTTGGAGCGTCGAAAACACCTTTTCGGATCACTCGGAGAGTGTGAACTGCATTCTGGGCCACCGAAGTACTGCTTGCTCTCCTTCCTACTGCTCACGCTTCTTGCTTGCGCCCGCAGGCGCCACAGTCGGCATGCCAAACCATACCCAAAAGTATTTTTGGCGTCGAAAACACCTTTTCGGATCATTCGGGGACATTTTTGGCCACCGAAGCACTGCTTGCTCAAAACGATACCCAAAACGACACCGAAACCACACCCCTGGAATTGCAGCGTTCACATGGCGCGGGGGGGTGGCCCATTCGTTGCTGGTGCTCGAAAAGAGCTTGTGGACTCAGAGGTGGAGCCGTAGCCCAAGTAAAAGGTGCTGCATGGTGCTGCTGTGCTTCAAGTTGTTTACAAGTCTCGCTTGCAGCTACCAAGTCACCGGACAGCAGTCCGGGCTGCGAGGCGCACGCACGCAACGTGTAGCTGGTTTTGGCACATGCCCTGGACTGAGAGAATGGGCAAAATTTTCTGGTTTTGGAGGGCTGTCTGAACGATACTCTGAACGATACCTCAACGACACCCGGAAAGCACAAAAGGCGGGCCACCGCTTACTCATCAATCAGTGGTGGTCAGCGTGTGGGCCCTGCTCCACCTCCAGGTGCTTGCGGGCGGTCTGGAACCAGCGTCAAAAAGCATGTCATGGAGCTTGCGGGGAGGCGCAGCATCTACACCCTTCCTGCCTTCTTGCCTTCCTGCCTTACTGCCTTCCTGCCTTCCTGCCTTCCTGCCTTCCTGCCTTCCTGCCTTCCTGCCTTCCTGGCTTCTGCCTTCTTCCCTTGCTCCCTTCCTTCTTCTTCTGCCCTGCCTCCCTTCCTCTTCTGCCCTGCCTCCCTTCCTCTTCCTCCCTTCCTCTTCCTCCCTTCCTCTCTTCCCTTCCGCTTCCTCCCTTCCCTTCCACCCTCCTTTTTCCATTGCCCCATCCTTCCTTGCTCCCTTACTCCCTGGATTCCTTTATCCCTTCCTCCCATCCTTCTTCCCTTCGTCCTTTCTCCTCCTGCTTTCTCTTCCTCCCAGTTTCTCTTCCTCTGCTCTCTTCCTCCATTCTTTCTCTTTCCCCCTTCCACCCTTCCTTGACATAAACACACCAGTGTCTGAAACATTGCAGAACGATATAGCGAAGCCCCAAAAACGATAACGTGTTGCTCGAAATCGCCCAAAGTAGTCTTAGGTTTTGCCTCTCGCTCATGTCCACAAACATCACCAAAAGGCGTTCGAAAACCAAATCCCGATTTGAAAGAGGTCGGGAGGAAATATCGCTTTTAACATGATTTGGCCCTTGGGTCGGTTCGTGGAAGGGGTTATCATTTATTTTGGAAGCTTCGCGGATGGACTGCGAAGATCAGAAAATTGGCAGCTTTCCTGCACGCGCCAACTCGAAGCCAATCTTCAAACCCATTTCTCAATCCGCTGAAGCGACCAGGAAGCTATTATTTGGATCTTCTCTTCGGCCGCTGGATTTAGAAAATTGCTCACCTGGGCCTTGATGAGAGTAGTTCATGCCAGGGCTTCATCCATCCCTCTGACTGGGAGAAACAACCTGGGTGTGGTTTAAATAGGGTAGCCCCAAATTGAATCGGCTGCCCCCTGGTAAATGTTGACAAGTTTTCTCTAACCTGCGGGTTCTGGTGGTAAGATTTGGACCCATACCCACCTAGAAAGGCCTGGAGGTATCTGTGGAATTTGGTCCATCCAGGACACTCTGTGCGCCACAGCGCCAGACTCCACCGAGGACAGATCGCTGTGATTTCGTGGTCCTTTTCAGGTTAGTTCGAGCCAAAAGGGCGGTGCCCTGATTTTTTGACAATGTCCTTTCAGAGAATGGATGGATTCCGTTGGTGTTCTTGATTCGACCCAAACTGAATCCTAGAGGATTCCATGTCTGTTTTCAAACGAGCGGAAAGGACACCATGACGGTTTCTCTTTAGTCATCCAAGGACAGGCTCGCTGATTTTGGGAATCTTTCCAAAATCGTCCAACTTTGATAATATTAATGTGAGTATTCCTTCCTTAACTATTCCGACAGCGGTTTGATCCGTTTGGAACCAGCAAGTGCAGAACGTGATGATGCTCCACCAGCTTGCCGCCATGGTCACCCTGTCGGCCGAGACCTCAGTTAGCTCAACACCCAAACCGGTAACATGGCCCAAGGCTGTCCCTTGGGTTCTCCCTTACCAAAAAGGGCAACCGCAAATTGGATTTTGGGCCCAAATGGCTGGCCCGTGTTTTTTTGAAGTGCGCAATCATAAAGTCCCACAGCGAAGCCGGGGCTGCAACATTTATTTGCCAACCTTTGTTAATTTCGAACAGACTACCTTGGCCTGCATCTTGGATCTGAAACCACCACGCAAATGGGCCTTTAGCGCGAGGAGGGAGCCCAACAGCGTTTTGGACGGCCGTTTTGGGTATGTTGGGCATTATTTAAGCCCAAGGGCGTGTTTTCGTTTGCAGCTAAGCGCCCAGTTCGACGACGCGCGCATGGCCAAAGCAGCCTTCGAGAAGCAGGCAGGGAAGTGAAAAGCGCAAAATGGAACCTGACTAAGCCCCTGGAAGACAACTGACATGGTATGGGCCAATTACTTAAACCACCAATGGACCGCAGGTGTTAGTCCTTGGTTTCATTTACCGGGTAAGCCCATTTTGGTACCTATTTTTTGACAGCCACATAAGCCACGTGCTCAAAACCCGGGTAAGTGAAGGTTAGTAAGGAACAGTCCCAGCCATAAATAGCTGCTTCTTAATTCTTGAAGCATGGTTCTGGGTAGACCATTTTAATACCGGGTTTTGATTATGACTCACATGTTGACGAAGGGAGCTTCCGGTGGATTCCACGTAGGAAGGTAGCGAAGATGGAGGCGCTGGCTAGCACCAGAGAAGCCTCCACTGCCACCAAGGATGACGGCAGCGGCTACCTCTCATATGATGCCTTTGTCCAGGCGCAGTTGTTCCTGCTGCATTTGGCGAAGCAATCTGCGAGAATCGTGGTGTAGGCTGTGCTTCAAATCCACCGGGAGATGAATAGCTCCTTCACGGCACGGGCCTTGCGTGTCCGTTCAGTCGTACATGTCCCGCCTGGACGTTCCGATTGGGTGTCTAGGCCGCCTCGATGGCAGAGTGCGAGAATCTGTGCTCCAACACTTTTCCCGGAGGAAGCGTCAGCCCTAGTTTGACACTGAATATGCCGTGCTCGTGACCTTCACAGGGTTCCCACTGGCTGTCAGCTTCATGAAGAATCAAGCCAAATGAAGGTATCGGAAGGGTTTGAGGTACAATATTTATGGAAGGGAGCAACAGACCACGCAAAGGCGGTTGTCCCGGTGGTTCTTCTTTCCCACGATGAAATCTGAGACTGCATCCATCCAGTGACTCGACCTGCTCTTCGCTTCTGGTTTGGATGGCGGGTCATTTGTGAACTAGGCTCTGGGAGAAAGATCAATTTGCTGGAATTCTTGCAGTGGTGCGCCCCGAATCGAATCTATGAGCCCCAAAGACAAGTCTTGTGAGGTACTCCACATATGGCTTCAATGAGGAGTTTCTGCTTGCACCGGAAATGAGGCCGGGAACACATGGGTATGGATCAACATTAAACCACCAGGAGATGGACCGCAGAGTCCATCTTTCCACTTGCCAGGTTGCCCCCCATTTTGGGGTTGCCCTAGTTGCGGGTCAAAAATAGGTGCCCAAAATGGCTTGCCCTGGTAAATGGAAACATGGACCAAAACCTGCGTTCCATATCCTGGTGGTTTAACAGTGCTCCTTAACAGATACATGTTGCCTATTTGAAACATGTTGCTTTTTCAACACCAAAATAAAGTTGGAAACCACAATTTACAAGTTGCAATGTTCAGGTGTAGTTCATGCATCCGGATCCCCGTTAATTGTTTGACAACCGCAGCCACGTGTTTGCGATTTTCTCCACCTGGCTAGGACCATGCGACGTCTCAGTCGCCAATACGGCATCCCCTGGGAAGAGGTGGACAACGTCAAGCGTGGCTCGGCGAGACGTGTCAGATCTGTGACGGTTAGGGCCGTTTCTCCATGTCGGGGTTAGCCGAAAGGTCCTTTATAAATATATATATATATATATAGGGGATGAGCATTGGTTGGAAAACTACTAGAAGTCTGTTTGATGTTTCAATATACATGGAAAAAGGTTCCCCCGGGTCATTTGGGGGCCGAACGAAATATGTTTCTCAATCCCCATGTTGCGTTTTGTTTTTTGTTGGATGGCTTTGTCCTTTTTGCATAGCTGTTGAATCTTGATTACCCCCCATGTTTTGTTTATAGGAATAGCTTTGTCCTGGTTGAGGTCAATTCGATGCCGTGGACACAGACCGTTCAGGTTACGTCGACTTTGAGGCGCCGAGAATCAACGTCGTTCAGTTCCCGCACTGCGGTTTGTTGGCAACCCTACAGGTTGCCCTCCCGCCACTTAACGAATGGAACTGGATGTTCGGAAAACGAAAGATGGCACATTTCAGGACCGACCCCCTAGGTCGAACGGTTTGTGATGGTGGGGAGTGTAATTATGTTTTCCAGGACGTCTCTCCGTCAGGTTCGTGATAATTGGTGGGATAGGACTTCCCGGAACCCCAAAGGGGTGCTGGCAGCTTCCATGTGGCTGTGGCTCAAAACCGTTTTGGGATCCCATTTTGGTTGGTAGGTGAATTCACCACCCATTTTAGAACCTATTTCGGTTGTTGGATTGGGTCCCGTTGGGGTACGGGCTTTTGATTTTGACAATTTTGACCCATGGCCATGACTCTGGAAAAGCCCCGGGCGCCAACTCGGCGGGGCCTCCACGTGCCATCCGCAGGAGTTCACGGAGGTGCTGCGCAAGGTGCTGCAGGCTCGAACCTCCGATGGAGCAAAGGGGGAAGACGGCTGTAGGGAAAAGAAACATGGAATCCAAATGGCACCTTGGTAAGTGAAACCAAAGAACACCTGCGAAACTGTAGCTCTTTAGTTTTGAGCCACACCCAAATGGGTGTCCACCGGTGTCCATTGAGTTATGTGTTTGGGGGGAAATTAATGGATTCCCATCAAGTGTTTGGTTGAAATTAGATGGACTCCTGCTGATTTCAAGCTCTAGTTGCAAAATGTTTGAATGTTCCGAGCAAAAAAACGGCCTGAGGTGCCGGCGCATTTGGAGCTGCCCGTGAACCGCGCAAGGCTGGAACGGGATTCCTGAGAGAATGAGAGACTGGGGTAGACTCAGGATACATTTTACATTTTACCAGTGACTCAAAGGGGAGCAAAGAATAGAATATGCATTCTTAACTGGGCCGTTTGTCCAATCATGGAGAGGTCGCCGCAAATTTGTAAAGGTACTTCTGGAAACAACTGGATATCGCTGGGAGCGGCAAGGCGGGGAGCAAAAGGAAAAGTTTCGCGAGAAGGTGCACGCCGCGCTTTCCGCGTGGCATCAAGCCCCTCAGGCAGACTTCGCGGAGTTTCTTCCGTGGTGGCTGAAATACTTCCACCACAAGGCATGCAATGCCAGCCTGATGTGTGTGTGTGTGCGTTGTGTAAACACAGAGAAAGATGGCGAGAGACAGCCAGGACGGCAAGAAGATGCTGGCAAAGCCTTTCGAGGACACCCGTCTTGTCCAGACACCCCGCGACACCCCGCAACACCCCGTCGATGCCCGCAGGACTTCTACAAGAGTGTGCGCAACCTGAAAAATCCCGACCCGCCCGCGCAGAAGTCGAACCAATTGCCCAAGCCTCAACCGAAAAACCGTCGCCGTCCCTTGCGTGTCCGGCCGGCCAGCAAGCTGTGTGAGGCTCGATTTCGAGCTGGACCGTGGCTGTTTGCACGCCGTGGTCGTGTCGTCACTGCTGCGCAGGACAAATCTGGACGTGGAGGACTTGGCAGTTCGGCGAGCTTGAGGGAAGAAGCACGAGCTTGAGTGTTCTGACAGGAGCTCGCGACCGACGGCCCTGCACGCACCGGATGTCTGCTGTGATTACAGAGCGCTTGCTCAAGGATTGAACAATCAGACCCCATTTATTGGCCTGCCGTAAAGATGCGGCGCCGATGTGTTGGCTTTGTCTCACAAAGAGCCATTGCACGCACACCTCTCTTCCGTAGCTGAAGTGAGGCTCACTTAGTCGGGAAAAAGCAAGGTCAAGACTGAGGATTCTTAGGCCCTTGACACTTGCTGCCTGAGCTGGTTTTGTATGTGTGTGTGAGTATGTGTTTGAGAGAGAGAGAGAGAGAAACTGGGACTCCTGAAAACGGTTGCTTGCTTCTTCGTTTCGCCGCTCGCCAGCTTTCGCCCAAGACTGACTCAGCTGAAAGGCCATCGCTTCAAGCCTCAAGATTGCCACTGCATGCTCAGACCGGGACGGAGCAGAACCAGGGCAGGATTGACAAACGGGCGTGCTGATGAATGACCCACTTGCTGAGATGAGTAGGTTTGTGCGTGTGTGCGTGTGAAAAACAATGTATGACTCTAAGTGTCTCGTCTGTCTCCAACTAGGGGAAACAAAATCGAAGGCTTTCACTGAGATTCCCTGCAAAGACAACCTCGAAAAGGGTAAACTCGCGAATGACACACCCAAGCCTTCAGGGTAAGTTCCAAAATGAAGGGTCTCAAAAGGATGGCCTGGCTAGCGCTGCCGTTGAGCTCCGCTGAGGAGAGTTGGAAGTCGGGGGAGGGAAAAGGGAGGGGCGGAAACATGTAGGATCTAGAAGGCGAGGGAGCCTAGAGCTGTAGACCCTCGAGCCCAGAAAGCTGCCGTACCCTCCTACCCTTTGGTGAGATGAAACCAAAAAGGCAGCGCTCCCAACTCGGTGGAGATTGTTCTGCTCTGTTTTATTAGGGATGGTGAGATGAAACCAAAAAGCGCCTCTTTTTCCCAAGGGGGAGTTCTTGTCTTGTGTTTTTTTGTTTCTTTGGGTTCTTCGTTTTCTTTCTTTTGGTTTTTGTTGTGTTGAGGATGGTGGTTGTCTTAGGTTTTTGTTGTTTTTCCTGAGGATTCAAGGCGGGAGGTGGTGACGCCCTTGGGCCGCGTGGTGGGCACGGACTATGGGGACTTCCTGGGCTTCAAAGGTCTTCCCTTCGCGGAGACGCCCGAGCGCTTCGAGGCGCCACAAGCCAAGCGGCCCTGGACGGGCACGTGGGACGGCGCCACGCCAAGGACTTCATACACAGTTGCCTGTTTTTCTTTGTTCCTTGTTTTTTTTTTGGGGGGGGGGGGGCTTGTGGATGTTGTAAAAGTTGTGTATTGTTTACTTGTTTTTTCTGTTTTGTTTTATTGTTTGTTTCTTTTTTTTTGTTTTTTTTGGGGGGGCTTGTGGATGTTGTAAAAGTTGTGTATTGTTTACTTGTTTTTTCTGTTTTGTTTTATTGTTTGTTTCTTTTTTTTTGTTTTTTTTGGGGGGGCTTGTGGATGTTGTAAAAGTTGTGTATTGTTTACTTGTTTTTTCTGTTTTGTTTTATTGTTTGTTTCTTTTTTTTTTGATGTTGTAAAAGTTGTGTATTGTTTACTTGTTTTTTCTGTTTCTTGTCCTTCTTCTTCTTTTTTGTTTGGGGGGGGGGGACTTGTGGATAGTTGTATTTTTTACTTGTTATTGTTCTTTTCTTTTCTTTTTTTTGTGGGGGGCGCTTGTGGATGTTGTGAAAAATTGTTTGTTTATCACTTGGTGTTATTTTGTCTTTCTTTTTCTTTTTTTTTGGGGGGGGGCTCGCTTTTTTTTTTATAAGCTTATTTCCGATGAAGATATCAGATATTTCTTGCATTAGTGGTAGAAATATAATATGGTAAGGATGTGGACCACCCCTCCCCGCCCAAAAAAAAACAGAGAAACAAACCGTTGTCGTGTGGGTTCACCTCGACCTTGCTGCGTATTGCTCTCTGTGTATCTCTCTTTGTCTAGCTAGTTGAGAATTGTCCATTTGTCCAGCAATCTGGAAAGCTAAATTTGTGTGTTGCTATCTACTTGTTGCTGCAGGTTTGGTCCATATGTTTAGCTATCTACTTTTGGCTGTCTACGTGCCATCTGATACTAGCAATATGTGTTGTCCTTTGAGGTACATGCAAGCATTCTCAATCTCATTTTTTGGAATCATACCAACTGATTGCAGACCATGCTTGATGTCGCAGCATCCCTTGGGCGGTCACTCCTCTAGGTGTCTGGTTCTCCATTTGGGCGCGTCTTGTTTTAGGATTCGGACCCCTCCAAAATGGTGGCGCACGTGGAACCTGACGTTTCGGGGTCCTTGAAGACCATTCTCCTTTGACATGGAGCCTGTGGTAGGTTCCATGTTGGATGGGAGTGTACCAACTTTCAAACAAAAATCGGGGATTTCTAAAGAATGGTGGTTTTCCTGTTGGTTTCCCTTTTGACGAAGCAATGAGGGTACCCTCCTGTCCACTAATATGGAACCTGAAACGATGTGGCACAAGCATATGGGTATGGCTCAAAATATTTCAGAGCTGCGGCTACGCAAAAATGTTTATCTGTGGAACCGGACTCTATAACCGTTTTGGATGCGCCTGTGGATTTCGCCTCTTCTTCCGCCTGTTCTTCCCCCTGGTCCTTTTTTCGTGCTCTTTTAGTACTCTTTTAACCTTCAGGGGAACCACAGATTCGCCGCATCTTCGTCCGTTTCTAGACGGACGGACCTGGAACCGGACGGGGAAGACTCGAGGCAGCCGCTTCGGCAGCTCCTGCATCCACGGCGGCCGCCTGGAGGGAGAGGAGTCCTTCGAGGAGCGTGGCGCTTCCGCTTCCGCTTCTTCCGCTTCCGCTTTCCCAGGTGGGGTGCCGTTTTTTTTTTTCCGTTTTGGTCGGTTTTAAAGGAAATCAACGGAAAAAAGGAAGAAGAATTAAAGCAAACACATCCATGTTGGGAGGGGTACCCCTTTTTTGGTCAGTTTTAAAGGAAACCAACAGAGCAGCCATCCATTTTGGGAGGTGCCCAAAGGTTCAGGAGTTGGGGGACTGTCCACGAAATCCAATCTCCCAAATATCCTGTGCGGAAGCCGCCCACGTGAGGTCTGTTGAGAAACCCAAGTGCTGAAACCCCATGGGCACTTTCTGCCCATGGCACTTGCTTGATCTTCACGGGGCGCCAGCAGAGTCTCAAGTCGGGCTGGTCAGGAGAGCGAAGACTGCCTCTTCGCAAATGTGTGGACGCCCAAGGCCAAGAGACTTTTCCATGGGGGCATGGGGGTCCACTTTGAGATGGCTGTGGGTCAAAACCAATGGGATCCCATTTTGGTGTAGGTGAATTCACCCGGGGGTACGGGATTTTGACCCTCCAGACCCCCAAGGGACTTGCAGTCAGTGGGGTGTTTTTTTGTTTTTTAAATTTCAAGAGGGGTACCCTTGCGTGGGGGTGATCAAGAAATGGAACCCTGGGCCCAAGGGGATCGATGCAGAGCGTGCCAGGCATCGTTTCCACAGCTACTACCAGTCGTTGTGTTTATTCACGGAGGCCAGGGGAAGAACTTGGCTCGGGTCTTGCACCCTTGGATGACTGGTCCTTGGGACATCACCTCAGGTCCCAACGAATCAAGTCTTACCCGGAAATGACCGCCAGACCGGGTGGGAATGAACCGGAAGGGGATCCCTCCAAGCAAAAATCTGACGGATGGTGTTTCGGTCTGCCCCTTACAGAACATAAAAAGAACACTCTATTTTGCCCCTTGAACATGAAGAAAACCAATATTTGTAGGTTGGATTTTCTGTCCTTTGGGTCAGAGACCCATTTGTTTCATCCCTGCCTATGGACCTCTCGCTGAGAGCCAGGCGGCTTTATGAAGCGCAGCGGAGGTTGCCCCAACTTCTGGGGCGATCGCTTCGTGGCGGATCCAACCGCGCCGGCCATCCTCGTGACCTTCAACTACCGCGCCTTGGCGTGAGGTGCAATGGTTCCTGAGGTTTATGGGGCCTGGGAAGGAGGGAGGGAGGGAGGGAGGGAGGGAGGGAGGGAGCCCAAAAATTAGCGACTTGGACCCCCCTGGTTAGCTTGAACGGAAGCCAAAGCTTAAACGTAGGGCTCCAGTCTCTTGTGCAAAGGGGTCTACTACACGGCGACACATGCAATTGCACCGCATGTATATGCAAATCATTCAGCGCAGGCTTGGGGATTTTCGGCTTCTTCTCCTGGGAGGGGATGCCGGCCAACGTTGGATTTCAAGACCAGCAGCAGCTGCTAAGAGTCTCGACCGCAAGATCAATTGGGAGTAGATGCCAGCGGTTGTATGGTTTGTTGTCTGTCTGTGTTTGTCTGCCTGCCCCTGCCTGCCTGCCTGCCTGCCTGCCTGCCTGCCTGCCTGGCTGGGCTGGCTGGCTGGCTGGCTGGCTGTCTGTCTGCCTGCCTGTCTGTCTGTCTGTCTGTCTGTCTGTCTGTCTGTCTGTCTGTCTGTCTGTCTGTCTGTCTGTCTGTCTCTCTGTCTGTCTGTCTGTCTGTCTGTCTCTCTGTCTGTCTGTCTGTCTGTCTGTCCGTCCGTCCGTCCGTCCGTCCGTCCGTCCGTCTGTCTGTCTGTCTGTCTGACGGTTTTTTCCCCCGTCTGTTTGTTTGTTGTTTCTTGTTTATTTGTTTGTTTGTGTGATCGTTTGTTTGTTGGTTGTGCGCGTGTGTGTGTGTGTGTGGGTGTGCTTGTTTGTTTGTTTGTTTGTTTGTTTGTTTGTTTGTTTGTTTGTTTGTTTGTTTGTTTGTTTGTTTGTTTGTCCGCTTGTTTGTTCGTTTGTTTGGATGTTTGGATGTTTGTTGGTTGGTTGGTTGGTTGGTTGGTTGGTTGGTTGGTTCGATTGTTCGTTTATGTGTGTGGTTGTGTTTGTATGTTGGTTGGTTGGTTGGTTGGTTGGTTGGTTGGTTCGATTGTTTGTGTGTGTGTGTGTGGTTGTGTTTTGTTTGTTTGGTTGGGTGTGTGTCGGTGTGTTTGGTTAGGTTGGTTGATTGGTTGTTTGTTGGTTGATTTGTTGGTTGGTGTGTTGGTTGTTGTGTTAGTTTGTTATTTAGCCAGCTAGCTAGTTGGTTAGTTAATTAGGTAGTGTGTTTGTATGGTTGCTTGTTTAGTTGGTTGTTTGTGTGGTTGGTGTTTGTTTTGGTTTGGTTGTTTCTTTGGTTGTTTGATTGGTTGAGTGGTTGCTTGGTTTGTGTGATTGATAGTTAATTAGTCTGTGCGTGTGTTACTTGGTATGTTTGCTTGCTTGCTTGCTTGGTTGGTTGGTTGGTTGGTTGGTTGGTTGGTTGGTTGGTTGGTTGGTTGGTTGGTTGTGTGTTTGTTGGTTGGTTTCTGTGATTGTTTGTTAGTTTGCTTGATTGGTTAATTAGTTTGTGTGTGTGTTTCTTGATTTGTTTGGTTTGTTTGGTTTGTTTATTTGTTTTTTTGTTTGTTTGTTTGTTTGTTTGTTTGTCCGTTGTTGGATGTTTTGTTTGTGTGTTTTGTTCACGTGTTGTTTCTTCATATGGCAAAACGGCCGAATGGCCGTTTGGCTCAAGTTTTGCCCTCCCGTCAGGGGGGTCACGGATTCTTGTTGTGCCAGCCATAGTGCGGCTGACTGCTTCGTCGTCGGGAAAAGGCTCCTGGCGTCGCCGTGGTTAGGCATTGGGAGGTGGGCGGAGGATCTCTGCGTGATCGTCCTGGGCTTGGACATAAACTTCCCTTCTTCAACCTATTACCCAACCTCCCCAAACTTGATCTTCATTAACTGTCACTCCCACAATCTGGTCACCAGCACCTTCTACATTGTGCTTTGGGACTGGGTTCTTTTGGTACTTCGTGAACTACGTGTACCTCTTTGATTCCCTGGGCTACTTCGTGTTCGCCCAAAACCGCAGGTTATCAGCCGTACCAGCTAGAAGCTGGGGCTGGTGATCCGGTTGCGGGACGTGACCCGCTACCTGCTCCCTCGCCTACTTGTACGAGCAATGGCGTCCCCCGGAGCTTCACATCGTGGGCCGGGCTTCGTGGATGACGAGGCCAACGCCCTTCGCGGCAACGCCGCGCCTACTGCCCCCGGCTTAGACAGCCGGCTGTGGCCCGTTCCCCCAATGGTGGGCGCAGAGCCCAATCCCGGGGTGATCACGGACGATTGGATGCTTTCTCAGGTCGTGTTTGATGAGGATGCGGAGGCCCCTATCCCGGCGGCAGTGCTCCAGATCGAAATCAGGTGCCCTCGTCGATTTCGCCTACTGTTCCGTTCGTGGCGCTCCAGATCGAAGACCGGGCTGCCCATCATGCTGCTCATCAGGAGCCGGCTCAATCCTGGTCCCTTACATGGGATCAGTTTGACCAGCTCCTCGGCAGTGGATCGCAGGCTACACCGCCTGATTTCGGTCGGCTCGACTTTGACTCGGGTGCCCCCATATGTCGGTCGGGAATCTGGATTTTCAATCCCTTTTTGATGCTGATTGGAGATCTCAACCTTCCCGAATTGACAGATCTTTTGATGCCCTGCCTACGCATGAACCTACTCATGGTTTTCCTCATGATGGAGAAAATGACCCCATTGAAGATTTCTCCCCTTCTCAAGTTGCAGGTTCGGCCCAACCCGAGGCGGGCAAACGGGCAATTGAGGATTGGCCGCAAATAGCTGGCCTTCCTCCTGTCTCAGGTTCATCCGATATTGACATCATTCACGATCACCCCAGTCCGACGGATATGGACTTCATCCCTGATGCAGTATCATCTCACTTGTCAGGTACCCGCGACCGGAATGCGGACCGCTACAACGCTGGTCCGAATCCACCGCTTTCCTCAGGTACCCGAGGTCGGAACGCGAACCGCCACAACGCGGGCTCAAATCCGCCAAATCGGGCTTCAGGTACTCATCGATCTGACGCGGGCCGCGAAACAGCAGGCCCAAATCCTTCATCCACTTCGTCAAGAAGCCATGCCGGCCTCTTCGCGGCCTTCAATCGGCATCAGACTCGGAAAGAGTCCGCCCCCGACGTCATCGACCTCGAGGAGCAGTCCAGCCACCGTACCAGCGATGGATCCGAGCAGGATACACCTGGTATTGGCTCTACTCCCTTTGACCTTCTCGACATCCCCTTCCATCAGCCACCCAGGAGAGGAAATGAAGATGATGAAACCATCCCTGGGATCCTCGATGTAATCGATGAGGCCGAGGTCACACCAGAGAGACGAACGACATCGCTACCGCCGAGCCGCGTTGCCAAAGTACTTTCCCCTAAGCCATTCAATGATGACGTTGCTCAACGGCTTGATCTCACTCAACCTGATCCAGATCAAGCTCAACATCGCGGATCGTCATCGTTTGATAACATGTCGGGACAAACCGGCACTGACTCGCGAGCCACAAAGAGGAGCTCTGAGTCACCCGAAAGACGTGAAGCTGCCCTCCGATTGCGATCTAATCCCCCAGCTCATCACGATCCTGTTGACGTTCCCATCCACTCTGCGGGATCTGGGCTCAGCTCCAATGCCCCGATGTCTGAGAAGGAGACTGATGACGGGATCAACTCTACGCCCAGGAACCGGAGACCTGGACTTAGCACTGTTGCCCCTGGAAATGGAGGGCTTCCATCAAATCAACCGGTCAACAACTCCCTCATCCCCACGTTCTTTCAAATCGGAACTCCGGGCTGCACTCCCGACAGGGAAGAAAATAGGCGCGGAGCTCATGACGCTGATAGTCGTCCTGCTCCGTCTGCATCCACAAGTGACGGCCATCCGGTTGCATCTGAGCTTCAGCGACTGCTTCTCGCGATCCACAACGAGGTCAAGGGATGCAAGGCCGAAATCCAGGGATGCAGAACTGAGATTCGTTCATGCAGGGATGATATCAACGTTTGCGTCGGTGAAATCAAGAAGATCAATAACCGTGTTGACGCCTTCGAGAAGAAGGTTGAATCATCTTTCTCTGCCGTTGCCGGAACCCTCTCAAGACATGAGGCCAAGTTCCGTGATTTCCACGAGTGGGTCGCCCGAAGCGAGAAGGAGACGAACGAGCGTTTCAAGATGTATGATGAGAGGTCTAACTCGATCGTCATATCCGCTGCTGAACTTCGCGAGCAGGCCGAATCACTTGAGAACGTCAAGGTCCAGCTCCTTAGGTTCTCTGAGATCGGGGCCCTTGAGGCTGAAGTTCGGAAAATCAAGGACGAAGTTGAGGCGAACTCTCGCAGTGTCATCGACATTGAGGGAACCATCTCAAGGGAAAGAACCATCCGTGGGAACGTCGAGACGTATATCCAGCAGCTCGTTCCTGCGACCGACCTGAAGCAGTTCAGTGATAGGATGTCCGGAGCCCTCAATGAGAACTCACAGAAACAGGAAGAGTTCAAGCTTCAATTGTCCCGTATTGCTAGGCGCGTCAAGGACCTTCATGATAAAAGCCTAGGCCCCTATCCGAGGGACATGCAAGAGCAGTTTATGAAGCTTGTGTTGAGGGTCAATGAGATCAACATGCAGATCGCTGAATTGAGGGAACAACCTCCTGCTGCCTGCGCATCTTCAAGCGCTGGCGCTGCTTCGATCGCCGGGACGGGGCCCTGGGAGAAATCTGGAGACACTGATCCCTTAACCCAGGGAAGGGCTCCT